>OZ026845.1:31577329-31710937 GCA_964023205.1 Lutraria lutraria | reverse complement strand
GACTAACACTGGGTCGAGAAATAATTGCTTGTAGGGTATATAAAGTCAAATCTGAGAGCAAAGGCAATAATTATGTAATGAAGTGTTGTACCTGGCTATTGTTAAAGTAAATTAGGAGCGAAATGAATTCATTGTCCACACGGGAATTGAACGCAGGACTACTAGCAATGTATGCGGACACTGTATATTCATATAGTTTGATTTTACTTTTATCAGTCTTACGATTAAATTTAAGAGTTTCCATGTTTTGAGGAGCACAAAATAAAACCGATGTCAGTCCTTTGACTGTGGCCGTGATGTGACGTATGACTTCTTCCTAATCAGTTTGACGATTCTTTGTAGCGTACAATAGTTCAATATTTTTTCTATTGTACAGGTAGGCCTAACTCAGCCAGTCGGACGACTAATTTATCACACATGAAGGATAAACAAAACTTTACGATAAATGCAACATGCGTGATTGATAAACAAGACTTTACGATAAATTCAACACGTGTGAATGATAAATAAAACTTCACGATAAATTCAACACGTGTGAATGATAAACAAAACTCTATGATAAATTCAACATGTGTGAACGATAAACAAAACTTTATGATAAATTCAACACGTGCGAACGGTAAACAAAACTTTATGATAAAATCAACACGTGTGAACGATAAAAGTTCAAAGTTCAAAGTTTATTGGCAAAACAAGACTTTACGATAAATTCAACACGCGTGAATGATAAACATGACATTATGTCTAATTCAACACGTGTGAATGATAAACAAGACTTTACGATGAATTCAACATGCGTGAATGATAAACAAAACTTTACGATAAATTCAACATGCGTGAATGGTAAACAAGAATTTATGTCTAATTCAACACGTCTGATAAAATGATAAACCTCACTTTACTTACTTAAACCAGTGGCAGAACAACCCATCAAATAACCAATGGAATATCCGGTAAACAACCACGTGGCTTGCTCTAATGATGCGTTTGCAATCAACCTTAAATCTGGCAAGGTGGGTCCCATTTGTCCATACAACCATCCCTGTTATTAAATAAGATATGTAAGTACAGTGCAACCTCTCCAAAGCAACATCCTTTGGGAGTAGCAAAATTATGTTGTTGTTGAGAGGTTGTTGCTCTATAGAGGTTACGTTAATAGTTAAAACGTAAAATGCTGTTGTTGAAGGGTGGTTTTTGCTCAAGTTTTCACATTTTATTTCGCCTGACGATCTTTAAAAGAATGGCCTTTATTCACAGGGTGACCTTTATTCGGAGGTGGCCGCTTACACATATCTGACTGTATTATACTTACCATGGCAATGATTTCAAATAATACAAATGATGTTTTAATAATCTTTTTTCTATACACTGGGTCTTGAAGAAATGAGAGTTTTGAGTGACGAGTTTGATCATTTCTTGTAATCACCGAACCCTCGACCTGAAATACAACATACAAGTATGTACAGTGATATACAGTCAAACCTGTGAACAAAGACCAGCCTTGAAAAGAAAAAAAACATGTGGTCTTTATTCACAAGGTGGCCTTTATTCAGAGGTTGTCGCTTATATAGGTTTGATTGTACATGAATATGCATTGTGTCACATACACTACAGAAGAATATCATTGTTATTGTTATAAGGCATAGGTTAGGTATGTGGGGGCTTTTTGGAAGGTGATTTTTTTACATTCCTTTGTTATCATCAGTGAGTGTCCGTCCCTGGACCTCATAACAGCTTGGTTGAAAGGAAAGCCGCGCAAGAAAATAGGTCGCAACTTAATAGTGCGAATATACAGATGTACTTGGTATATTTGTATAAACATATTTCAAATCATTTTATTGCAACAACATGCAAAAGTCGTGTATTTTTTGCTCTTGTAAGCGTGTGGAAAGAAAAAAGTGAAATTGTGGATGTATCATTTTTCGGGTCTACTAAAAAGTCTAGGGTCGATGGGAAAAATTAAAGTAGGTCGGGTAACCAGAGACAAACAATTTTACACCTTATTAACAAGCACAAGATCTGTCATATTTTATAAGCAAGACTTCTGGGTTTGAAATTTACTCATGAATACATTATTTTACGATAAAACATGCTTTGCTGTTCCATTTCACCAATCCGATTGTAGTCTTAACAATTTCAGGAAAATGCCGTCAACAGTCATTATTATTTATTATCAATAGTTTATTTGGTTAGTTTTGTTTATTTGAGTTTTACGCCCCTTTTCAACATTCAGGGTCATACGAGGCGGACAGTTCATCAAACCATCGTTCCTGGAAAGAACCAGTTCTAGACTCCTATCCTCCGTAAGCAACTGCCTATACTTCCTTACATTAAGAGACATGGTCGGTAGCAGGGCTCGAACCCACAACCCTGTATCACTGAGAGGTTACAATGATTTGAAGTCAGCGACCTTAACCATTCGGCCAAGGTGGGTCCAATACTTGCTAATAGTGTTACAGCAATAAGGTTTAGCAATTAACCGTTGAAAGGATACGTATATATCTTGTCTTGTTACTTTTCCCATATTTTCCCTCAAGACACTTTTCCCATTTTCTTCCAAGAGCTCTTCCACCTGCCTCCAAAAGCGCAAAAGAAAAACACTGATTGAGCTCATAATTCAGATCGATAATTACCTTGCTTCGGTTTTCTTCCTGATATAGTTGTACATTGTAGTCTAAACTTTTACCATTATTCTGTTTGATGTTTTTGCACTTGTCAAAGATTACCGAAGAATCCTTAAGACTGTGTTTTGTGATCTGATTGGTCGCAACTGTAGCTGAGCTCTCATCGCTTTCAAATGCAATATTATCCTCCTCTTGTCGACGTCCTGTCGCTTCCAGTCGGTGCCCAACGTCAACACTGTTTGTACTTGGTGTGTCCATAGTTTTAAAGGTATAACAAAATTCTGCTAAAACAGAAAATGTTTTGATAAGAAATAATTTGTTCGACGTATAACATAACATAATTAAAAGTTATGAATATTTTTTCTATATATTTGAAGAGAGACTGTTGATTGTTTAAAAACAAATTATCAACACTTCTAGACACGCAAAAATGTTTATTTTTTATCAATATCATTATCACCATCAGTGTAAAGAAATTCAAAGTTACACATTTTTGAACTTATGTAAAGGATGTTGCCCTTGTTGAAAACAGAAACATATTAATTTCTGTAGATATTGCTCGGTTATGATGCTTCGGACATAATAGGAAGGCCGGCATATTGTTGTTGTTGCTCACGGCCTTCTTTCACTCATGGCTGACCCTGGAAATCCTATGATCGACACAACTGACCTGTTCCTCGTCAATGGGAAGTTGATAATCTCGAATGATAGACATATTTGAAAGTTTGCCTTTCCCATTAAGAGTGATTCTTGAAAACGAGCGCCTATATAGTGTTGAAAAAAGCAGTGATCGCCGGTATACCGAAAACACATAATTATAACGTAAATAGTATTCTTGTGACGGAAATGGCCGAGTAATTACGATTGGAGCCAGCCAGTGAACAGTCATATACAGACCGGCGATAAGATCAATAGTAAATCCGTCTTTTTAAGTTGAAGCATGAGATCGTTCTAATGAAGTAATTTAATATCAAGGTGGTCACTTAATGAGACATTCTTATATCCGTATAACAAATAACTAAATTTAAGAATTAATGAATTTCAAACACTCACCGATCCAGGTACACCTTTATTGACTGAAAAAATGTTCACTTCTATAACCGAAGACGTGGTGTAAGACGTGGTGTTATATACGGTTTCATTTAATTAATTCGGTGGCATGAATAGAGTTAAATATTCAGTTGCATTGTGTCACTTTTCACTTAATGGTGCAATACTGTGGGGAATATTAGAACAAATCGTGGGTTAAAAATTAATTCATTCACATGATCGCAGGAATGATTTGTGTTCGGGAAATTGAGCAATATCATCAAGATGTTACAATTATAAATGTATGAAACGCCATAGCTGTCTTTTGTTAACGCATGTCATGTTGACTTGTTCATGGAACATGCCAACTTCTCTAGACATCATGATATAATGTTAAACCGAAGTGTTAGAATGTCTAAATACCATTTGAATATGTCTACATTTAATGTTAAATTGTCAATATACCATTTGAATATGTCTACATGTAATGTTAAATTGTCTAAATAGCGTTTGAATATGTCTACATGTAATGTTAACTTGTCGAAATACCATTTGAAAATGTCTACATATAATGTTAAATTGTCAATATATCATTTGAATATAATATGTCTATAATTATGTATTGTTAAATTGTCTAAATAGCGTTTGAACATGTCTATATGCAATCCTGTCCATTTACCATTGGAATATGTCTATAAAAATTACGTAATATTAAGTTGTTGATATACCATTTGAATTTGTCTCTATGTAATGTTAAAATTCAATATACAATTTGAATATGTCGAAATGACATGTTAAATTGTTAAAAGAACATATGAACCCTTCAAGGCATCATGTTATATATTGTTAAACTGAAGTGTTGAATTATCTAAATACAATTTGAATATTTCTATGTAATGTTAAATTGTTTGAATAACGTTAAATGATGTCAATAGAGCATGTGAACTTCTCTAGACATCATGTTAAGTTGTTAGAATATGAAATTGTCTATATGCCATGTTAGATTGTTAAAATAACGTTTTATTATGTCAATGGAACATGTGAACTTCTCTAGACATCATGTTAAGTTGTTAGAATATGAAATTGTCTATATGCCATGTTAGATTGTTAAAATAACGTTTTATTATGTCAATGGAACATGTGAACTTCTCTAGACATCATGTTAAGTTGTTAGAATATGAAATTGTCTATATGCCATGTTAGATTGTTAAAATAACGTTTTATTATGTCAATGGAACATGTGAACTTCTCTAGACATCATGTTAAGTTGTTAGAATATGAAATTGTCTATATGCCATGTTAGATTGTTAAAATAACGTTTTATTATGTCAATGGAACATGTGAACTTCTCTAGACATCATGTTAAGTTGTTAGAATATGAAATTGTCTATATGCCATGTTAGATTGTTAAAATAACGTTTTATTATGTCAATGGAACATGTGAACTTCTCAATAAACGGTGTTGTTGATGTGTCAAGTCTAATGACGTCATCTGATATTTACGAGGCGCTATTCAAAAGTTCGTGGACAATGTTTATAAAATAAGTATTTCGCAACAGATCTTTCTGATATTTGATACATGCAATGTTTAGTTCAATATGAACTAGAATACAGAATTTCATACAGATAAAAGGAAAAGTAGCCATGCTATAAACAAACAAAAACACGATATCTGCTGACCTGCGTCAGTTTGTCCTAATTTCTCGTCCAATGAAATGTCCGCATTTCGTTTGAAATTTGACAAATATATCGCATAAAATAAATGTGCCTAGAACCTGATATGGAGAAAAAAAGGTCACTTATTTTTTCTGTATGCACATACATTATGACAAATAGTAAATCAGTTAACGCGTCGCTTGTGATATATCCCATAAAATTCAAAATATGAACGATAACTAATACTTAGTGTCGATAATCACTGTACATATTTTTGGAATTAGATTACTTTAGATTTGTTATTTTATATCGGGTTTACGCCCCTTTTACATTGTTCCTGGGAAGAACCACTACAAGACTCCTATATTCCGTAAGCAGCAGCCTACTTTCTCACATAAAGGGACATGGTTGGTAGCTGTGCTCGAACCCACGACCCTATATCATTGAGAGGATAACAGTGATTTGAAGTCAGCGACCTTAACCACTTGACCACGGAGGCGGTCAGATTACTTTGGAACCACTAGTGTATGATATTAGTAGTTGTGGTGATGGACTGCAAATTATATCAAAATGTTTATACTCCAAAGATTGGACGTTGGCCTTTAATTAAAGATCAACAGAACAAAACATGCCAGGTGGGGTAGTGATAAAGACCTAGAAGAAATTTTATCACGTGCAGGTCTCTCGACATAAATTATTTTCGACATTCAAGTCGGGAAAAATCTATTCTTCGATACGGAATGCAAGCTGTCCTTAATTTCATAATATCGTTTCTAGCAGCTAGTTCTATGCATTGCATATCGTTAAAAAATTACACACGTTTTACTCATTTCAAACGCTTCAATAAAGTTCCCTAATCCTATGTTTTAAAATTGCATCCATCCTCGTATGTTTTAGATTCCAGAACGGCAGGATGTCACCGGGATTGAGAGTTTTAAATGACTACAAAGACTGTAGAAGTACTCATATTCTGAATGAAACGTTGTTCGAACAATATCACATGACACATAGACATATTCAAATGACATTTTGACAATTCAAAATTGCGGTTAACAAACTAACATGATTCCTAGAGAAGTTCACATGTTCCATAGACATAATAAAACGTTTTTTAACAATTTAACATTACATGTAGACATATTCAAATGGTATTTAGACAATTTAACATTAAATGTAGACATATTCAAATCATATTTAGAGAATTTAACATTATATATAGACATATTCAAATGGTATTTAGACAATTTAACATTACATATAGACATATTCAAATGATATTTAGACAATTTAACATTACATATAGACAAGTTGGATTTGAGCTCTCCAACTCCTGACACCGATTACCTCCCCGAGTGGTAAGTTAACCACTGCCTTGTATCTATATCGAATACTTGATTACTAGTATCTAAAATGATAGTTATGCACGTCTTTTAAATATTCATAGAATTATTTTGTCATTTCTTCCACTTACCAACTGCATTAAACAAGACATATGTTTTCAGGGGTACAAGCAAGTTTGAATGTGTGTCTATAATACCATATATTATACATGTATCATAGACACATACATAATTATATAGGTTAATGGGAGGAAGGCTATTCACCGCTTAGAGATGCGCTCTGTGACTGAATAAATGCGCTTTTATGAGTTTATTTTAATTTTGATGCTTAACTTTTATCGACCTCATTGTATACTCATGTTTCCCACTCGTGAGAGTTGAAAATTAATCAGTATCGTTCAGTATGTTGTTGGAAATTACTTCCTTGTAATATACATGTATATACATGTACTAGTAACTTAAGTGTAGCTTCACCGAACCAATTTATCAACTTCAGTATATATAGGCATTTCTCACAAAACACTAGCGGATTCAAGGGGGGGGGGGGGAGGAGACACCCGGTTCGTAAAGTCCCCGACCATAGATAGAAGTGAAACTTGTATCATTCAATGAAGTAATAACATTCAATTCCTAACAAGAGCTTTGTAACAGAAGTGACTAATACCCCCATTCGCCGCTTAGACACAAGAATGCGATAGCCAGGCCTTTGTTTGCTCCAAGAGCAAAAAGGCTGAAATACTCTACCCCCAGTCCCTCACACTTACAAAAACATCGTTTTTGAGTAGGTCAGACTGAATCTAGACCCTTTGTTTCAAAGATTTGAAGACAAAAGAGGAAATCAACCTATGGAGGAAGAATCACATCCCTGGATAGTACACTATATGGCTACGTTCAAGGGCACATAACTCTAGATCACTTGGCATGAAATTGTGAGTATAATTACACATGTACATTTCATATTGATAACCAAATCCCTTGAAAAGTGTGGAAGTACTTAGCTCCGCAAACATTCATGAGCTAAGAATGCCATTGTACACTATATGGCTGAGTTCAAGGGCAAATAACTCTGGAATATACAAATTATTGGACATGGAGATTAATACACTTAAATTTTGTTGCCAACTTTTGAAATACAAAATGTAGTATGCGGACTGGCTCGACTGATTTTTTGCAGAGGCGGTTTCAGGCTGGGGGGGCATAATATTTATACCCCCACCAATCAAGCCTAAATCCGCCTCTGCAGAAAGCAGTCACCTCCATAGAAACTAAGCTAACCAGTCAAGTTACATGTCAGTAGAAAAGAAACTCATTTTCTTATGATTTTGAATTAAAATTGTTATTTGTGTTGTAGAGTAGTACACTTCACATAGCATACTGCCTAGAATTCAGGAAACAATATTTTTCTCAAGCTGGTTGTTTTTCTTCATGTGTTTCTTAAATCATACATGTAAACATAAGGGTCATGATGACCCTTTACTTACTCACCTGAGTGAATACTGACTCTTTTTTCATATCATTTTTAACTTCTTTCATAACAATGTTTAATTAGCCTTAAACTGTCCTATATAACGTTAAGACAGCCAACCAGTGCCACTTAATTCAACTGTTGTCTTAAAAAAGATGCTACCAGGGTTTTCCTGTGATTTGACCAGGTGACTTAATTTTTTACCCTAGATGACACATATTCCCACCAGTCCAAGACATCATAAAGACAATCATTCTGACAAGGTATGGTGAAGATCCAATCAAAACTGTGACCTCAAGAGTGTTCATAAGTTTTATTGACATTGATGACCTTTTTTACCCCGAATGACTAATTTTCGAAATTGTTTGTGATTTTATAAATACATGTACAATTATTCTAACCCAGTTTTTTGAAGATCAAACTAAAAATGAGGCCTCTTAACTTGTCCACAACACAAAAGTGGATGACACATGATGGACAAAGATCAATCACAAGATATTATCAAGAGCACTAGGTGCTCAGGTGAGCTGAAAACTATAAAACCTTAACAAATCATTTCTTTCATGACGCATTTTATTTTTACCAATACAAGAACATACAAATAGTACAAATACTAATAATTCACCACAGTCAGTTTAATAACAACTGTTTTGATACACAGCCACTTTTACTTATTTAACCATGAAATTACTATCAACAGATATTTATTAACAATTAGGGGCCAATCACAACAGATAGTCATCAAATAGGGGCATCAACAAGACAAGATGACTGTAACTATCTATAACAGATTTCCTTTGTGCAAACATGATCATACAGACTACTAATAAATCTTAGCACAATTTCAATTATTCAACTTGTAATAAAAAACAAATACAGCACACTGGGATAAAAACGACAGTGGTTCAGAAACAGTCAATATTGTGTTGCCTATAAATTATCATGTGGTGAGATCATATTGAAAAACATGACTGAAGTTGATGTGATTCATAACAAGTCCTTCAAGTGGTTGACTTAAGCATTTAAGGTTAACTATCAAAAGGCAAGATAGGGGAAAGATACTGTGCCAAAGTACATGATATCAATGACCACAGAAAAAATGGTTTTCAAAAATTGTACACTAAATACAAAGACTATCTGTACAGGACAGTACCTATCAGACAGAGGATACTGATTAATTAGCAACATATTATCAGATCTTAAGTCAATGAGAAACCATTATACAAAGTCAAACTTAAAACAAACTACATTGACTTAAAATAAGTCGCATTTCATAAGACATGTTCATTATATGAATTCATGCTTATGATTTGGTTGGTTGAGAAAATAAGGACACAATTTCAAATCAACATTTTCTTATATCTGTGTCTGAATAAAATATCAGTATTAAAGAAGTTTTGAACACAGTGATTACTACAAAAAGAAGAAGCTGTATAGTCTGAAATCAAGTTAGATCGTAATGAGCAATATTGTTTTTTCTTTAACTTGTAATCAAATCATAATCTGAATATCTGTGTACAGAAAAGAACTAAATCATCCAATCAATTGTTCTCATGGCAAATGTGCAGGGATGATAGAATAAACTAAAGATGGCAAGGAAAAAAACTGTCCATTCTTCCATCAGTGAGTTAATGCTTGTGAATGTTTGGAACTTTGATAGGTTCATGAATGAAAGCACTATACTTGTACAGTCTAAGAATTCCATGGCAAACCACCTTTAGGAATCATGTCAAGTAAATATTGTCGTTGCAAGTCCGAAGCGCGTGTGCTAAAAGGCAACTGATAAGGGAAAGGTGCCCTAGGATTGAAGGCCTGCAATCCTAGAGGTTGGCCCATTCTCAAAGCAGCTGCTTGATGGGCCTGTACTAACTGTTGTTGTCTTAGCGTCTCTGCCATGGATTCCTTATAGGCCTGAGCTGCCGCATTGCGTGCTGAGTTTTCCCGGGATTCACGTTCACTCCTTGATTCTGATTTCTCTTTAGGAGGAGGAGGAGCAGCAGCAGCAGATTTGATCTCCTGTGACTGCATCCTCTCAATTTCTTGTTCTTGCTGTAATGCTTTGACGAATGCACTCTTTAGACGATTTGTATGCTCCTGTTTCAAAGCTTTCTTCTGATTAGTGGTCACACACTGCTCACATATAACATTCTTAGAGCCTGGTTTCTCTCTCTTCCATACAGGAGTAAAATCTGTACCACACTGAACACATGTAAAAGGATTACACACCATCTTTTCATCAGGATTCTTGCGTCCTTTAGATATCAAATTTGTGTCAATAATGAAGTTGACAGCCTCCTCGAGACCAAGTAGATAGATGAAGTCTGGACTAGCAAGACTTGGAATGAAGTTCATCTCCGGAGGTGGAGGTTTAGGAGGGGGTATCTGCAGTAGTGTTTTCTCAAGTTGCTTTCTCAGTGCTAACTTAGCAGCAGCCTGACGTTGCGCAGGAGTTTCTTCCACAACACGTTGCTGGGCTTGCATTTGTCTAAGAGCATCAGCTTGAGCTTGCGTACCACGGAAACCAGCAAGACTGTTCTGTTGTTGTTTATTAGAGCTTAATTGTTGTTGCTGCTGTTGTTGCAGCAATTTCATCTGATTTTGTATCAGCTGACGCTGATCGACCCTTGGTGCCATTACCAGTGGTGGTGGACCCTGTGATTTGACATTCGCAATATTACCATTTGGTCTCTGAAGCTGAGGTGGATGACCATGAGCAGGCTTAGCATGTTGAGTCTGAGGCTGATTACCACGAACTAGAGGTGGAGGCTGAGAGGAATGCTGTACCTGTTGAGTCTTCCTAGTATTATTCGAGTTACTCACACTATTATTGTCAGACATTTGATGAGACATTTGACTAAAACGCAACTTCTTCAACAACACAAGCTTAGCTTCCTCATTGCGAAGTTCTGCCTGCAGGCGTTTGATCATTCTTCGTTTCAGTTTGAGATCATCAATACTGCAATCCCTGTCTCCATTACATTTACCATTAATCAGTTCTTCTTCATCTGACAATGTGATCACATCTTGCACAGGTGTTGATGATTTTGTACTTAAATCCATAGGAGCACTTAAGTCCATTGGAACATCAGTGCTACAATTCTCTTTTTCACTATCCTCTGAATGTATCGAGGCATCATCAGACTTAATGTCACCATTTGTCTTTCGACCAAGATACAGAGGATCTTGGTCTTCGATTCCATTTACATCACCTGACACCTTTTCAGGTTCACCATCAACAACTTCAGATTTTTCTTTTAACAAATTGTTTTCTTTTTCAACTAAATCGCTTTCACTTATTTTAGAATTATCACCCTGTTCTTCAGTTTCTTTTTCATTGGTCTGATCTACATCATCCTCATTTTCAACAGTTTCACACTCTTTATTTTCCTCATTTTCCTCATTTTCACATTTCTCATTTACTTCCTCTTCTTCAACTTTCTTCTCTTCACACTTTTCCTTCTCAATCTCCTTTTCATCAACAACATCTGAAGTAGATTCAGAAACAGCAGGAACCTGTTCCGAGTCTGATTTTTCATTCACTGTTAGTTCCATTGGTTCTTCATCGTCTCTATCAGTATTTTCAGAGTTTGTGACATCTTCCTTGGTTTCAACAGCACCTTCATCAGTTTTCAGCCTACAACAATAAATAAACCATGCCTATAACTAAGGATCTTTAATGAACATTTTCATAATAAATATTTATCACGTCATAGAAGGGCCACTACATGTACACAGCAAACATGCAATAATATTACAAATGATTTTAGCAATCAAATATTTAGGCCAACAACGTTTTTTCAGTAAACCGTATACGCCACCTGAGATTTCTAACTGGCCAAAACTCGTTTCTAAGCAACTAAATCAGCCAGTGGTCCGTTGTTATTGAGAACCCTGGGTGTTGAATGCAAGATGTGGTCTCATCATGGAGAAAATTAGTACAATGTTAAATTCAAATCCCATCATGAATGAAAGAGATACGGACCCCCTACTGGAATAAGCGGTTGGGACAGAAAAGGACAAACTAGTTTTTTTTTAAAACTGGTTTCCAAACAGGAGGGGAATAATTATTGTTATCTACCGACCCAAGTCAGTAAAGTAGGGTCAACAGACAAACTGTTACGAACAAATCAATTTTAAAATCTTGTAAATATTTTGAGGCCAAATCTAACTTCTATTCAAGGTTTTTATACAACTTGAGCAAGAATTTTATAACTATTATATAAATCAAATACAAACATCGATAAGAGGGCCATGTTGGCTGTATATTGCTCACCCAAATAAAAGACCCTTAGAGAAAAGCATTATTTTTTCCTATATGAGACTGTGTAAAATCAAGTGAGCCAGGGGCAGGGCCAATTTTTACCCCAGGGCCATAATTTGAACAAACTAGGCAAAGGTCATTTAGATAAAGCTACATCTGAAATATCTAAGCTCTAGGCATGGTAGTTTTAGAAATCTTTTTTAACTTTCCTGTATAAGCCCAAGTAAAATCAAGTTAAGCCTGGAGCCGAGCCAATTTTGACCCCGAGGCCACAATTTGAACTTGGTATAGAAATCCATTAGATGACGCTACACATTAATTATCTAAAGTCTGGGCAATGTAGTTTCTTGTAAGAATAATTTTTTAATCTTCCTATGTAAGCCGATATAAAATAGAGGAAACACCGAGACTGGGCCAATTTTAACCCCTGGGCAATAATTTGTACAAACTTAGTAGAAGTCCACTAGATGATGGTACACATCAAATATGTAAGCACAATACATTGTAGTTTCTGACAAGAACATTTTAAAAAATTTCCCTAGATATAAGTATATAAAATCAGGTTACCCCTGGGGCGGAGTCAACTCTCAAAGTCGACTGACAACAGACATAGCTCGATCCTAAAAGCTCACCTTGGCACTCTGTGCCAGGTGAGCTAAAAATTCCTAAAAGTTACCATGGCAACCAGTTTTTAGTAAAATTTAATTTTTGAACTACTTTTGGTCAAGTTTCATGCAAGGATCACCCCTGTTAAATTTCGTTGAAATTGACCAACTGCTCAAGAAGGAGATGTCGTTTAAAGCAAATGTTGACACACTGAGGGACAGACAATGACAACACGTGATCACTCGACATAACTAATTAACTTATAGAACAAAAATTTGATGGTAAAAATACAGCATCATAAGAGCAGTAAGCCTTCATTAGATGAAATATTTCTTTATATCATACAAATTATCTCATTTTAAGATATTAACCTTTTCAAAGGTGAGCTATCTTCCGCATCCATACTTTCTTCATCCTCCTCCAATGGTCTCTTACTGCTAACATCTTCTTTGACCTCTGGTGCATCACTATAATACAAACATACACATTAATGAATCGTATTTAATGTTAAGACATAATTAAGCGTGCATGTGCTATTTATACTAAATGTAACATCTATCCCCGCGTTTCATCAAAAGTACTGAACATACACAAGTTCACATAATTTATTAAAGTAACAACACCAAGCAAATGACAGCAACTTTTTTTCTTCATGTAATTCAGTATTCATGTTGACAGTAAAGCTAGCTTACTCTCAGCGTTTCAGGTTTATTAGTAGTAATAATACAAACTTCTATTTTGTCAGAATTGTCCAGCGCTAAGAAAAATAATAGTGAAATAAGTCACTTAGTAACTGTAAGCAATTGGTAGCTGGAAGTCATGGTACCTTTTCTCAGTCTTATCAGTTTCTTCTACCAATTCAGGAGGATTGGGAGATTTCTCTTCACCAGCATTTTCTTCTGCAGGGACATCCATGATCTGAAATAATAAATATGAATATAATCATAATTAGACCATACGTAAAAATGATAATAGTAAAACCTTGATATTTTTACTTCCATGACTGAAAATGAAAAACAACAGACTAACTCAAAGTATGTGGTTGTTTATCATTCAAATGGTGGTTTAACTGTCTAAGATCATTTGGTATGTTAAAGTTTCTATGACATCCTCTTCCATTTCTTCTTCCAATATAGTACAGACACTTTCCGGCGTATTCTTGTACTGGCGCAGCGCGGTGCAAAGTGTCTATGTACGAAATAGTGAATTAAAAGTTTCTATGAATAGTGCAGGTAAAAACGCCTAGTAAATTAGTAATGTCTATCAGATGATCACTAGTACTAGTAGTACATATATAATTATGTCCATGTATCATTGTATCGATTTTTTTTTCTTGTTGGCCATGTGATTGTGATTTATCTGGCACTTTTGAGGATGGAATTCCACCAGCCAATCCTTCACCCATCTCTGTATGCCATCAAGGTCTTGCTGTAGGGGTCTAGAATCTTTGTCAGTCTTGATACGACAGTAGTGGGCACAATCGTCTACTGAGTGCATTAAATTCCATACTAACAGTTCGTGAAATAATATCATAGTTCTTATATTATAGAGTTGACAAGCATGCCACAATTACCAAGTTACTTAGTTAGTGCTGACATATTCACTAATCCAATCTGAATTTCAAAAAAATTGAATCTAACATATGCCGCTGACCGTATTTTCGGGGGGTTAACGACTTATTTTCAAGCTAGCGTCGGTGGAGTACAAATAAACGGTCTTGCGTATACATCGAAACGTAGCAAAAACTATGTCAAATAACAATTCACAGTTTAAAATGTACAAATATTCCTTTTTGAAACGAAATCATATCGTTTTTATTTTCACTTTCGGTAGTCTGTGTCTCGCAGAAGCTGTCTCATATTTTCGGGGATTCTGATTGGATAGCCTAGCTCATTTAGTTTGGGGTAATGCATACACTCTAGATAGCATAAAACACGGTTTTGAATTCTCATTTGAAATAACATTTTGCATGGTCTTTTATTTTGTTGTATTATGAAACTAGGTTAATAATGTAAAAATAAATCTTTGCAACGAAGTTTATGTGATAACTTTTGAAAGTGAATTATTACAAATTTGTCCAAATTTTGTAAACAAAATGTTAACAATATTGTTAAAATAACTATATAAGAGTTTTTATAACGAGTTTTTAAAATGTGAATAAACAAGAAAAACCTTAATCTGTCCTCAATTACAAGAAAACAGTAAGCTCTTACAACGTTTATTTGATGATTTTAATTGCTTTATAATTGAATCATAACATAAAGGTTTGACTTGATTTTTATGTGCATTACATGTATACCTAATCAAGGGTTTAATTTGCCTGATTTGGTAAGGTAGACATTTGCTACAGATTGCAGATGCGGGAGATCAACACAGAAGTGACCATTTTCATTGTTTTTTGACAAGTAACATAATTTACAGTAATTTAAGGAATTAATTTGATCATTTATCTTTATTTGCATATGACTCACATGTTTCGAGCGCATTTTATCTTTAGTATACAATAGCAAATAATGTTGACGAAAACTTGACTGCCTTTCGGATAGTCGAATCAACTGCACGAGCGAGTATTCACTTTTAAATGTTCTTCCATGTTTATTTTCAATTTTTAACACAGTCCTCAATATTCACATTTTACAAAAATCCTCCACACACGTGTTTACACCATGTACTACACAGTAGCCTAAACAGACATGGAAGAAAAATCACTGTGTGGAAGTTGACTGTGTAAAGAATTGAAAATAAACATGGAAAAACATTTAATAATGAAAATTTAAAATATGGCAGCCCTCAATGACATATTGAAGTTATTGTTGGACATTGTAGTTTAAATTAATTTTGATATTATGATACATTATTTTGGCGACTGGAATTTGCGTAAGTTCAGGTGAGAATTATAGATACTTGTTAATCATCAAATATTATTTTACTGGTGTAGAAATGTGCATTGAATCATTAGCAATTGATAAAAACTCATTTCAGTTATGTACTTTCAGTAATTATTGAACAACGCCACGTTTAAGGATGCATAGCAAAAATGTCAGTTGGCTATTTTTTCACAAATTTGTGATTTGATGATTCACCTTAAGCTATTTGCCGTTCAAAATTTCGCCGGGTACGAACGAATTCGTGGACGAATCAAATAAATCTACCGGTAAACTTGAATGGACATACGATGAAGAAACCATTTTAATGCTTCAGCCAGCACTGAAAACGTGTTTTGTTTAATTTATCTACAGAACTTAAAATTGTACATGAAACTGCCATATTAGCACATTGTAGAAATTTGACATTTTTGTCTTCATAAACAAAGGCAACAACAAATTCTAAACTACACACTCAAAGATAAGTAAGATTGCCAGACCAGTAAACATCTAACATGCTAAAACACAAATGGTATTAGACCATATTTAATAATGAAATTAATTAAAACTAACTTTGGAGGTCGGTAATAACTGTTATGGTACTATATTGCTCTTAGCGTCATCATTCCGACTGCATCTTTATCAAAATGGCTGCCAAATTTTGTTAATTGGGGTTTCCCGATTGTGGGAAACGGCGCAAGGCAATTAGCCGCACCAACTTCTTGTGAAGTAGACTTATTGATTGGGTTTGTCAAGTCACGTGATTACGTGATGACCGTCGAAAAATTCATACTAGCTAACATTAGCATTCACAAAAATAAATCACACATACATTATTCTATGTGCTATCATCATGTGTCTATAAAAATGAAGTTTCAAATTTTGCTTATCAAAAACTTATTTATAATTACTTCATATAAACAATTATCATGACATGTATGTGTGTTGTAACGTACGTCCTTGATATAACAGTGTTCACACTAATTATTTTAAAGCACTATAGCTCGAACTATTAGTGCACTGTTGAAAATAGACAATTTACCACTAGCCCGAATACACAATTTTGAGAAAGTTCACTAGCCCGAACAGAAATTTACTAGCCCCGGGCTGTGGGCTAGTGGGTTAGCGTGAAGACTGATATAAGTAAATTTTCATTATAGTACATTCCTGAATTACTAAAATAGTGCAATCTACTACCTAATCGTGAGGACAAAATTAGCATTTGCTGTCCTATATGTCACTGATGTTACAGTTATAATTAGTAATTAAGTTTACATGTACTAAATTGTACATACATGTAGTATTATTGCATCTTTTGCCTGTGTTCATATATCAGGAACGATCGAGTTTGCCAAACATGAATGTATTTCAATAAATTTGAAATAACATTTGAACACGAATACGTTTACTTACAACTGCTATAGTTTACATACAGGGTGTCCCAAAAGAAAGGTATACCACTTGAACACATACATGTTTAATGTTCCTTTAAATTGCAGATGAATACATAATATATATATGTATACAGGTATGTAGATCAAAGATGTAAGTTTTTTGTGTCAGAGAACCTCACAAATACCTTCAGAATTCGCAATTTAATACAAGTTAGAAAACAAAAGTGCATTTTCATCCTTGACGTCGTTTTAACCTCTTCACATACCGTACACGCACGATGAAATTTTCTATGACTTAAATTAATACACATGTCTTTTTTTGGACTTTCTTTAACATGCATTTGATTTGTTTCAATCACTGAAAGACACCGTATCTTCAAAGGTGAACTGTC
Organism: Lutraria lutraria; assembly: GCA_964023205.1. Lineage (NCBI taxonomy): Eukaryota > Metazoa > Mollusca > Bivalvia > Venerida > Mactridae > Lutraria > Lutraria lutraria. The sequence continues at coordinate 31,693,306 of OZ026845.1, read as the reverse complement.
CAATCATACCATGGCACGACATTGCAAACTGCGAGCTTCTCACTGCACATGACTTTGTGTAAAGGTCTCCACAAAAGAATGAGTTCGCTTTTGAAAAGCAAGTTTGTTAATGTGCTCAAAAGAAGTCTCAAACATTACAAAACATGTGGTTCATACAGGATGGTACGTGGTACGATACATACAAATAAAGTATTGCACTATACTTTCTACACAACATATATTTGGCGACTGAGTAATATTCAGACGATATCTGAAGGTGAAAATTGCGGAATATCGATCTTGACTCGCGCATAGTCTTGACCTCAACCCATTAACTTCTTTTTTTCGAAAGTCAAAGATCAACAGTCCTAAGCCACTAAACAAAGAAATGCTGTTGAAGTGTTAAAGTGGTATAAATTCCATCGTGCGTGTATGGTGATACAGTGTATAGTCGTCACATCAAATAACGTCATAGATTACTAAAACGACGTCAAGGATGAAAAATGCACTTTTGCTTTCAAATTTGTACTAAATTGCAAATAAAGATATTTGTAAGGTTCTCTTACGCAAAAAAACTTTCATCTTTGATCTACATATATTATCTATATATTCATCTGCAATTTAAAAGGACTTTAAACACGTATGAACGTGTTACCTTTCTTTTGGGACACACTGTATATGTATATGTTCGTTCAACATACTAACCATATCTAAACGTTTGACAAATATGATCTCAGTGAAAATTGACATTTATAAAACTTTCCCATTATTTGAAAACATTTGTACAGGTGGTATAGCAACGTCAGAACCAGCTAGGGATTCTACATTATAGAACAGAACATATACTTTATTAACATGTACATCTTTATAACATACATACACTATATATATGCACAAAACCATACATTAGATATAATTAAGGTGTATACATGCATAGCCTACGTACATCTTTCTAAACGTACGTAGTTTAAACATATGCAAATTTGAACAAATGCAATAAATGTATATACAATGTGCCATGCAGTTATAGGCATCTTTTTATCTTTGCATCTACGTTCGATTTTAACAATATTTATGTCAAATACCAGCGATGTGTTCCAAGATTCTGTGCAAACCACCTCAGCTCAGGAAGTAATTAATTTTGATTAGATCCCCGCTCGCATATATATCCCATCATGTCCACAATATTTACCAAATCAAATGTGGATAACGAACGAACTTTAACTTTGACCTATTTGAAGTGTAACCATGAAACCATTCCCTTATTTTAAAAAAATGCTTAATTTATATTGTGCTCATGCATGTATATACCGTATGTTGACGTGTAACGATTTAATAAGGCATGCATGCAATTGTCATGAAGACTAGCGGAAGACCAGCTGTGTCGATCGGGCCATATATAAGTATATATATAGTAGCAATTAATTATAGCAGTGAGATCAAATTTCTTTTCTAATGATGGAACCAAGTACAATTAATTATTTCATTTAATGCTTTTTGTATGACCAGTTTAAATATCATACACGATTCAAAAAGTAACATGACGAAAAGAATATTGATTAATAATCAAAGCACTGAGAGTACTGTCAGGAGCGACGTTTAAATGTGTTAGATAAAACCATCCTTAAAATATTAAAGGTCTGTGTTGACAGCATTATGAATCAAGTATGAATAGTCTTGACACAATGTACGTCTTTAAGCCAAATAATCACAACTACCAATTAAGGACAAGCTACGCTGCACATTTTTACTGTTTGTCTGGAAGAAATATTTCTATTCCTAATGCTAAAAAGTCATGACATACAGTGAGAAATTACTAGCAACTGCACATTTGAAAACCCAAACAAATCCAGTACGTGCCTTCAGCGCGTTGATATGTATTACAGTTACATACTGTATACTGAACTTCTGACCATGTGTCATTCTGTAATCTCTATACTCCTCTTAGAGACACTATAGTAAGCTAGCACTACTTTTGTGAATGAAACTATTTTGAGTACGTAGTAAATCTCATTACCTGCACAGTTTATGAATGAAACTTATGTGTGGATGAATACTTATAATTATCATACTTGTTTTACAGTTTAAATTGCCAAGATATTTCTCATACTTTCAAAATCAAATCAACAGCATCATGCAATATATCTCCAACTTTTACCAAAACTGCAAAGTCTGCAATGTATACTTATACAACAAGTGCTACTTTTTTCGACGCGGAGGCACTGTGCTTTTTTTTAATTATTATTTCATTTAATGTTGCATCATACATCGATCTATTTAATTCTGTTAGTATTGCTGGTGTTGAATCGGTGTATGTATATTGTAATTAAACGGATATGTGGATATCATCTGAAACATTTTGTTAAGAATCTAACTTTGTGCAATGCTCATGATGAGCAGAAGAATAATGATATACATTCTTGTTGATAATTTTATTTTTCAATTGCTTAAGGTGACTACATTTTGACGAATGTGACGAGCAGATGATGCTGTAAACGAATATATCTGTACAAGTTTGTTAATTAATATACATTGTAATACTGCTGATTCCAACATCGGTATGACAATAAGTATTATGCAATAGTAACGGAAATAAATGGACCGATATATATAATGCTTATAAATATCAATAAGAATATGTGTCAAATTTTTAACGATAAGGTAACTATCTACGTTCTACACCATTGTCGCTAGTTGTACAACTTAACCCTGAGGAGACAGAAGAGACAGAACTAGACATACGCCGTACTTATACCTAGTCCTGCTGGGTGAGATCTGTTTGATATCATGCAGAATGAGGCACCCATTGTGATGTTGTTTTAATACAAGGAGCACCTGAAAGGATGTTCTGATATATGTGCATACTTATGTCGTCCATGGTGAAGTTCACATTTTTGGAATGTTATTTGTAAAGCGTTTTGAGATCAGGCGTGAGTGAAGTTATGGCTGCACAGTACGTGTTGAGAATTCTTGATAAAGTCATGATATCATCAAGAACTTATATACATACATATAAGTCCTTGATATCATCGATAAGGTTTTCTGTTGAACTGACTACAAAATGAAGGTGATTGTCAAATCGGTACCCGATCATGTGAGGAATAGATCCGTATGTGCACTGCAAGATTAATACTAATCTATAGAGTACCGCTATATAGGATAATATATATTAATTCTGTTTGGATGTCCAATTTATAAATGGAGTGTAGTACGGAAAATGTATATAGATAATTTCCTATTTGTAAGATACATCGTAATACAAACACGAGCAACCATTAAAAGACTTTTTTATTTTTGTCAATTATACGCATTGTGGCCAATAACTCATTCCGACGCTGTGTCATTTTGTTTAATTGAACCATTTCGCTCATGTGTTACCGATTCTGTACTTCCGATGTCAACAATATCACAAATTAGGTATTTTTGTTTATTCTTTATCTTGTAAAGCTACATGCTATTGTTGTAAACTTAATTTTTCATAAATCCTATTGTTTCATTTGAGGAAAGTTTATTGAATTGAATTTATGTATGTGACATCTGTTAACGATTGACAGGTATCTACTTTTCGGACATGTATTTTCGGATACACATTACACAATTTATTTATTACCTCGGATAATGATTGTCGACGATAACTGATTTTACGTTTTGTAACATATAGATAATTTTTAAATATGTGCGTTATGACTGTTGAAAATTCATCTGTTGGAATGCTAGTATAACTGTGTTTGTTAATTATAGAAATAAATTTCGATATCTTTGTTTGTTGTTTGAGTCCACTGGTTTTATTGTTTACAGTTATTTACAGTAAAATACTAATAATAATATACCTATATACATGTACAACCACCCTGAAATTACGACATTTTTTAAGCTCACCCACTAGCCCACAGCCCCGGGCTAGTAAAATTCTATTTGGGCTAGTGAACTTTCTCAAAATTGTGTATTTGGGCTAGTGGTAAGTTGTATGTTTTCAATAGTCCTCTAGTAGTTTGGGCTACATGTAGTGCTTAAAAAAACTTAGTGCGATCAGTGAAGGATATCTGAAATGTTGTGCATATTCCTTTTTTTCAATCTGATAGCACACATTTGATTAAATCTGTATTCTACATAATCTTATGTAAAAATTAAGTGGAATTGATCAATCAGAATGTAGGTATATTGATCTATACATATGAACAGTTTCAACGTAGTAAGTGTAAAGGAATATACCATGTTCCACTACTAAGATTAACCAAGCTTTTAAGACCACTTTGCTTAAAGTTAAAAATGAAATGTGGTCATTATAGCAGGATTTTACTGTATGTACACATAAACTTACACTCCTATATTAACTGTAAAACTATTCATATAACATTAAAAAAAAAATTGATGTTTATTTACAGTAGGACTGTAATAGGGTTGCTATAATCTCATTGATATTATCTGATCCATCCATAGTCTGTACTCTAGCATGCATGATTTGGTGATCCACTTACTATGACATCAAGAGTTATGGGTATACAAACTTAAGCTTATAATAAGTTATAGACTGCTTAAATCATTTCTATGAGTTACAGTAAATAAAAAAGTGATATAAAATCCAATAATCTGAGAAAGATTTGTTTTGAAATGGAGACAAGTGCAAATGTTCAGGGACGAAGAGAATTTTGAAGTTATTTGTCACCCCACAACCTGTTTTAAAAAGTTAGTTTCAAACCCTGAATGTGATATGTCATAAATAGTATGAAACATTTAGTGATGTGGTATATTGTGTTTATAAATTGGCTAGGACAATCACCAGACGAATTAGTTCAGTTGGTGGAGCATCTGATTTGCAAGCAGGAGGTCATAGGTTGGAGCCCTGCATCGTGTACATTATTTCCTCGTCCTATTACAGTTAATTATCTTCATAGTATTAAAATCAGCTTAATTTGTAAGCTATGGGATTTTTATGAACATAAAGTAATGTACAAGAATTAAGTAATGCTTGATTGCTCTTTTGCTTGTGGTGTGATTTATTTCATTATTTATAACATAGCTGCAGGCCACAAATGTATTGTTCATTCAAATGAAACATAAAAAATATTTATGCAAAATAGCATACATATGATATATTAAATTTTAAGCCTATAAGCAATTCATTCTTATCATGATCAACCGACTGTGACGAGCCTAAGTCCATGAAATTAGATGTAGTAAATTTTATGACACTGAGAATCTTTCTTTTGGGGAGTGTTAAATTGCATATATTTTGTTGTTCACAAAGATTATTAATGTACCTTTGATATAATTGGGTTTTATTAATTACAAATTGAGATGCATACCGGTACATCTGTACTAAATACTAGATACTAATTTGGTTTATCATTACCTGTTTGAAATTGAGTTTATACACTTAACCACATAAACAATAACTATTACTGAAGAAACAGTTGAATTATTGCTTGCGGTCAAAATACTACACATTATGAATGATGAAGATTGTCCAGCTAGGGTGTGTCTTTTTACGCAATTGACTGTCATATTCATAGCTTCAGGTTATTGTTTTGCATAGTTACCCAATATCCCAGTGGGTTGTTACGCTTCAAAGAACTCTCAGTTCAAAATTTGACAGAATTTTAAGACGCAATCTCAATTTCACAATTTTTGTCTTATTAAGATTGGAGTGTGTTGAGACTAAGATAGTGGTGTTGATTGAGAGGGTGGTGTTAATTAGAGCGTGGCATTTATCAGGCGAGAAAGGTTTTAATTTGGAGCATGTTGTATTTAAGGAATGCATTTATTTGGTATTCAGCTTTTTATTCTAGGTTGAGTGTTTTTTTTTGTGCCTCCACCACTTGGGGTGAGGGGGCATATAGATTTGCCCTTGTTTGTCCGTCTGTCGCCTGTCGCGCTATCTGTCCGTAGACCGAGTTTGTGTCGACATAACTCCAAAAGTATAACTGCTAGAGCCATGAAATTCTAAGAATAGTTGTCAGCATGTGAACTTAGGCACCTGGGTATTTTGACACAAATTCAATAGAGATCAGCATAGAGTTATTGCCCTTGATTAAGCAAAAAGAAGCTTTTTTCTACTTGTGCTGTGTGTAACTCTAAAAGTATCAATCCTAAAGTCATTCAAGAATATTTGTCAGCATCTGAAGTTCTATACCCAGATATTTAACTCAGATTCTACAGAGATCAGCTCACTAAGAGCCCTAAATTTAGTTAAAGTTAGCACAGGTCTGTGTCCTATGTACACATGTCTAGTTTCTTCCACTTTTTATTGATCAGTTATTTTTCTTGTCTTTATCACCAGCCTGTGCTGTGTGCACATTATGATGACTAGTGGGTTCTTTGTACATTAATTAGCTTTATGTAATGTATTAATTATTGTATGACAGTTAAGCATAAATTTGTCTGTCACCATTTTAACTTACTCACTGCTTCAGGCAATTTGTTTACATGTAATTAAATGTCTTATTATTAAAGTTGCAGAACTTAGTTTTTGTTTTTCTTGTGGCTGTATATATTTACAAACTACCGAAAAATGGATTTCTTACCTGAAAATATCTAGATTAATAAATTTTGAACTGAATGCTTCAAATGGTTCCAAGAACTTCCTGGGGGAATATCTATAAATTTATGTACATTGCCAAATTTGAAGAATCTCCTAAGGAATGATGTTTTAGTTGTTCTTTTAACAAAGTTGCTAAAAGAATGTCATTCCAGGCAGAACTCTGTTTTCCATGGCAACCTAGTGGAAAAACTAAAAAAATCTTTTTGTCTTAAATCACATGATCTAAAGCTTGATTATTCAGCATGGAGCAACATCTAGAGACAAAGTTGCTAAACTAATGTTCCTTAGGTCATGATTGGCCTTGCTCCAGGGTCACATGGTTTTCATAGACTTATATAGGACAATATTAAAAAAACATTTTGTATGATGCACAAGGTTTAGAGCTTAGATATTTTGCATGTAGCAACATGTAGAGGACCTATTACAAATTGCTTTAAATATAATATGCCTGAGTTCTGTTTTCATTTTTTTAGTGAGCATCCCTGGGCCACTAATGGCTGTCTTATAACAATGATCTATTGTAAATAAAAATCATTGGATTGAATTCTTTTATTTTTAGCGTGATTGAGAGGTAATTTTGACATAATACTAAGTTTACTTCATGAGTAAGTTGTCCCCTGTTAGTAAGTAAGTAAAGACTTTGTATTACAGACATTGATTCTAGTTTTAAAAATATAGGGAAAGATAATTATTATGCCCCCTTTCAAAGAAAAGGGGATATATTGCTTTGCACATGTCGGTCGGTCCATCCATCCATAACTAAAACTTGTTTGGGCAACAACAAGAGAGCAATTTGGCCTGAGCTCTTCAGATTTGGTTTGGAGGTTGGTCATCACATGTAGATGACCCCTATTAATTTTGGAGACAGTGTGTCAAAGTTCAAGGTCACTGACCTTCAATAGAAAACCTTGTCCGAAAAATTACTAGAGAATAATTTGGCCTAAGCTCATCAAATTTGGTTGGGATGTTGTTCATGACTGTTTTCATCATTCATGGTGTCCTTAGTCTGTGCCTAGACTGTAATATTATGACCTTACTGAGTTTTTGCCTGCTCTTGATTTCACACTAAAATAATAAGCATTGACCTGTTAACGCTTTATCAATCATTGCATTTAGATTTAGATAAAGAGTTATGTATAATGTTATTATAAATTGTCCCAATTTATGACTTAGGCATATAAAACATTGTTTGTTCCTGGTTCCCCAACCTACCCTAATTTATCCCTGTGACCCTACACTTTTTATTAGGCCAAGGAAGGGTACATCCCCCTTCTCACTTTCTTGACCTTTCCGTACACTTTCAAGAGCAAAATGGGCCTGATCGACCTACACTACCTTTAATGAGCATCAGGGGTGTCAATATTCTGGATATATCCGGAATTCCAGATTTGTCAGTCCGGAAAGAGCTATTTATGATTTCTGTGCCAAATGAAAGTTATTTGATGAAAATATCTTAAGAAATAGCAAAGTTTCTTTAAGACAAACTGACTTACTAAGTTAAACAATGGAAACATTGTGGTTGAAGGCCATCTTGTTTGGCAAAAATGGTCGGCCGCATATGATTTTCAGGATTTTTAATTTGGCTCCATTGACACCCCTGGAGCATGTAACCATTAACATTTTTTACTCTAATTTCTTTTTGTTCTAAGCTAAATGTGCTTCAGTACTCCTTAAAGAGGTTTGACTGCAGATTGAAGAAAAAAAGTTATCATTTCAAAAACTTTTTATGGATTAAGTCCAATATTCAAAACTATCTTTTTCTTTTTTGTCGATATCTCATTGATAAGAAAATGAAGTACTGATAAATATCATAATAAATTCTTCCATATTTTCTTCTGCATAACTCATATTTTCCTCATTTTGTTTGGGCTCATATAAAGAGCTACTGAGTAAAGAAATTATATGTAAAACAAATTCGGGTTTAAATCCTTTTGATTTTGTCTTTTTTATCATTATTTTACAATTAAATGAAAGAAGTTTTCAAGATTTCGAAATAAAAATGATGAATCTGGATTCCAGCTTCTTTAAATAAAAACATTTTCTCTCCTGTTTTATATATCTTCTCGCCTCATCTATTAAATGTGTGTTTAAGCGTGTTTAAATGTAACATACATAATAGATTGAGATAAATTACCTTCTATTGTAATTATCATTCAACTTCGTTCTTACCAATCAGTGCATTTTTTGTGTTCTTTATAAGTATAAACAACTGTACATGTTCGACTTGTAATTGACATATGTGATTTATGTCAGGTAACAGGGGTCCAGTCTACGTTTTATTATCAAGTACAGGCTTATGATATTGGACATATAAAAAGCCTATGTATGACAGACGATGGTCATATTTACTGAGATATTGTGATAATTGATTAATTACTGGTAAGTCTTTTGTAATTTATTCTCTTAATTACTTTCTATTTTCAACAAAGTCTGTTTAAATATAGCTACATTGATAGCTGTTTAATGATATTGATATTGATGCATAAAATAATTATTTCCCACTATGAAGTCATTCTTACAATTTTTTTTTTAAATGTAAAATTGGCCTGTAGAGAAATTCAGAATGGCTATAGTCCATTGGTTAGTGTGCTTGACTTGTAACCGGGAGATCTCGGTTAGATTTCCAATTGCGGCAGGTCATACCCTTCCATGGAAGTTTGACAAAAATGTCAATTTTTCTCCGCATGTGGAGAAGTTACTGGTTCCTTGTGGAAGGGTAGGTAAGAACTGGTTAGAACAGGTGAATCCCCTGCCGTATATATAAGTGAAAGTTGTTGATAAACAGCGTTAAACACAAATAAACATTCAAGCCAACTTTTATCGGAAGAAGTCTTTCTACTAAGTGCCGTAAATAGGCAGTCTACTTTCAGTTTGAAAACTCATTCTTATTGGATGGTATTTTGAAATGTGAAATTTATGTATGTTGTTTGGGTCATTTTGGGGCCATCGTCAAGCCCCTAAGTAAGGGAAAAAATACAGGTTCTGCTGCCTTTCTTTATATTTCTGTATAACTTTATAATTGTATGATGCTCCCAATTAAAAGTTCTAAGAATTGAAGGCCTTAGAATTACAATCATGAAAATCTAAAATATAATACATTACTTTGTACATGGAATATGATTTTTTTTTTTAATTACAAAAAGAAAAAAGATAAGATGGTTTGCATTTAAAGAATTTTTTTTTTTTCATAAATTCATTCTTTATTCTGTAATGTTTGGAAAGTTGTAGTCCGAACAAAGTAAGAAAAACCTTACATTTTTTGTTGCAAAAATTTAACAGAACCAGAGAGGGTGAAAAGAAGTTCGAAATTAGGTTAAAAACTCGTGGTTTGTTTAACTTGAAACAGCTTACTTTTTTATCTCAATCTTATCATGAGGTTCATTTTCCATTTAGTGGTTCATTGTAAAACCAGATGGCTTTTATCAATTTTCTCTGTTTAAATTTGTGAACTAAGCTTGATTTGAAAAAAATCATTTTTTTTTTTTGCAGAAATTTGATATTTGGTGGCCCTTGTAGATAATCTGAACTAGTGTTTTTTTTAATTTTTTGTTATAACATCTATATTACCCTATAATGTGATGCTTTAATTGGGGCACAATAAGAACCAGGAAAACTTATTTTGAATAAAAGTAGCGATGCAAATGCCCAGGCCCCGAGGTTATAAAACTTGAGAACGGTCTCCGAGCTCAAAGCTCAATTTCGTTCTCAAAGTATTATGGTCGAAAAGATAGAGCTGATTAATGTTTATATTCATTTTCAGATCAATTATGGTGTCAGACTAATGTATCAATAATATCATTATTGTCTGATCACAACTGACTTAGTACGATTAAAAGACAAAATGTGAGATTTGAGCTCGGAGACCGGTCTCAAGTTTTATAACCTCAAGGCCAGTTCTACTGTTTCATTTTTTCTCTCTCTCTCTCTCTGGTACGGCCCTGAAATAACCATACATTGTAGCTGTCAAATGGGCTGATAAACAACAGATAAATAAATAAATAACAATAATAAAGACGTTATTTATAGAGGCAATGCAGTTAGGCATAGGTCCAATCTTCCCTGCAAGCCTCTTAAAATATAACATTTCATATAATATATGCAACACTATTTACAATAATTATAAAAATGAGACAAGAAAACTTGAAACAAATACATATAGAATAACAAAAAGATAACTAATTAAAAAACTGATAATTACAAATGATGTTAGTATATAAAATTCTAACCATTTTTAACTCAATGCATAAGAGATTCTGTGATAAATTTTGATAAACATTTATTTTATGCCAGTTCTTGTTATTATATTTTCAGACTGTGGCCTGACCAGCTGTTCTGGACTAAAATTACCTTGCTAATATTTCAACTGAAGAGTTTTTGTGTGATTATTTGATGTAAAGCTGCTGTGCATCTAAATTCAACAACAATGGCTTTTATGAAACAACATTTGCTACAAGTGACTGTATTGTTATTTATGTTTGTTTGTTGTGTTATCTCTGAGGAACAGCGTAATTGTGATGTTGCCGATAAATCAGGCTTACCAAATGATGTTTGTTCCTTCGATCTACGTATGAGAGGTGCACATCCGAAAAAGGTGAGTGTTACATGATAGATTTGACTTGAATGATGATGATATGTTACTGTATTTTTACTGATATGATATCAATGGTTTAGTGGTGTCTATGCTCTCCAAATCAAAGTTTAAAATGAATGTAGTTGCAGTCCTTTTTTTCTGAAATTATTTCTATGGTTTGCAGTCTTCACGCTAACCCACTAGTCCACAGCTAGTGAATTTTCTAAAAATTGTGTATTCAGGCTAGTGGTAAATTGCTTATTTTCAACAGTCCACATATAGTTCGGGCTAGTGCTTTAAAAAATTAGTTTGAACACTGATGGTTTGGCATTTCTAGCCTATGCTCTCCGAATCAAAGATTTAGTTGAAAGTAATTGCAGACTTTTCTCAGGTAAGCGATTATAGGGCCATCATGGCCCTCTTGTTTCACTTGGTTACAGTTAAGGATGGTCATGATGAATTCCTTGGGACTAGAATAATTATGTCCCCTTTCATAGAAAAGGAGGTATATTGCTTTGTACATGGCAGTCAGTTGGTCTGTAAGTCAGTTTGTCCATAACCAAACCTTGTCCAGGCAATAACTAGAGAACTATTTGGCCTGAGCTCTTCAGATTTGGTTTGAAGGTTGTTCATCACATGTGGATGACCCCTATAGATTTAGGTTGAAGGTCAAGGTCACAGTGACCTTCAGCACAAATGCCAGGGGCAACTGTGTTTCACAAATACTTTTTGTTACTGTATTAAAGTATATATGTCACTTTTAAGTATAGAAGGGTATGTTTGGGAAATAAATACTTCACTATTTCTGATTATACACTAGATGTAAGAGTACAACAACAATGTTTTACTGTTCAGCTGAAAACAGTTATCTTATATTTGATTTTTATTTGACATATTTTAAGTGGTTGGTAAGAAAAGTTTTACAGGTTCTACCGCTCCTTTTAGCTTTCTTGTTTACAAAGAAAATCCAAATATGTACTCTAACCCATGCTTGTGAGCCTGAATTAATAGAGACTACAGTGGGCAACACCATTTTGGTCTGGTATGGACATGACATTAGGCATGAATAATGTTTGCTTGTTTCTGGGAACCTGGTTTAACCTGATATTTTCTTACATCCCTAGACTCTTTTTTTGACTGACGAAACTTCCTCACTTTTTACCTTTTTGCATGCTTTAAGAGCCAAAAATCGCTTACATACTTAAAGTAAACCTATTCATAATGAGTATGTAACCAGAAACTACACTTGTTTTAGTCTTTACGAAGTATGCAAATTTATGATTCATGTAATAATGTTATCATCATTTTATACTGATTATGTTAAACTTTGTCATTCACTCAGTTGTTATTTATTTGAATGATAGATGAAAGATTATTCCCTTCATAGAAATGTATGTTCATCAATGTACCAGATGGCCATGTTTGTGTTATCATGAAATTGGTTCACAGCATTTTACCTTTGAGTGTTTGCATAGGGGCTACTAAGGCTCTTTTAATAAATGTTCTAGGGGTTGTTAATTTATTGTTAAGTTTTAGGGTTTATTCTATTTGGGATCATATTTTAATGAAATCATTTCTTACAAACATGGCAAAGATGTCAACCTTTTTTGTGTGATTTTTTGTAAGGGGTTATATATAAATTCATAATTACTACATATCAAGCTCTCTGGTTCATATAGTCATCATTACTAATGTTTATGTCTCTACAAGTCCTGAACTTGTCCTAGCTTCAAACTTTGTATGGTATGATTATGCAGGCTGTCATTACAGGCCCTGTTTTTTAATTCGTCATAACTGTTGTGAGTAAGAGACATTTAATAAAACGTTATCTGTTTTATGTGCACTTTATTCAAGCATAAAAAATTGTTTATTTCTGGTTGCCCGATCTACCCTTATTCAATCCCTGCAACCCTAGACATTTATTAAATGGAAAATGCACTCTCTCACTTTTTTCACCTTTCAGGAACAAGAGCAAAAGCCAAAAAAAATAAAAATAAAAAGCTACAACCTACCTACCCGATTTTGAATGAGCATTAACAATATACATGCTCTGTACATTTTATTAACAAAAAATATCAAAGGCAGAGAATGATACGGTTATTATGAATAGTTGGCTTATATTCAGAGATTTGTTAGGATTAGTGTGCTATTTACTCTTTGATAAAAAGTGGCCTCTTACTGCATGTTAGACTTTCTAGACAGATGGTCATTCATTGCAGAATGATGGTCTTTGAGTCAGGATTTGCCAAATTTCTAGGGTGACAATATTCCGGATATATCTGTCCTGAAAGAGCTATGATTTCTGAGCTAAAGAAAAGTTATATTTGACGAAAATATCTCAAGAAATGGCAAAGTTATGGTCAATTTAATCTGCTCTGAAGAATTTTCTTTAAGTTACATATGGAAACAATGTGGTTGAAGGCCTCTTGTTTGACAATAATGGTTTGGCCACATACGATTTTCAGGATTTCTAATTTAGCTTTATTGACACCCCTGAAATATCAATATAATCACTGACAGATTTGTGTTTTCTTGAAAATAGCTTTAAATATCTATGTAACCATGCATCTCTGCATTCATTAGTATTCAGACGTTGTGAATACAATAAAAAACTCTAGCTTATCTAACTTATTTTCTGAATACATTAATGTTTAGAGCTTGTTTTATCTTAAAACGTATGATGAAATAATTTATCATTATATGCTACATTGTCTATAGCATTTGATGAATAAAGAAACATTGATTTAAAGTTCATCTGTTGTTAAAAGATTTGTGTATTTTTTTTCAAAAGCTACATTGTAGATTTTGTAATGGTGTAATATACAATGTATATACCTGAATTCAACAACAATGACTTATTTGTAACAACATTTGCTATAAGTAATAGTCTGCGAAATTAGCGGTTGTCCGGGACAACAAATTTTTCATTCGGACAACCAAAATTTTGGTTCGGACAACCAACTTTTCATTAACAAATCAAATGCAGTAAAATTTTCAGTTTCGGGCAACCACATTTCAAACCTTAATTTCACAGACTGTAAGTATACATTGTATATAATATATTCATAATTAAATAAGGGTCTAAAAGATTGTATGTTTCTGGTTACATGCTCATTACAAAAAGGGAACCTGTAGGTATGAAGGGCTTTCTTTTTGTTTTTTGTTGTATTTCCTATTGAATGCACGTGGAAAGGTAAGAAAAGTGAGAGTGAGGATTTTCGTTGCTCTGGCTAATACAAAGTCTAGTGTTTCACACCGAACAAGATAAAGAACCAGGAAGAACTATTTGAAAAGAGTCGGGATATGAATGGTTCTCCTGGATCTCCTCTCATCTCGGCAGTCTGTGGGGTGTCGCTGAAATGACCATAGCTGTCAAATGGGCCGTTAAACAACAGATGAATAAATAAATTTTTGTGACAGTTTGGCACTCTTGTTATTTGCTACATGCTAGTTATATATGATGGTGATGTTCATCCCATCTAAGGCTGATCATAGATATCTGAATAGAAAGGATATATTGATGATATTTGATATCTTTTTTATTTCAGAATGATCAGTATTTTTGTGCAGGTTACCATGTTGCCAAAGATGTGTTAGGTGACCAAACTAATCATTTTGCTGAAGGATATATAGGTATGTATGATGTTTATTTATGATGTTTCTTTATACCTGTGTGATTCCTATTGATGACACATTATGGCCGTATAGTTTTATACAAGATGTCTGGGCTCGACACTGACAATGGTCTGCTGGTCCGAGACTAGTGGTCTTTGTGCAGGACCATTAATTCATGGAATTTGAATGATTCGATGGACCACTGAAAATTCTAGGAGGAGAATCAATTTTTAGTTTTTTACAGAAAATTAACAAATAACATATCAATAGGCGAAAGGATCACCTGAAATTCTGTTGGACCAGCTGGTTTCAAATGCTGGTGGTCCTATAGGACACCATGGAAGATAAATTTGTGTCGAGCCTTGGATGTATCGTGCATTTCTATTGGTCCGATAATGTCTTGATGAGTTCATGTATGATGTTTCATGACTCTTTTAGCTATGTTTCATTTGTTTCTATTGGTCTAGAGATGTCACATGACCTGATTTGTTCATCAGTTGCTGCCTGTTTGTTTTATGCATTTCTATTGATCTAGAGATGTCACATGACCTGATTTGTTCATCAATTGCTGCCTGTTTGTTTTATGCATTTCTATTGATCTAGAGATATCACATGGCCTGATTTATTCTTCATTTGCTGCCTGTTTGTTTTATACATTTCTATTGGTCTAGAGCTATCACATGACCTGATATGTTCATCAATTGCTGCCTGTTTGTTTTATACATTTCTATTAGTCTAGAGATGTCACATGTTGACCAGTTGAATGTACACATAATAATTATATTATCATATAAAATCAAAGAAAATCAGAATGTATAAGATTACATCAGTTTCTATATTTATGCTCCTTTTCGAAGAAAAGAGGGTATATTACTTAGCCCATGTCAGTCGGAAGGTCGGTTGGTCAGTTTGTCGGAAGGTCAATTCTGAGATCAGTATGTCACAGTGACCTTCAGCCCCAAAACCTTGTCTGGCCAATTACTAGACAAATATTTGGCCAATGCTCTTCAGATTTGGTTGGGAGGTTGGTCATCACATGTAGATGACCCCTATTGATTTTAAATTCAATAGGTCAAAAATGGTTGTGTTACTAATACTATCCAGTTGGCTGTTAGGGGGCATTTGTGTTTCACAAACACTTCTTGTTATTCTTGGGAGATTGATGTGGATTTGGGAGAAAGTGACTGAGTGGATAATTACTTGTTGTTCAGACATCCCCAATATTTTTGGAAACCTAAAGACATCCACAGTCACAATTATAACAACTGATAAATAAATAAAATGTTCAATTTTGTATATTTCTCTAGTGAAATATGAAGCAATAGCTGATGCAAATACAGCACATCATATCTTGGTGTTCGGTTGTTCGAAACTGCGTGCCAGTAGCAGCGGTGTATGGTATGTTGTTTTCTTTTATCCTTATAATGTTGTGTGAATTTTAAAAGCAAGGTACAATGGTACCCCTAATTTGTGTTTAAATTTAAAAATGTTGGAACTCATTGTGTTCCTAACAGTTTTCCTGGACTATATTCTAACCAGTACTAACTTACCGTTCCACAGGCAACTTCTCGATATATGGATGGAAATCAGCTATTTTGTAAAATTTTCATAGAAGGGCTTGAACTGCCGGGACCGAGAAACCAACCTGGATTGCCCAGGCTACAGGTCCTGTGCATTGACTAAGGCAGGAATGCCTATCATTTGATTATAATTATATTGAAGTATAACTTTGGTATCAATATTGTGTTTATGTACAAAAATGCTTGTTTTGGACTTAAATTTGTACATTAATGCAGAGGGATGATTGGGGGTCCAATGGTAATGCCCTGGACTACTGAACAGTGCGTTGTGGGCTCGAATCTTGGCTCCACCATCCACTAACCCAAAAGTTTCATAATGCTAAATCTAAAATATGAAATATCTGAAGTATGTATTGTTAACTGTGAATCCTCTCAGGTGTGTAAGGTTTGTTTAGCATAATGGAGTAGAATAGATAAGTTTTATGACAGTAATTGTGAACTTAGCTTGTTTTTTTTATTTATTCTTTATCATATTTCAGGAATTGTGGTCAAGTTTGTGATAGTGGAGAACAGATTATTTTTGCGTGGGCAAAGAACGCCCCTCCCTTGACTTTACCGCATGGTTAGTACTCTCTTATTTATCTTTTAAGTTTTATAAAGAACAAACCCCTCCTTAAAACTAAATCTGGGGCTTGTTGCCTAGTGGATGTTCCGAAGGGGGCTTCCAAGCCTGAGTTGTTGTGGTGATTGTGACTATGACCACTGGTGAGTTTGAATCTCACCTGGGACCTGATTTCATATAATCGAGGGCTCAGCGCAACATTGTCGTTACTCATATTGAAATAAGAACAAGTTACGACAGTGTTACGTTAAGCCCTCGATATGAGGAAACTGTCCAGCTAGCTTAATGCAGGTCTGTGGTTCTACAAATGCCTGGTTCTCCTGTATCTTATCTCCTCTCTCTTGGACGGTTCTGAAATGACCATAGCTGCCGAATCTAACTTTAATTAAACAACAGATAAACTTGTTTCTTTTGCTATTCAGTTTATGTGGCTGTGGTAATAAGCACCTTGATACATAGTACCATTTCCCTAATAGCTGAATTTGATCAAACACTAAATGACTTTTTTAGGACTCTGTGTATGGAATATCATCTATCTTACAGGAACAGTTAATATACTTCAATGGTAATATTGATGAAATATGAAATTTAAACAATGCATTGAGAGACACACTCACCTAATTAAGAAATTATCTTAGATATAGCATCTAGAGCCTGTGCTAATTTGAAAATGTCTTAGTTTTGATACATTTCTGTTTTCTTTGTATTTTATGCCATAATCATGGTTTAAGTCTTAGCAGGGGTGTGATTCCTTCTACTTTCAGCTGATTTCCTCTTTTTTGTCTTAAAATCTTTGAAAGAGAAGGGTCCAAATTCAGTCTGACCTACTCAAAAATGATGTTTTTGCTAGTATGAAGGGGTGAGGTTAGGGTATTTCAACCTTTCTGCTCTTGGAGCAGTCACACCCCTGAGTCTAAATGATTTGATATAAAGTGCAACCTCCCTACAACAACCACCAATTAGAAGGACAAAACTGGCTGTTGTAAGAAGGTGACTGTTGTTGAGAAAGTGAAAATAGAATAAAACAACTACATGTATGTATTTGGGTTGCTGGTATACTGGCTGTAACAGGGAAGTGTCCATTGTTTGGAGGTGACTGTTCTTAGAGGTTAGTTACACTGTACAACTGTACATCATACTATATTTTTGTATTGTATTAAAGGTGTTGGTCAGCATATTGGAGGAAGAACCACAGAGATTAATCACATTGTTATACAGATACATTATGTGAATCCATTACCAGGTGAGAGTAGATTCTATATCAGCAACACAAATATGATATTTATATACATTGAGTTTGAATATACTTCTGTCTGTGTGCAATATGATGCAGGAATTATGTAAATAACAAAGAAATAATGATTATACCCCACCCATTATCAGAGAAGGGGACTATACTTTTATCACATAAAATAACCCATCCCGTCAAATTTCTTGTTAAGGCTGTAACATTATTCTTTATTGATGGATTTCAATATAACTTGGCCTGATTGTTCATCTTCTTTAGACAGTGTGTAGCACACAAGAACCTCATAGGTCAAGGTCACACTTGAAGGTCAAATATAGGGCGGTAACGTGAAAATGTCGGTGTCAAGGCGGTGTGTTGGGGGGGGGGGGGAGTTCTCCACGTCTGTGACAAGCTTTAGTTAAACATAATGTTCTATGATCCAATTTCATGTAAAGATTTCAAAGGAAGTTTTTATTAGCTTCACTATACCTTTATAATAATTATATGTACCAATCAACCTTATGAACAAAACAGAAGATGATTGGTAGCTTTGACTTCACAGGTCCATAGGAGGCAATTTCAGGTTTGGACGGGGTGGGGGTGGGGGGTAAATTTAGATTTTGTCTGACAATGGGTCTTGGAATCAGTTATGGCCCCTTGTAATAATCATTGTAGCCATGATAATGATTAGAAGGGGCTTTATTTTCTACAACCAGTCCATTACTTTCCACTGGGAGAGATAGCTACCATACAAATAACAGTTTACTTAAATAGTTTCTGGTCCACTTCACTTTCTGCTCAGTTGCAGACATTCTTTTTGCAGAAGTTTGGATAATCAAACGCTCATGTAAAATGAGGTGTAAAACCATTGAAAATATTATTTTATATCTAAGTTAGCTGACAATTAATGTTTGTACATGTACAGTAATAAGCAGTTTTTGAATGAGCTCTTGATATTGACAATATAATATATTATACATTATTAGCAACATATGAGCACTTGATATTGACAATATAATATATCATACATTATAAGCAACATATGAGCACTTGATATTGACAATATAATATATCATACATTATTAGCAACATATGAGCACTTGATATTGACAATATAATATATCATACATTATTAGCAACATATGAGCACTTGATATTGACAATATAATATATCATAAATTATTAGCAACATATGAGCACTTGATATTGACTATATAATATATCATAAATTATTAGCAACATATGAGCACTTGATATTGACAATATAATATATCATAAATTATTAGCAACATATGAGCACTTGATATTGACGATATAATATATCATAAATTATTAGCAACATATGAGCACTTGATATTGACAATATAATATATCATAAATTATTAGCAACATATGAGCACTTGATATTGACGATATAATATATCATAAATTATTAGCAACATATGAGCACTTGATATTGACAATATAATATATCATAAATTATTAGCAACATATGAGCACTTGATATTGACTATATAATATATCATAAATTATTAGCAACATATGAGCACATGATATTGACGATATAATATATCATAAATTATTAGCAACATATGAGCACTTGATATTGACAATATAATATATCATACATTATTAGCAACATATGAGCACATGATATTGACTATATAATATATCATACATTATTAGCAACATATGAGCACTTGATATTGACAATATAATATATCATAAATTATTAGCAACATATGAGCACATGATATTGACTATATAATATATCATAAATTATTAGCAACATATGAGCAATTGATATTGACAATATAATATATCATACATTATTAGCAACATATGAGCACTTGATATTGACAATATAATATATCATAAATTATTAGCAACATATGAGCACATGATATTGACAATATAATATATCATAAATTATTAGCAACATATGAGCACTTGATATTGACGATATAATATATCATAAATTATTAGCAACATATGAGCACTTGATATTGACAATATAATATATCATAAATTATTAGCAACATATGAGCACATGATATTGACAATATAATATATCATAAATTATTAGCAACATATGAGCACTTGATATTGACAATATAATATATCATAAATTATTAGCAACATATGAGCACTTGATATTGACAATATAATATATCATAAATTATTAGCAACATATGAGCACAAGTTTACAAGCATTTTAAATAATTGTTAATTAACTGTACTTTCAGTGACCTTTAATTCTTGATTGATCAGTTATGAGTGATATATTTCATGCAATGAATTTATTATGTGTTCTTTTTTATTTGTAGCACCTGATTATTCTGGTATAAGATTGTTCATTACCAAGCAAAGGTAATACTGGAGTTTGTTGTATACTTTGGCTTTTAAATCAGTTTAAATGCTGTCTTACCATTGGCTAGATTATAGGAAGAGAAAAAGTTTTAAATGGTTAACTTTGATGGTGAATGGAAACAACCAATCAGAAGTTTCAGATTTGAATTTTGAAATGCTACCTTTTCACTGGTTGATATTGGATTGTTAGGTTTTGAAAAAAAATCAGGCTTCAAGAATGAAGTCCTTGAGTTAAAAGTAAACAAAACTGTTGTTTTTTTCTGGTTTGATTTATGCATTGATTTTGTTGATATTTATGTGTTGAGATGCATTCTATTTTATTCCAGGCAACCATTTATATCAGGAATATATTTATTGTTGAGTTATGGTGTTGACATTCCTGCCGACACAAAAAGTAAGTCTATTAGTACCAAACCTGTTAACATTGGTCAACAAAGGGAGAGAATTTTGATGTACAGTTGGCCTTAATCTAGAGATTAAATTTAACTTTTTTGCTGAAGAAAAAGTACCAAATAAGTGACGAATCACATGATTTTTAAAATTTACTTCCATTGTATTATTTGGCACCACTTGCCATGCTCTTGTTGATCTCATATTTCTGTGAAAAGAGCAATTTGCTACATTTGAAAATTTTCTGTTGAATTGATGATGAAAACTCTCAATACTTTGTACAGTTACCATAATCCTCAGTGTTATTGTGTTGTTCATTTCTTGTTGCAGAATTTCACGTGGATTCTTCATGTGTGTTTAACTGGGCTGACAGTATTGTTCCATTTGGATACAGAACTCATGCCCATTCTCTTGGTAAATATTATGTTTATTGTTTAATGAATTGGATATTGACACAACATGAGAGCCAACAAGAAATAAAATCAAAGTACTGGAAGTTGCAACACCACGGAACTGCATTTACATTGTGGATGTAGAAACCACAATACCTCTGTCCACATCAAAATTCATGTGGACTGAATGACGGCTATGGAAAAAGCTCATCTATCGTTCAGATTCTAAAAAATAATGAATGCAAGGGAGGTAATTTATATCATTGACATTGGCCATTATTGGCAGAAGAGTAATACTCATCTCCCTTAGATAAAATGAAAAATCTTGTATTAAACACTGGGTCCCTTCTTGCAAGCATATTTCAGTGTGCACATCAATCAATAAGTCTATCAATAAATTAGTCACTCAGTCAGTCAGTCAATCAATCAATCAATCAATCAATCAATCAATTAATTTCAGGATCAGTTATATCTGGTTACAAAGTGAACAGAGGAGGTGAAGCTCAGTTAATTGGTAAAGGAAACCCTCAGTGGCCGCAGGTTAGTTATTTCATTAAATCCATAATATTCATGTTATGGCTTCTTATCTCCCTTGATCTATGGGATATATACTTTCGTTTAAGCAGCATAAACAAGTACTTGATTCTATTTTTTAGAACTAGTTTACTTAATATGTAACCATTGATTCAATGCAAGCATAATGGTACTTTCTGACTTTCAGGCCTTCTATCCTGTAAAAGACCATTTTGAGATTCGACCCGGTGATTTGTTGGTGAGTTTATGATGAGATTGTACTCATGTTTAGAGATAAGAGTATCTGTACAGACACAAATATGCCTTATATCTCTTAAAGTTTTGACTGAGAAATTAAGTCTTTGTTAATATTTAGTTCACGAAGTTGAAGTTGATGCTTCAGTGGTATAGGGCTTGTTTTTATTGGACAAAACTATGTAAATTAAGTATTATGTAACATACATTATTGTGAGAGGTGTATTTTATGACAATTTTGCACTTTTGTCAATATTTAGTGATTTTTTGTTTGATTACTGTATTTTCATTCATTTTCGTTGGGCTCAGTTTTCGTGGTTTTTACTAAAATGGCTATTTCGTGGGAACATAAATTTGTGGACTTTGATATTTGAAAAGAAATGCTTCATCTCTGCATTTAAATTCGTAGGGATTTGATTTCGTGGATGAGCCGACCCACGAAATCCATGAAATTTAATTCCCAAAGAAAATTAATGAATTCACAGTATTCGGTCAAGACCTTTTTATTGTCTGTTGGTTAGTGTGCAGGATTCGAAACCAAGCGATCAGAGTTCATTCCCGGTCATTGCAGGCCATAGCCATCCATAAAAATTTGACAACAATGTCTATATTTCTCCACATGTGGAGAAGTTGCCGGCTCCTTATGTAGGAGTAAGTTAGTACTAGTTAGAATACTGTCCGGGAAGACTGGATCGGTGAATCGACCGCCATGTATGACTGAAAAATATTGCCTGGTCAGTATTGAATATCTGAATAATTTCTTTTCATTGTAATGCATGTTAATAAATTATTCTCTATCTTAAAGGCAGCTAGATGTACGTACAACTCTACAGGTAGATTTAGAGTAACACAGATAGGGTATGTATTGTTTGTTAAGAATTATGATTATAGTTTGATGTGTAAATAAACCATAAATCTAAACCTTACCGGTATGTTAACGGGGACTAGTACATGGTGGAAATGGTGATATTGAAGTTATAACCCTTGTACCATCAGTTTAGCGGCCACCTCTGATTTAAGGCCTCCCTGTGAATAAGAATAATGGTCACTTCTTTAAAAACTTTCATTGATTATTTAGAATAAAGCTCTCCTGTCAATAAAGGCCAAATTGTCTTTTCCTATGGGTGGCCTTTGATCACAGCTTTGACTGTACAGTGTAACCTCTCCAAATCAACACCCTTTGGAAGCAAAATTGTGTTGTTGTTGAGAGGTTGTTGCTCTAGAGAGGTAAAATTAAAAGTAAATTGTGCCGTGGGTAAAAGTCATGCTGTTGTTGAAGGGAGGTTGTTGCTCCAGACAGGGCCAGCTCTGGAGAGGTTGTACTGTAAATGTTTGCAGATGATAAGTGTTTTTTTTTTATATTTTATTGAGCTATTAAGACTTGGAAATATGATATTACATCATAGTTGCTCTGTACTAGTTCCCTATGGCTAACATTAAAGTGTACTATAATCATTGTTAATACTTTCTTGAACTCTGCTCGATAGTTTGTTACAAATAATGTAATATGCATGCTGAGGAGTAACATAATGATATAAAATTTCATCTAGTACTTGACATGAACCTGTCAAACAAGAAATTATTAACAGACATTTTGTATCGTTATTCCGCTGCAAGAGATTATTTTTGATTGATTTTTTGTATTGGTTTTATAACGCAAAAGCAACTCGTCCCATCGGACGACCGTAGCCGATTTTCTACTCGTCCGGACCATGAATTCACTCGTCAATACGAATGGATTTTTCATGCCCTGTACTGTACGTAAGGTTGTGGGTTCGATTCTTAGATCTGCATTTCAAATTACTCGGGGTGACTTTTTCAGTGTCCAGAACCCAACTACCTAGTCAAATACTGTGAATACTAGAAATACTAGAAAATCACAGGAAAAAGGATGAGGCATGTATCAGTGCTTTACACCAGGCACAATAAAGAACCAGGAAAAACTATTAAAATAGAGAAGGGATATAACTGCCTGGTTCTGTATCTTATCTACCCCTCTCTCTGGGGTGGCTCTGAAATTACCATAGCTGTTGAATGGGCCGTTTAAACGACAGATAAAAATCTTTCAGGGCTCGAGATAAATATTTGGGCAAGGGGTATTTTACCCCCTGCATTTTTTAGCAGGGGGTATTTTACGCCTTAAATCTTTTTGCGGGGGTATTTCAAATTGTTAAAGGGTAATGACAATCATGGAACCACTCTAAAGGGTATTCACTTATAAACACACACTGAAGCCTTACCTTTTGAAGTTATTTTGTTGTATTGTGTTCTTCTATATTTAATATGTACATCATGAACTTGCTTTACATCCAGTGAAGAATGTACATGTAGGTTATATACAATATCTTTGCCTTATTCAATAGTTCAATTAAATCACTATAGTCACAGATCTATACTACTTTTAATTTGATAGTTACACATTTTAGTCGAGTAAAACGAGTACAAAATGTTCTAGGGATTTTAAGTGCATATCGGTACGCTCTAGAAATATTCACGCAAATACGCCCTTATCTGGAGCCCTGATCATGTATGAAATATTTTAATGATTACATTATCTGAAGATGGGCATCTTATTATTTTTTGTTTTAGATCAACTTCCAATGATGAGATGTGTAACTTCTATATCATGTATTATATGAATAGTACAATGGAATACAGAAAGGGTGAAGACACTTGTTTAAAAAATCAGGCTGCTCAAGTTTTCCCTTACCTTCCACGTGACAATGATGAACCGTTGCCTAGCAACCCAGCATTGGAAGAAATGGCACATGGTCATCATCACCACCACATGGGAGGTGGCACTGATAATAATGAAGGCACTACTGTGACTAACTTGATTGATGAACCTAAAGTGGACGTGGAGAAGCCATTGATTGATGACAATAAAATAAACAATGGTATGAACAATAGATTATTTCAGACTGGTTTAAGATCTCAGGGAAAAAAACAACCATCTACCTCTATGGGTACCAGTCTGCCTGATAACCCGTATAGGGACATTGGGACTGGTTATAATGATGTGCGTAAGCCTCCCTCGTATATTATGGACTATCCTGCATTGAATGATTACTATGATATTCTTCAACAAAGAAGTAGAAATCGATTAAAAAAGCCGTACTATGATCTTTATGATAATCAACTGTTAGATTATTCAGACTTCGCAAAGAAGCCCTTGTCTTCTTTGAGTCGAAATAGAAATAAATTGTTCAATGATAAATATGAGGAATATGCTGCTGGGGACGTAACAAAGTCATCACAATTAGAACGTGATGGAGTCTCATCAAAATTTGATACCCAGTCTAGAAACAAGGTTGCCATGGCTACTCAGAATGAAAACCAGTCAGATGTCACATTACAAAGTCCTGATAGACCTTCAGAAGGTATATACGACTGAAGTGTTGTGATACCTTAGACCCCTATTTGCTGTTTATCAGTTTGCGAAAACTTTTTGATTTTTTAGTTTCCATGGCTACTAATGTAGTTTATGGTAATTATGTGACGAGGCATGTTAATATTGCTATTTAGTAGCTTGTGAAACCAATCACCTGCTCTGTGACTATTTGGATGACTGTTGCAAGTTGATTGTAGTTAATGCTTTGTAAGCTTCTAGCTATATTTCTCCTCCAATCCCTGTACTGTCATTTTGATCAGCATGTTGTATGTACATGATTTATCTCTTCAGCATCATGTCTGTTACAGTCTTAAACTAAGCTGTCTGA
The DNA here is from genome assembly GCA_964023205.1 of Lutraria lutraria. Classification (NCBI taxonomy): domain Eukaryota; kingdom Metazoa; phylum Mollusca; class Bivalvia; order Venerida; family Mactridae; genus Lutraria; species Lutraria lutraria. Next base: position 31,667,592 of record OZ026845.1, on the reverse strand, counting down.
CTGCTTTCTCGTTCTTCTTATGCATGAATGTTTACGTATATTCTTCACTTCCACATCATTCCTGTTAGTTAAAGTCTTCATGTTTTAGCTCTACAGGTAAAAAAACACACAACTTATGATTTGGTCAAGTGTTCATCTTCAGTCTGTTGATCTGTTAACATGTTTATGCCCCCTTTTGAAGAAAAAACGGGGCATATTGCTTTAGACATGTTGGTTGGACTGTCTGTCCGTACGTAACCAAACCTTGTCCGACCAATAACTACAGAACTATTTGGCCTAAGCTCCACAGATTTTGTTGGGTGGAGGTTGGTCATCAGATGTAAATGACCCCTATTGATTTTGAGGTCAGTATGTCAAAGGTAAAGGTCACAGTGACTTTCAGCACAAAAACCTTGTCCAAATAACTAGAGAATAATTTGGCCTAATGTCCTCAGACTTGGTTTGGAGATTGGTCATTGCATTTAGATGACCCCTATTGATTTTCAGTTCAGTTGGTCAAAGGTCAGGTCTTACTATCCTGTTGGCCCTTAGAGGGCATCCATGTTTCACTAATTGGTTTACTCATTGCTTCTTGTGCAATATGTCTTGTTAACTGATGCAGATGTTTGCCCCTCAATATTCACAGATATTATTTATTTGAGCTTTATTTATGACAATACATTATACATGCATTTAAAAACGAACACACATAACATCAAAATTCTAGGTCATTGTTCAAAATGCATGCACAAACCTTTAAGCCCTACATTTTAGAATAATTGACTCATGCTTTTGCATTTAGATTTGCATTTATTAGAAAATTTTCAACGCTGATTCAACGTAGCATGTTCCATAACTCTTCAATAGATTTTGAATGCTGTATATCCTCAGCCATAAATCATACTCTAATTTACTTCGAAATCAGTTTTGTCTCTTCTTTATGACATATTAAAATAAAATTTTTAGTGCTTACATTATTTTAAGTAAAGATTTGACATTTTATTAAATTATGAAATTATTGCATATTTTGTTTAGTTGGCTGAATATTTCTTATCATTTTAATAAAGATATACCATCTTAAAGATGTTTATCAATTTGTTGAGTTATTGTAAGAAAACATTCTAGATACCGTACATTGAATTGATTTTAAGGATATTGAGATATTTAGTGGTGAGGCTCAGATATTTTTCTTGAAACTGGGCATTTATAATGAAGTACTTACTAAGACTATACTTATAAATATGTCAGTTTGTGATTAAATGACCATAACTTAAACTGCAGGTTGGTAGGTAAGCATCTTGTGTTAACATTATAATTATACATGTATTGAAAACAAATAAGTTGCTGGAATAAAGATTAGAATAAAGTCAAACCTGTGTTAGTGGTCACCTCCAAATAAAGGCCACCCTGTGAATTAAGGCCATTCTTTTAAAAACTGTTATTGATTATTAAGATCAAAATAACCTCCAAATAAAGGTCACCTGTCAATAAAGGCCACATTTTGTCTTTCCCATGGGTGGCCTTTGGTGCACATGTTTGACTGTATTTTGTATCAAATTGCTCATAAGTTTTGAGACACAGTAATTTTTAATGTGACGGTTGCGTTTCTGAAAAACATTTTTTTTAAGCATGGCCTAATGGGCTGTATAGTTTTCCTGTATTATTGAAAACTAAATAAGTTTATTTATATTTTTATACAGGAATGAATATTAAAGCGGAACTTGGTATGAAGTTTATATCATCTATGGGTGATGTTGAGATAGGTCAGGTTGGAGGCTTGGCGGTCAACCCTAAAGGTGACCTCTACATCTTCCATAGAGGCTCTAAGATCTGGGATTCATGGTAAGTAGAGCTGTATGGTCACCAGTAAATATCAGACATTCATGATTTAAACCTGAATATCAGGGTTGGATTTTCACCACTTTTATTCCCCTGTATTGACAGAATGGGGGCATATTGTTTTTGGCCTAACTGTCTGTTTGTTTGTCTGTCTGTTTATACCAAACTTTAATGTGCCTATAAAATCAAAACGCTTCCACATACAATCATCAAACTTTATATGTTAGTTTGTGATAACCTTTACCGGACCTTCGCATTTTCAGGTCAGTAGATCAAAGGTCAAGGTCACCCTGAGGGGGCATTGTGTTTTAAGAAAGCATCTTCTACTCTGGAAGCATGATAATTGTTTTTTTTTGTCAAATTTTACTCAAAATAATCATACATATTATCATTCATAATTATATGGTGGGTTATAAAGTAAAGTTGTATATGTTTGATAAAAACGTGTCAAACCTGTGAGCAAAGGCTACCCTCAGAAAAGACAAAATGTGGTCTTTATTGTTAGGTGGCCTTTATTCAGAAGTGGACACTAACACAGGTTTGACAGTGCACGCATAAAATAATCAGGAATGTAATTATCTCTTATGCCAAAAACAAGTACAGTGCATCCTGTCCAAAGCAACAACACCCTTTGGAAGTAGCAAAATTATGCTGTTGTTGAGAGGTTGTTGCTCTAGAGAGGTTAAATCAATACATGTAATTAAATAGTGCAGTGGGAAAAGACATGCTGTTGTTGAAGAGAAGTTGTTGCTCAAGAGAGGGCAGCTCTGGAGAGGTTGTACTGTATCATTTTTCTTTTCCTCTAAAAAATGGAATTCTTCTTCTATATTGCAGGTCATTCAATGGTGATAATGTGTATATGCAACAAAACCGCCCTGTTACAGAAGATACCATTGTGATATTAAACAAGGATGGACAGGTTCTCAGGCATTTTGGTCGAAACAGGTTGGTATTTTCACCAGGGCTCTAAATTGACCCTTAAAATTGCATTTCGACTCTTTTTAAGTTAGCAACACTAAAGCTTCTGACTCATAAGAACTTGGACTGAAAGGTCATGTTTACTATCAAACTAGAAGGAAATTTTGTTGTCTCTTCAAATTATAATCTGCTAAGGTTCAGTTTTAACCCTCAACTTTTAACATTAAGTGAGCACCCTGTCTGTGCTTTATGCAGGGCATAATAAAGAACCAGGAAAAAATATTTGAAAAGAGTAGGGAAATCAACGCCCGTTTTTCATGTTAATTATCTCCCCTATCTCTGAAATGACCATAGCCGTTGAATCATCAATGGGCCGTTAAACATTACAGATAAACATAAATGTTATGTTAGCTGCTGCATTACTGTTTCTTGTAACTTTTGTGTCATTGCCTCTTTCAGTTACTTCTTGCCTCATGGTATGAGTCTAGACTCCCATGATAATATATGGCTGACTGATGTAGCGTTACATCAGGTGTTCAGGATCCCAAAAGGTAGTACCAGCCCGGACATGACATTAGGTATTAGGTTTGAGCCTGGTACAGACAAATACCATTTCTGTAAACCATCTGATGTGGCTGTGATGTCAACAGGAGAGTTCTTTGTGTCGGATGGGTATGAGTGATTATTTGTTGCATTGTGAATAAATTAAAAATAAAAACCAACTTTTATTTTTTGATAACTGACTGTATGAAGCAGTATTTTAAAACTGAATGTTAAGAGTTGTGACAGGTTCTTCTTTGTCATTGGACGATTTTAAGACTTTACTCGAAAAGAGCCAATCAGGTGCTCGAGATTTTAGACTGGTTTTCTGAATAAAGTTCATACATACAGGCTCATATTTCCTATTTGTACATTTATATAGTAAAATAATACTGCATGCATGATGTGATAATTGCTCCTTTAATTTAGTAAGATTCTATTGATGACTTGATTTGAAGTAACAAAATGTATTCATTACTTGCTCAGGTATTGCAACAGTCGAGTCATGAAATTTGATAAGAATGGTTATTTTTTAAAACAATGGGGAACACAAAGCATGAGTCAGAAAGGTAAATATTATGAGTATAATGTATATAATTTCAAAAAATGTATGTACACACTTTCATTAGGCTGTTTGAATTCACTCATCTGTATGAAAAGTAGTTTAGTGTGTTGACATAATTATGTATACAATTTGTGTACAATATTGTATGGTTATTTCTAACTTATTATCAAAATATTTTATTCTAAGTTTACATTAAACAGACTATATGATCCCCACTCACATTCTCTGAAAGGCCCATTTTTTTTAAATTTAGTAATACAGAGCAATAGATAAAATGATAGTAAAATATTAGAAATATACTGTATTTGCTCTAAGACAATATTTACATAATTCCTTTCTTTAGCCACATCTCTTAAAAATGTCAGATGCTTTTTCTCATTTTTTACAATTTCATTGAAAAAAAATACTGTGCTACATTTCTATATGTACTTTGTGATTAAAAAAAAAATTTTGGAATGATTTATTGCAAGTAAAGGTCAGTTTCACTGAAAACATCTTTCTAGGTAACTTAAAGTCCCATTAGATTTTTGCTATAGAAAAATATATGCAAAAAACAAACAATTGTTGATGTTATCCCAAGATAATTATTACCGACGAAATGAGTCCCTTTTCTTCTAAAAACATTCATTTCACTGTGATTTTTGCTTTTGTAAACTTGAAATATGTAGAGCATGTGACGTCACTAAATACAACGTATACATAACTTGACTGCAGGAAAACACAGGTGTTCTATAAAAAGTATTTATTTCAATGATATTGAAAAAAATACGATACTGGTTTTGGAAACATTTTATTTTGCTATAAAGTACGCACGGGAGGAAAACACACAGGATTCCTCTGTTATAGAACAAACAGAAACTATTACAACCAATAAATGTATATGCTTATGGGACTTTAATTTTAACATCCAAATAGCTAATGGGGCTTTAATATCGTCTCTTGAATATCTTATTTCAGATAGTATTTCTCCTCCACCTGGTTCCTTTAATCTACCACATAGTGTTACCTTAGCTGAGGACAAACATTTACTGTGTGTAGCGGATCGTGAGAACGGACGTATACAGTGCTTTGATTATGAAGGGAACTTTGTCAGGCAGATGAACCCGAAATTATTTGGTTCAGCACTATATGCAGTTGAATATTGTCCGAACCATGGTAAATAGGATGTTTAATTTATTTTACTAGATAATGTTATAAACAAATAATTTTTTTTTTGTAATACAGAAATTCCCTTGCTACTAAGTATTTAGTAGATTGCATCATAATTTGGAAATGTCAAAATATCATATGTTTAACAAATGTCAAGACACTGCCAACTTGTTTTTATTTTAACATAATGGCATGTATGACATCATCATTTTTTATTACTTCATAGTTATGTAATATTGATAAATAAATGAAGTGACGATCATGGGGTAATAATTCAGATATTAATTTGCATTTCGAGGACTAAAAGCAACAGTGTCGTAACATATATTGAAATAAGAACAATTTACGACAGTGTTGCGCTGAGTTCTCGGAATTTTATGAAGTAGCTCTTTGTAAATGACTTTGTATTGATAGTAAATATAGTTCTTCAGTAGTTTTGTAAACAACACTATCAGTTTTATCTAAACCAGTATAAAATATTTATGATTCTAAGAATTTTATTAACACATAGAAATCTTGCATTGACCCTGCCTAGGTGCAGTCTTTTCATTGTGTTATCTTTGTGACTTTTCAAATGAATAAAATTTCAAAAAAGTAAAAAAGTTTTGACATTTTCTTTTTTTGGCATTTCAAACTTTCATAATTCAACTGTATTACATTGTGTTAAGTATGAGTTTAGTTTTTACCTGATTTGTGCCAGATAATTTTGACAGACGTATTTTGTGATATTTTTATATTTATAATGATACATATACTTATTTAAAAAAAGAACTTTCTAAGTTTTTTTTCATTTGATTTGTCTGATGTCGGCCTGAAGTCATTTACCTTTAGTAAATTTAAATGATAAAGTCCTTTTTCAGTATGATAAAGTTTATATTATATACTACAGGTGGTATACTGTTTGCTGTTAATGGTCCTGTATTTGGTAAGAATTCTGTAGATACACAAGGTTTCACACTGGATATAAACAATGGTGATGTATTGTCTGTATGGAATATACCGGGATCAGTAAGTATCTAAAATAATAAGTCATCTCATTCTCTTATTTCTCTGTTATCTAAGAATTGCCTCTTAAACATACCTTTGCTATTATCGTGCCTCATGGACATACCTTTGCTATTATGGTACCTCATGGACATACCTTTGCTATTATTGTACCTCATAAACATAACTTTGCTATTATGGTGCCTCATGGACATACCTTTGCTATTATGGTACCTCATGGACATACCTTTGCTATTATTGTACCTCATAAACATAACTTTGCTATTTTGGTACCTCATGGACATACCTTTGCTATTATTGTACCTCATGGACATACCTTTGCTATTATTGTACCTCATAAACATAACTTTGCTATTATGGTACCTCATGGACATACCTTTGCTATTATTGTACCTCATAAACATACCTTTGCTATTATGGTACCTCATGGACATACCTTTGCTATTATGGTACCTCATGGACATACCTTTGCTATTATTGTACCTCATAAACATACCTTTGCTATTATGGTACCTCATGGACATACCTTGGCTATTATGGTACCTCATGGACATAACTTTGCTATTATTGTACCTCATAAACATAACTTTGCTATTATGGTGCCTCATGGACATACCTTTGCTATTATGGTACCTCATGGACATACCTTTGCTATTATTGTACCTCATAAACATAACTTTGCTATTATGGTACCTCATGGACATACCTTTGCTATTATTGTACCTCATAAACATAACTTTGCTATTATGGTACCTCATGGACATACCTTTGCTATTATGGTACCTCATGGACATACCTTTGCTATTATTGTACCTCATAAACATAACTTTGCTATTTTGGTACCTCATGGACATACCTTTGCTATTATTGTACCTCATAAACATACCTTTGCTATTATTGTACCTCATAAACATACCTTTGCTATTATCGTGCCTCATGGACATACCTTTGCTATTTTGGTACCTCATGGACATACCTTTGCTATTTTGGTACCTCATGGACATACCTTTGCTATTATTGTACCTCATAAACATACCTTTGCTATTACTGTACCTCATAAACATACCTTTGCTATTATCGTGCCTCATGGACATACCTTTGCTATTTTGGTACCTCATGGACATACCTTTGCTATTTTGGTACCTCATGGACATACCTTTGCTATTATTGTACCTCATAAACATACCTTTGCTATTATTGTACCTCATAAACATACCTTTGCTATTAACGTGCCTCATGGACATACCTTTGCTATTATGGTACCTCATGGACATACCTTTGCTTTTATTGTACCTCATAAACATAACTTTGCTATTTTGGTACCTCATGGGCATACCTTTGCTATTATGGTACCTCATAAACATACCTTTGCTATTATGGTGCCTCATAAACATATGTTTGCTATTATTTTGTACCTCATAAAAATATCTTTGTTATTATGGTACAAAGATTATGGAAATCACAGTCAATAGATAAATTGCTTGTTAATCAGAAGTGATTGGTTGTATAACTTGTCTTGTACACAAAAAAGGATTTTAATAGATATGATATTTTAGTTTTAGAATTTGTTATCTTAACTTATATTAAACTAAAAACAGCCTCTGTTTAGGCCAGATTGTTGAATAAAGCGATATCCAGATTAGAGGGTCCAGATTGGAGGGGTCAATATTTGAGTATCCACCATTATATGCTCAACTTTGTATTTTCAGACATTAACCCACCCTCATGATGTAACAGTGGACAGTACAGATCATCTTGTGTATGTGGGTGAATTAAATCCTAGAAAAGTATGGAAGTTTCAGATGTCTCAAGCTTTATATACTTCAGGTACGTTTGTTTCTTGTACACATCAGATAGAGAATGGACTGATGTGAACAGTGTGATATAAACAGGGGTGTGACAATATTATGGATATATCCAGAATTCCAGATTTATCTGTCCTGAAAGAGCTATGATTTTTGAGCATAATAAAAGTCATTTGATGAAAATGTCTCAAGAAATGGCAAAGTTACGGTCAATTTAATCTGCTCTGAAGGATTTTCTGAAATACAAACCGAGTTAAATATGGACATAATGTGGTTGAAGGCCGTTTGTTTGACAAAAATTGTCGGCCACATATGATTTTCAGGATTTTAAATTTGGCTCTATTGACACCCCTGTTCAAATATTAATCCTATAGTTAACATAGAAATGTTTGAAGTTTTTTATCTGAAGTTGACTAGTTTTTAATCTCTGTTCAATGAGCTGCATTAAGGCCAACTTTTGAATCCATTATTTGGGATACTACGCCATACCACTTAGATTCTCTTTTGTCAGGAAAACATAAACTTGATAGATTCACCAAGTCAAGGAACTTTTGTTCAGTATTCGGAATTTGTTAATGATTTCATTTAGTCACAGTAAATTACTAGCAGGGCTAGTTGCCTACAAGATGTGTTTTAAAACACAATGCCCCCTCTGGGTGACCTTGGCCTTTGAACTACTGACCTTAAAATGCACAGGTCATGTAGAAGTTGTCATGAGGAACCAACATAGGAAGTTTGATGACTATATGTGATAGCATTTTGATTTTATATGCAAGGTTAAAGTTTGGTACAAACAGACTGACAGACAAACAGACAGGCCGAAAACAGCATGATCCTGATCTATCGTTACGGGGGCATACAAAACTGATTTATAACACTATGAGATAGTGCGCTGAAGATGCATGGACTTATTTCTACCCTTAATTATCAATATCTTCCATCATGATTGTATTCTGGACGTCTATATAAATATATCCAGAATTATAGATAGATAAGTTATATTGTATATTTACCAAACATAGTCCCATTCTGCTACTAATTGTCATATCATTTTAATATAATTTTGCTTCTAATGGCTTGTATGGTAAAATCAGTTTCTTTCTTTAAGTTGTTTTTTACCTGATTTTAGTAGAGTGGTGTATTATAACAAAAACAAAAACAACATTTATTGTATTACAAGGCCTCTGGTATGAAACAAAGAAGTTAAATGCCAGTTTTATATTCTACTAAAAAATTCTTGTCACTGATTGGATAAGAAAGTGGGGCAAGCACTAATGTTCTGATAAATGAGAATGCAAAATTGAAGATTTTCTACCTAGATAATATGTAATATCCTTTCTCTCTATGTTGCCTATGTGTTTTATCCAATGAGATTTATTTAAAGAGATTATACTCCATATTGGTTTGATAATAATTAAATAATTGTAATCTATAATAAAAACAAAAGCAACAATGAAATCATAGAAATTAATCCACTTGTTGAAGTCTTCAGACTGTCATTAAGTATTTATATACACTGTACAGCGCAAACTCTCCAACGCAACCCCCCTTTGGGAGTAGCAAAATTATGTTTTTATTGAGAGGTTGTTTGCTCTAGAGAGGTTAAAAAATAATAAAATTGTGAAGTGGGAAAAAACATCATGCTGTTGTTGAAGGGAGGTTGTTGCTCAAGAGAGGGTAGCTTTGGAGAGTTTGTACTGTAGCTGTTTCCCATTTGATTTAGTTGCCATTTAATATTATACTCTTTTCAGCCATTCAATCATCATAATTTCATAGGTTTTAATGATAACATTGTATATCACGCCTACTACAAAATACTCTACTGTCATTGGATATTTTGACGTCACGTGGTGACCTAATATATTCTATATTAGGTTACCAGAATATATTGGGTCTGTAATGGAGACATTTATATTTAAATATTGGGTCTGTAATGGAGGCTTTTATTGTAAATAATGAGGAGGAAAGTAGTCTGCGTGATATAATCGTTACAGGGATAGTAACTGACCCGATACGGGATATACGGGTCTGTGGAAAACCATATCGGGACTCGACTTTGGTTTTCCACAGACCCGTATATCCCGTATCGGGTCAGTTACTTACCCTGTAACTATTAATATCACCAGTCTTGGTTTCAGTCCCTTATGTATATAAAATTATATAAGAAATTTATATACAGTCAAACCTGTGTTAGCAGCCACCTCTGAATAAAGACCACCCTGTGAATAAAGGGATTTAATAACAAAAATGTCACTGATAATTTATAACTAAATGACCTCCAAATAAAGGCCACCCACCTATCAGTAAAGGCCACATTATGTCTTTCTCATGGGTGACCTTTGTTCACAGGTTTGACTGTATTTGTTAGTTTTGTTTATTTTGTGGGAAAGAACCAAAATTGTTTATTTTACATTTATTAATGCCTAATTTGGTCACCTTACAGCAAATATGTCTACTTTGGAAAAAGTGCCATCTGGTGAGAAAAATAAACCCACTCCTTCATCTGAGGTCACTAAGGGCGTTTCCAAGGAAACTAGTATGTTAAATGTTGTCAAGGTCACTAGTGCTGTATCACCTAGTAGTAGCAATATTGTGAATACCATGCATACAGTCACTGTAAACAAAACACCCTCCACCACAGTGGATATTAAAACCACTGATAAAGCTTCAACTGTTGTGAATACTGTACCATCTACATCAAAGAGTCACCAACATGTCACTGGTTTCGATGCAACTTCAGTCCACACTACTTTTGAGAACAATCCTGTCACTGTTGTGAATCTTGTACAATCTACTGCAGGAAAAACAGAGCCTTCCACTTTTGTTAAGCCTGTGCAGTCTAATGTGGGAAGTAAAGTGCCTCCAACTGTAGTGAATCCTGCACAGTCTGTGGCAGCAAATTCAGAAGCTCCAATTGTTGTGAAACCTCCACCATCTATTGTTAAGCAGCCGACTGTTATCAATTTGTCCAATGCTCGCCCATCTAAAATAAAGATTGAAGAGAACTCTGAAACCATTATTTTGAAAAGTAAAGAAAGTTTCCTGTATTATTTTCTGCTTGCTTATGGTGCTAAATGGATAGAAATGCTTGCTAACCCAATATGTATATACCTTGGTAGTTTTGAACATAGTGGAATGTTCCTGGTAACTTGTAAATAGCATGGTGTTCATTGTTGCTTTGCACCTATTTAGCATATTGTAGTAACTATGTTGTGTATTCTATAGCTAATGGTAATCTTTTAACAGAACAACTAGTATAGTCCTGATAAACCCATTGTTTATAACAAATGATATATTATGAACAAAGTCGGCGTTTTATTAAAAAAAATGACAAACCCTATGATATCAGTCGTTTATGCAACTTCAGTCCACACTTCTTTTAAGAACAATCCTGTCACTGTTGTGAATCTTGTACAATCTACTGCAGGAAAAACAGACCCTTCCACTTCTGTTAAAAATGATAAACATGATATTGTTCATGATAAATCATTTACGTTTTGTAATAGCAGCCAAGCTATTGTTAATAAATAACAGACATCCTATGTTGCTTATATTTTATAGACGACCTATTGTTGCTATTGAACAACCAACTTATTTTGCTAATATTTCATTGAAAAGCTATTGAAAGTAATAACACTACTTTTTGTTTTTTTTCTGGCTTTACATATTTTATCGAAAACCATAAACTTTCTATCTGAGATTATCAATTAAAACACAATATAATTATAAGTTTTCAGGAGTGATAGATTCTTATCCATTGATAAAGCATCCCGTGGTATTTTTCTAATTGTGTTAATTTTTCCGTAATTATATCCCCGCAAACAGAGTTTGAGAGGGGGTGTATATTGGAGTCACTCTGTCGGTAGTTAGTCTGTTTATCCACATACCATTTCACAAGTTGGAGCAAACTACTTTCACATTCCTTAAGTAATTGCAATGAAACTTGAAATATGTCATCACCATGGTGTAAATGTGCAAGACTCCACAGATTGATCCACACATTCCAGAGTTGTGTGCCCTTGAACACACTATAGTGTACTATCATATAATTAGTGTCATAGCAGTGGTTTGGGTATTAGCCACTTTTGTGACAAAGCTCTAGTTTGTACAGATTTTATCTTATTTTCTTTGTGTCATACTTAACAACATCTTGTTTCTGTTTGAATATATTTCATAACAAATTCTTGAAGACATTGTTGATGTTTGTGAACATGGGTGCATGTGTTTTACAAAGATTACATACCTATGTGTGCTAATAACCTCATTTAAACATTTACGATGCTAACATTCAGTGATTATCCCAACATGCCCAATGGCAAGGATATACCAAAGTGACCTATAAATATACCAAGGTCTAAGTCCCTGCGATGGGTTTGACTTCAATGGAAGATAGATAGACCTCTGTCTGGTGCAAAATTGCAGATTATTTTAACTAGGCATAGTCAAATTCAAATAGCAGATCTTCACTATTTCAGATGGTGACTTAAGTGCACTGTAACTTGCAATGTTATTGAACTGTCAAATTTTAAGTTAAATAATGAAATGGTTGCTGAATGTGTGTATTTTTAGTTTCGTACCATAGTCAATGGTTTCAGATTATTTTGGATGAATGTCAATGTCCCTTTCAGAACTGTTGAGACTGAAAACGTGTTGAAAAATGGGGTTAAACCCACAGAAAGGAATCAGTGTTTAGCTGAATTTGGATAAAACCAATATTTGAACTTATTATTGTGATAGTGTCATTATCAAGTTGGTTCATAAAGGATATATTCTTTAATTGTCCTGTACTATATGGTTGTTATAATGAGATTGTCATACTTATATTGAGATGGTACTTGTCAAGTAAGCTGCTGTTCTGATTAAATACTAATTAACCTTTATTATAGATACTGCTTGGTAATGAATGTTAAAATGAGCTTCTTACAAGAAAAGGGAGTCTCTTAGTGTAATAGTAAATTTACATAAATTTATATTCCTATGTCCTGTATATTCCTATTTTGATACAATAAAATCATAATAAGAGATCAGAGAATGGCAAACATTGTTGCATAATGGTTAAGACTTAGAGGTAAGTCTTGCAACAGGAAAGGAAAAAAGCTTTATGCACATTATGTCTTTATTCAGTTGATCTGTGATTACTACAAGCCTTTTGATCACATTGTAGCCTTTGTTTACAATGTAGCCTTTGTTCACATTGTTGCCTTTATCCAAAGTTGTAATCTTTGTTCACCTGTGTAGTATTTATTCATATTTGTAGCCTTTGTTCACAGGACTGTTGTGGCCTTTGTTCATACTGCAGCCTTTGTTCACAGGTGTTGCATTTGTTCACAGGTGTGGCCTTTGTTCATATTGCAGCCTTTGTTCACAGGTGTGGCCTTTGTTCATATTGCAGCCTTTGTTCACAGGTGTAGCCTTTTTTCATAGATGTAGCCTTTGTTTACAATGTTGCTGTTGTTTACATTGTAGCCTTTGTTCATTGGTGTAGCCTTTGCCTTTGTTTACAGGACTGGTGTAGCCTTTGTTCATAGATGTAGCCTTTGTTCACAGGAGTAGCCTTTGTACACATTGTGGCTTTGTTTATATTGTTGCCTTTGATCAAAGGTGAATGTTAACTCTTGTTTGATTGTTGGTAGAGAATAGTTCGGGGGGGGGGATTTTAGGCATTACTTTCATTGTAGCAAAAATATGGTACACAGGTATATATTTGTAGATTTACTAACAAGCTAGTATATAGTACTATATTATGTTATTTGATTATACAATGTACATGTATAATAATAGTGGATGAACAATTTTTAATTTGTTTCATGAATCTGATTTACAGTAAAATTGATTCTACTTTTAAATTTTAGTTTACCTATTTCTTTTAACATTAAATTTATGCCGTATTTTGTTTTTATGTATTCTTTAAAGTATTACTGTAATTACTGTACATGTATTTAATTTTTCAAGTTTCTACTTGTTATAGGGACTAGACTCAATATGTATGATTTTTTTCCTATTTCTGGAATCTCAATACATTTGGGAGTCATTGTGAGGACCACACTTGTAATATCATTTTCTAAATGACTGGATTTATTTACTGTGTGTATAACACTTACTATTGCATCCAGAAATATTTTTAGCATTAATCGTACAAAAGCAGTTTACTTTCATTCTAAAAATAAGTGTAAATTTAGATAGTATTTTTATAACAGAATCTCAAAATAATGACTGTTAATCATACATTAACATTTAAAGTGAATTGCTGTAAGTTTATATTATTATAAATTATTAATGTTCTAAAGTCAAATCAGAGTTGAGTCCATTTAACAATTTCGAAAATTTTCTCTTTTTCACAGATTTTTTTATGAATTTATTTCAGAAACTGAAGTTGAAGCTGAGAGTATAGGTCCATCAGTGATAATTGGTACCATGTTGGTTGTGCCTGTCTTACTGTTGATAATAATCACAGTAACTGTACGATTGTACAGGAATGGTATGTACATGTAGGTGTATAGCTCGACCATGTGTTTTGAGCCGTGATGGCAGAATACATAAAAACAACTGGGGGTGTGGATATTGAGGCTGAACTTTGACCTTTAATATGACAGCATGAGCTGCTGTGCTCTACCTATATTGTGCCAGCATTACAGACATTTATCAAGCCTATTAGATTTAACTTATCAATATGTTTCCGTCAGATCTGTTCCGACTATCCATATCCCGTATTTGACTTTGTGGATTATTCTGAATAATTTTGTCACGGCTCAAAATACAGGTTCAAGTTATAAATATTTTGTCTCTGCATGTACAGTAAAGGGACCCTCAAGGCTTAGTAGTTATTGTCTATGACTAGTAATCACTAGCCCAGCACAGCTGTTGGACTAATTTTCACATGTTTGGAAACTGTCCCACTAGCTTACGGGAGGTTGATGGTTGTACCCAGGTCTACGCCCAGGGGCCTTCCTCCATTCTTAAAGCAGGAAAGGTTGATTAGATAACCCTAGATTTTGGCGCAACCAGTGGTCTGTGCAGTGAGTTGTTTCCCTTATCAATGTGACGTAAACACTGCCACCACAAGTTTGTTATCATTTCTTGTCAATCTTTTGTTTGGTCTTTATTTTAGTAAGCATAATGCTGACCGTTATATTTAAGTAGAGGCGAGCATGTAAATGTATAGTGCGATTTTATTAAACTGTCAGACCTGAATATTATAGGGTCAATGATTGCATTCATGTTTAGCTTCGGCAAGGTTCGATTTCTTTCGTGAGTTATACGATAATTTTCGTTTTACAGTAATATCAACACATTGATTGGAACATTCAATAAAGGCAAAATAAACAAAAACTATCGGCTGTGCTACGAAGCTAGAAATAATCGCATTCAATGACCGTGTAATTATTCAGCTTTGACAGGTTAATAAAATCGCACTAAACTTGATGTTAAATAAAAAATTGATCAGTTAGAATGGATGACTAATAAAAGAAATTTGTGTAGCTGCAGTTAAACCTGTCAATAAAGACCACATTGAGGAAAGACATAATGTGGACTTTATTGAAAGATTGCCTTTATTTAGAGGACATTCTGTTCTAAATAATCAATGATGTTTTTTAAAAGAATGGCCTTTATTAAAAAAAATTTCAGGGTGACCTTTATTTGCTGGCCGCTAACTCATGTTTGACTGTATGCATAATTGTTTTACTCATTTGATTTCGTACATAGGCGTTTTTATCTAGATATGCCTTTGTTTCCCCATTTTTCACTTTATTGTAAAGTATTGCTGAATATCAAGATACACAGGAACTGATATAAGATAAATGGTGCTGTTAAAGTTGATGTGTTTTTCCTTATGTTTCAATTGTTATCTGCTCTTGTTTTAGGACACTTCAGAAATTGTGGACGACGATCCAGCAAGAAGTCTGTCTTCAGTCTCGGCAATTTCCTGCATTCACACAAAGGATTTGATAGACTAAGTACTGAAGATGATGACCATGATTTCGACAATGCCCTCGATGATTCGGACAATGAAGAATTCAATATTACGAGAAAGGCATAGTGAAGATTTAAAAGGAAAGTAACGTTTGTTTTTGTATGTAACTTATTTTTTGTACAGTCTTGTTTCAGGAAATTTGCCTATTCTTTGTGTCAAATGATTTTTTTGAGCATTGGCTGTTGAATAAAGAGAGACAACTCCAGGTGAAAGAAAGTACTTTGTCAATCTTGAGTTAGCTCTCTTTGTAAAAAAACTACCGGTATTATAAAGGTTTTGAAGTTACTAGTTACTAATTATCCTTGATTTTAATTGGGCTAGGCATAATGATTGATTAAAAAATGGCAATACATAACTTGTAAGTGCATTTATTTTGTCATTTCTTTGTGAAAATATTTGTTGTGCTGTTTTCAAATTTTAAGTGTTTTCAAACGGTTGAAAAAAATTGATTGATTGATTGTTGGAGTGATGTATAAAGTTATTGCTGGTTGCTTGTATAGCTGTCACTAGTCAGAGATTTAATTGTGTTACATGTATCAGCTACATTGTAGAGCCTTGGACCTTCCAGGCTGGATTGTTAACATGAAACTTTTGTTTTGATTCTTAGCCCAGAATTTTAGAAAACACTGTAAATTGTCTCAACTTTAAATCAATTCATTAATTGATTTATAGGTTATGCTGTATATATTATTTTTTAGGCTTTATCATATATTTACGTAAAATGTTGAAATTCTATTTAAAGGTGTAAGGACTAATTAATGCGGTTGAAAGTCATTCATATTTTGCTGGATTTTTAAAAAAATATGTCAGCTTTGTATATCAATGTTTGTTTGCCAGGTGCTCCTTGTGAGAATGAATGTTTTATGTTGTTTATATTGATCTTTTATTGTGCTTTTTTTATATAAATTCAATGATAAAAGGCTGACTTTTTTACGCTGATTTACAAAGATTTCTATCAGATATGGTAATTAAACTGTGATTTTCAAGCATTCATTTAGTTAGTATATATTTTTTACAAGATTTTTATCTATAAAAACACTATGAGCATTCCTAATGTCATATTCTAGTCTTATAATTTATATGTCATAGTCATATTTAAACGTGTCTATGTACAGTTACTTTTTCATAAAATCTTTACAGTACTCCAATTAAACCATTGAAACCTCCTGATTAAATTCATCTGTAAAACAACTTTTTGACAAAACTGCATAATATTTCAGATTTTAATTTATGGCTCAAATGTTTATATTATAATTTTATGATAATGATATAAATATCAGTGTGCTAATTCAGTAATTATAATATAAGTAATAATATTGATAGATCTCAAGTCTTAATTAACTTTGATTAAAAACAAAAATAAATTTAATGATCAATAATGTAATAAAAGAAACAATACATTGTTGTTGCATATGTTGATTAGTAGTTAGGCATAATTTCATTCTTTAGCTCTTGCTAAAATCTATCAATTCAGGCTCATGTTAAGATTTATTGATTCAGTGTATTTAAATTTGAAGTATTTTCTTTTTCATACATTAAGCATAAACAACATGACCATTTACCATAGAATTATATAATATATACGTGTACATCAAAGACATTTTATTCTGTTCTAAATTGTTTACACCCCCCAAAAAGGAAAAGTTTAAGATTCATTATAAATCTGGCTTTAATTTAATGAAGAAATATTGTGCTTTCATTTTTAATATATATATATTTAACTCGGCTGGTCTGAGTTATTGCCCTTTGGCTCTGTTTGTTTGTCTCATAATTCAGTTTTTTTTGGTTTGCTTCAGTTCATTTTTTTCGGCAACATGCAATAGCATTAAGTTCAGATTTAAGATATCATTACTGAACTGTCTTAACCTTAACTAGTCTAGTTAATTTATCGTTAAAGATATTTATTTTCAGTGTAGAAGAACATGCAGAGTTTATGTTTCTGCTCTGTTTGTGTGTATAAAATGTATGGTTGACAGCAACTTGTCATTGTTGAAGACTGTTGTATTGAATGTTTAAGTTTTGTTATTTATTTATGTCATAGCTTTACTTTGTATAATTATACACCCTTTCGAAGAAAAAGGAGGTACATTGCTTTGCACATGTCGGTCGGTCCGTCCATAACCAAACTTTGTCCAGGCAATAATTAGAGAACTATTTGACCTAAGCTTCTCAGATTTGGACGGGAGGTTGGTCATCACATGTAGATGACCCCTATTGATTTTGAGGTCAGAAGGTCAAAGGTAAAGGTCATTCTATTCAGTTGCCCTTTAGGGGGCATCCATGTTTCACAAACACTTCTTGTTTGTTTTTTATTATTTAACTTGACAAATAATTCAAAATTATAAAAAGAAAAAAAAGATATGGATACTCTTGAGCTAAGTTTGTGATAAGTCATGTGATTGAATATTGAATGGTTGTAATACATATTAGTAAGTAGACTGATACATTGTGTGAGACAATTTTGTGTGTTATACCATAACTTATAATTGTTGAAAAGATATATCTACCAAAATCATGTGATGCATTAACTTACATTTTACATAAGACTTACTCTGGTGTTGTAAAATGCCTTAATTTTCAATTTTAATGTATAGCTTTAGTATAAACTGTCGAATTTGTATTTTTTCTTGAGATCACGTTTCCTCCTTCTCTCCTAATCTTTTTATTTGTACCAAAAAAGTTATATATAGAATCCAAAGACACAATTCTTACATTTACTGTTGTATATTTGTTAGTATATTTGTAGGCTTTAATAAATTTCATGTTTTTGCTATTGTTATTTACAAGCTTTGCACAGTCCAGGGTAGCTTAGATTTGCTGTGCTAACTCCCTTCTTACAAGTTGACTGGAGTCAATGACCTAAAACAATTTTATCATGATTCAGATTGTCTCATTTTTTTTGGTCAAAGTTGCCACTGATGTTGTTTTGTTGTTGTTTAAATAAATATGTATTGAAAAACACTTACCACTGTCTTGCATAGAACTGATACTTCTATAAATTTTCAGGGTACAGTATTTCTAGTAAACATTGTATTCTGTACATATCATAACCATAGATTCAGGATGAATGGGGGAAATTCTATCCCTCTGTCCTGTTCATGTTGTTGGCTCATCTAAGCGCAATATGTTTCTTTATCTGTTCTTATCACTCTTTGTTCATCATATCGAGGGCTCAGCGCAACACTGTCGTAACTTGTTCTTAGTTCAATATGAGTTACGACACTGTTGCGCTGTACCCTCGATATTGTCTTTTACTCATTATTCAAATAACATCTCTTCCCTAACTTACTTTTCATGAGAGCCAAAACAAATTCCTGGTTTCTGCTTACTTCATCAAAAAGTTGAGCTCAACAAGTTAAGACTGAACTTTATTTCAAATTCATGATAAGCTCAAAGATTAAGTTCATTGAAACTGATATTATTGACCAGAAAAATTGACAGAGGGTTGGCAGAAACAAAGTTAGTCAATGGTCAGTTTAACAGAAACCAGGACACCTGAGTAAATTGACATTAACAGTGATGTTCTCCTTAATGGTCCTCTTGCGGAATCATACATGCTTTGCCTCATCCTGGGAGAAACTCAGGTGTGCGATATAGCGCTATCAAGTTCCTCTTGTTTTCAGCATTAAATCTCTATAATGTCTACACAATGTTTACACTTACCAAATATCTTTTAGCTTTAAAGGTTTTCATAAAAATAATGTTGTAAAAAATGGCTTTTTAGTATGTTCTGTTTTATTTTATTTAATGTATTTAGCATAATGAGTATGCAATAAACTTAGGCAGTGCCATCTATCTGCAGAGTTTGTATGAATGATTTTCTTTCAGGAAACTACTTTTTTAATTGTTCTCATATTTCGAGGGCTCAGCGCAACACTATCGTAACTTGTTCTTATTTCAATATGAGTTACAACACTCTTGCATTGAACCCTCGAATTTTGTTTGTATCTCAAATCTTATTGCCAAATTCGGTTTTACAATTATTCATGTTTTTTTGTAACTTTTCCATTTGAATACTATATTGTATTTTTAGAAAGATGTCTTTAAATAGGCTTTAGATAAGTCATAATTGATATATATAATTGGTGTCATTTCATCTATGTGTATTTCTTTTATAAGTTGTATGCTTATATCTGTGTACATGTGGTTAGTATGCACATGAAGAGTTTGATTGTAAATAATTATATATTAAACACTATATTTTTGTCTTCTGAGCAAATGTTTATCACACGCAATATTCCCTTATATATGTCCAAGAGATGGGGGGGGGGGGGGTACATTGAACAGATTTTTTTTCATATTTTTTTTGCTCAGAGATATTGGTTAAGTTTATTGCTAAAATATATCCGTTGAGTCTCAAAATATTTTGAAAAATTAAGAAGTAAGCAAGGGGCATTTTTCAGGGAATATTGGATATATCTATTTTATGTAACATTGTGTAACCATGGTGGTATTCTTCATGGTTATTTTTGTGGTGTTGTGATGTGATAATGATACAAGTCTCTGTTCGGCTATTATTTGAAGGATACTAACGTACCTAAATTTTAGTTGATCATTTGACTAACGTTTTTTTGTAGATGTTTCTCATTTCGAGGGTAATGGTTCTGATTTGTATTTCATATGAAAAGAACACCAGCTTTTGTGCTGTTTGTCTAGTCGGCTTCACTTAGTCACCATTATGATTAATAGATCTATATTTTATCATTAGGCCAACCTTAAAATATATTTGGTTTGCAGTAATGCTACTTACTCACCAAAAGATCCCTACCCAACATTTTTTGGCCTCGGGTGCAAAAATGTTGTTGGTTTTTTTTTTCAATAAAAATTGCATTCTTACATGTATTTTGGGTTCAACATATAAAAAAAATCTACCTACCTACCCGATGGTAATTCTCTGAATATAGTCATCGCGAACTAACATTTTTTAAGGATATAGCCTTACGCTGTCGAGATTTTTAATCACTCTAGTAAAAATAGAATTTGACTTAAAGTCGGTTAGGTCCATATACATGTATGGTACTCTCTGTCTCTCCTGTTTTATAAAATGTTTAATAAAATGTAGTTAATGTAGATTGTTAAATTGTTACAAGCTTATAGGGGCATACCCTACAACTGACAAACATTCTGTGAAAGTGTAAAAATGTGCTAGATGTATATGTAATACAATATATAATGGATAATTGCAAGAAGAACTTGGGTCATAAAATGACTAGTTTAGGTACTAGCCGCAAAAATTATAGCCATGAATAATAGATCACTTCCGGCCAAAAATTGTACAACAAATTTCAAAGATTTTCCGATCTTTTATGGAAACTTACGGGCATGCACACTTCAAAGAAGAGGTAAATTTCAAATTTGCTGATTGTTGACATACTTCTCTGACGACTACATTACATTTCCATGACTAAATGTATGTGTCACAAATACATTTTTTTTGTGATTTTATTTTTTTAATTAGATGAATTTTTGGCAGAAACTTTCTTTGTCGGCTTTCTTCTTTACAAGAATCTAGTTTATCATCATTTTGCCTTGATTCTAGATGCACCAATTTGTAGGGTATGCTCCTTTTTAAGTTCGCAAATAAATTTCAGTTGGAATCATGTTAGAATGTTAATCATATTTGTTATTTATTGTATCTATTCAAGTTAGATTTTAACATATATTGTCTTTTTTATCAGTTTTCAACTTCTGTTGCTTTTTTCTTGAGTCTCATTTGCTAAAAAAAAAATGTGAGCATTTTTTAACCTCCAAATTGTCTGAGTTGAAGAGCTGAAGACTAAGGTTCCTTTTTTTCATCCATTTCCATGAACACCTTTATGCTAAATTGATCGAATATCATCTCTTCATTTTATTAGTAAATGCTAAATTTAAATTTCTATTTTTTTTTCAATGTAAGTTTATGTCTCATATATTGTGATATTTTTCTATGAAAAGCATATTTTCAATTAAAAGTGTTTTAAATTTGGTTTATAAGATATCAATTCTTCTCTTACACAGGTCCATAATTCACTGTATGACTATTTCATTTGTTGTTATTTCTGTTGTTATTTTCAATGTTGTTTTGACCTTTAAATGGATATTGTTGTTAAAAATATATGGTGATTTTAAATAATAATTTGAACAAGTGATAAATAAATAATTTATCTTCTGTTTTATTTTTTTTATTTCATCTAAGATTGATACAAAGATTACAAGTTCATCAGCTCATGAATATTCATGAAATAATACATAAATATTAACTGACACGCCCACACAATGAATAATAATGACATGCAAAATGTTTACATACTCACACCCAATCATTTCTTCAATGCTATCTTAAAGGTGCAGTCAATAAACATTATTTTTATTGAAGACAACCTAATCACTAAAGTTTAGACATTTTCATGATTAAAAATATATGTACAATAAATTGAAATAAATGAGGCAAGATAAAAAGTCACATTAATGGTTGCTTGACTAATTAGATTAGGGAATGTATTTCTTCAAAGTTAGATTTTATCTGTCTTTATACTATTAACTAGAGATCATCAATATTGAATAAAACAAGGATATACTAGTACATGTACACTGGAGAAAGCAAGCCTGAGTCAGCTTAAGCTTTAGTTTGACATAACTGAATATTATTCACATAGTTACAAATGTACATAAATCTACAACATACTACACTTAGATGAATATACAAGTTTTTAAACATATACTTGTAATTTATATATATATACATGTATGTTTTAACATCATTAATGTAACATGACGTCATGTATAATAGCTAACTGTTGAAATACCACCAAATATCAATTTAAAAATCGAAACTATTTGGATCCAAGTTTATACATAGAATTCCTTCTAAAATAGAGTTAAGTCCCTTTAAAATGAGTCAGTCTCATATTAACATAATTATGTAACTGTTTTAGACTCTCATAAATCCTGAAGGTTTTGGTGTTACTCATAAATCAGAAATATTGCATATTTCTATTGAATGAACCATACTATACCTTGATTACCCATGTATGAGATGCATGTTTCTCCCACATGCAAAATGTGTCAAAACAATCTTCAGATTAAATTCTTATACAAAGGTGTTGAACACAATCCCATTTTTTTTCGGGAGTCAAATTCAGGTCAAATTGAATTTATTTTCCATGGATAAAATATCAATCAATATAATGATTATTGTATGTGTGAAAAATATATTCATAATTGTTCAAGTTAATTAACTAGTTTTCTGAAACACCCCTGTTTGTGTTTTCATCCATAAAAACTGCATTTAGATCCTTGAAACCTTTAATTTTTATTGTAATTCCTATCATCTGAATGATTTTCCTTAACTGTAAACTTAATAAATAAAAATCTAGAGATTAGCGCCATTAAAACTTGGTTCTGTCGTAAAACTGTTACAATACAGGCATATACACTCGTATATAGAAGCTTTGCATTTACATACAAACTTCTTTCTTTCTCAGTATTATGTAAGAACATTCTATAGTAATATTAAGATGTGACAAAATTCTACCCTTAAGTGGAAGACATCATTCTTGATTGGTATGCTCATTCAATATGAGTAAGAGTCAAAACTAAGCTATAAGCAGTAAGTCTAGCTTAAGTGCATTAAAAACGTATCAGGAAAAGTTGAATGAGGTTCTAATGACTTGTTTTGTGAGGATTGTTCAAAGTTTAATCTACATTGGCTTGTCATGGTCTTAAATTATTTTCGAAGTCCGATCAAGGAAATAAGGACCACCACTTACAAAATACTTTGAAACGATGTATCGGTATTATCTAGGTACCTATTAGTTTAAACTTATTTACTTTACATTGATTGTAGAGCAAGTTCTTTCTACTTTTATCAACTACAGTCTCAATGGCCGCTTCCTGGATTCTGACCAGTACTCGCTCCGAAACAAGGGATTGTGAAGCTGCCTGTCAAATTCCGTCACTGACAATATAATTAAATCATTCATCTATCAAACGATTGAATAATCACAAAATATACAATCATATTTTTCATCAACAATGAACATATTAAAATAAAAAGTATAAAAGGGAAACAACTCGTACAGACAAAACTTTTTCATACATGATCAGTTATCTCCCTTTGTCAAAATAACGTCATGTTTCGTAGACGTACGAATTCACGTAGTAAAGAACAATGACGTCACCATATTGCTGATATAATATTATCAAGGACTTATATACATATTCGGATACTTACGAATATTTTCGCTGTTGTAAACATGAGCATGCGCAGTTGAACAAGTTGAGTTTTTTTACTGAAATCCCGTTGATTCATGTCCGCGGTATATAGGCCTACGAAAGTTGCTAATCCCTGTGTGTATATAAGTCCTTGAATGTTATCACGTAATGTGAAAAAAATACGGGAAAAAATAAAAAAAAGTGCGGCGTGTGATAATGAAAAATATAGTTACATTCATTTCTTAAACCAGGGTCTTTCCATTTGATTGTCCCTGCTCAAACTTAGAGGACGCTCCACTTTCTTATCCAGTCAGTGGCAAGTTTTTAAAAAACTTTTCTTCATAATAGAATATAAAACCGGAGTTCTAACGGACGACGTAACTACACACTGGGCATGCGGAGTACTAAGACGGTTAAAATACATAGTTGGGTGTTTGGAACAACACCCAGATACCGGGTATGCACTCTTACCTATACGTAAGTGTCATTTCTACGGTTTTTGTATTTCGATTTTTAGCTTTAAAATGATCATTACGCATGTTGAAAAGAGTCACAAAGTGTAGCATGATTGTTGAGCACAAATGGAAAT
This sequence comes from Lutraria lutraria, assembly GCA_964023205.1. Classification (NCBI taxonomy): domain Eukaryota; kingdom Metazoa; phylum Mollusca; class Bivalvia; order Venerida; family Mactridae; genus Lutraria; species Lutraria lutraria. The sequence goes on along the minus strand of OZ026845.1, from coordinate 31,643,038 downwards.
TAGCTAGGCCTATTTGATCAACAACTTGTTTTTAAACTGCATAATTTCTTTCTTTGTTTTATCACAGTCTAAAACCGCCGAAATTCCTAAATAGCATTCGAATGCATGCCTTTTTTGTGTATCTATTATCAGACCCCGAACAGAAAGTCGATCATTTACGAAGTTTTGTTTTCGTCTAAAAGCTTATTCATCAAAATTAAGGTGAAATTTTGTCAAATGAATTTAGTTTCGTCGGTAATGATTTCTGTGGCATATTACAGAAACTTATAAAGTTCAAACGTGTGCGAAAATCAAGAATTAGCAAGAAAAAGATTATAGCGTAAATTTTATCAATACATGTACATGTAGTAATTTTGTCTGCATATATTACAAATTCCACATCAGTATGAAAATATTCGCTTCCGATATTTTTTTAGAACACACTGTTGTCCATATTGTTGTTATAAGTCGTTGCTAATCCTGAAGGAAACTAAACTGCATGGTCCCCGTTCCAAAGGTCTCTGTAGGAACAAATTCAACGGGAACCAGTTGAAAACGAAACCGATCAGAATTTAAGAAGCTGTATAAAGGGTAAATACCAGAAGTACGTATGGAATGGAATGTTTAACTCTCCCTAAAATGTATATCTGTATTTGATCTGCATTTGACAGTATGCGTATCTTTGCGCATTTATAAAAATCAAATCAAATGAAGAAAAAGCTATATACAGCTTTGAAGATCTGGTATAGTAACGACGATTACTTGCAAACAAAATGAAGATAATTATATACGTTAATTAATGAGATAACTAAACTAATTTAAAATCTTCAAAACATGCTATAATAACGGTACTTGAATTCTCAAACATCGACTTCATGTCTGAAAAAAAAACGAGCAAAATATGATGTGAAGAATAGGGACCGCGATGGACACACAAATACATTTTGTATTTAACAACGCTTTGATTGGCACTGATAGGAATGGTCAATGAATGCTGTTCAACTTATGCTTAGCAAGATATCCTCTTATACGCTGGAAAATAATACTGGAGACTTTTGGCTGACTTTAAACATAGTGTTCACATGTGCATAACACCATCTCGTAAGTTTTCCATACTTCTTTTGCAAACTGCTTGAAATATGTTATTTCTGCACTGTCGTTCGATATTTATCACGTAGTTACCTCGCATAAATGACTAATATACTCGTATATGCATAATTAAGACGTCACGCAAAGTTTGCTGGTAAAATTATACAACAAATTGCAACAGCCAAGAGTTCAAGCAATAGGTAGCGCGAGTATGATGTCATCATTTTCTGGGCACTAGATCTGAAGTCATCGTAAATACCATTATTTCCTGGAAAACAGCAACAAAGGCATATTGAAACAAAGGCGCAACATGGCATTTTTAATCAAGAATCTGAAAGTACTCAATTGTGAGTTGAACTTAATGCAGGAGATTTCTATCGATGACCGAAAATATGAATATTTCAAAATAGAACTATTTTCACGGCGGATGTAGATAACAGAAGTAGTACTCGGGTCCGCATAAAAATGCATTGATTTATTCATGTTTAACGCCTGAACGACAGTTAAAGCTTTCCATTACTGTCACTCGCTCGACGCGCATGAACTTTGATGCGGAACCAATAACTGCATTTTTCTACACCCGCAATGTTATTGTTAAACTTGTTCCCTTTCAATATTGCCGAAGGATTGACAAATTGAACTTAAAAAAATCTAAGGGGTAGTTTTAAAAATCATCAAAAGGGTCGAAGAAGATATTATTTGATTGTTTTCATATTTTACATGGTGAAAGAAATTAAATTTTCAAAAACGAATGCAATGAGTACAAATTTGATCACATTTCCCACAAAAGAGTTATGATGCTGAAAACATCAAATTTTCATTGAAAAATCTACCTATTTTACGCTTTTTACATTGAATATAAAGGGAATCGATAGGTGTCTTTTTCAAACGCAAAAGGGTCGAAGAAAGCATTAATTTAAAATAATAATAAATACACCATTAGAAAGATAAAAGATTAATTAAACTTTTGTGATGAGTACAAATTTTGTATTTTAAATAGAATAAAAGTTTAAAAGTTATGACGATTATAGTGAAAATCCCCTTCTTTGTTTAATGTAAATTTTTTATCGATTTTCCAAATCAGCATGTCCGCGAAAGTGGGGTATGACAGTACAAGTCCGTGTTTGTTCAGTTTCCATTAGTGCATTCAGTACTTTGATTAAAAATATTTCAGTTACATACGGCGGCAAATTCACTTACACGTTTTCCTGGACGGTATTCTAATCAGTATTAACTTATTTTTCACAAGGAACCGACAACTTTTCCACACGTTGAGGGAAATCGACATTGCTGCCAAATTTTCATCGACGGAAAAGACCTGTCGCGCCTGGGAATCGAATCCATATCGCCGGGTTACAACTCCAGCGCACTATGCATTAGAATATGGCCGCGTGCGCTGAAATCACTATAACAAACACGAAAGTCACGTGGCATTAATACAAACCTCCGTTTATGCGGTGACTTCCTGCGTATATTGGTGACGTATTATATCCTATTTTAGGAATATAAAATGGTTTCTGCTGTGTTGGTCTTGCAGACGGAAGCCATGACGTTGTAGAAATATGAGGGTGTTTTTTTACGGGTTCCATTTCTGAAAAACAATAACATACACATATTTCTAATGGTTGAATTTTACCATGAATATCAGACAAGACACTGTGTTTTATTAATTATTAATCGATTATCACGTATACAATCAGATAAAAAGGATTCTGTTATTTGGACATCATTCTCCATTCTTTTGATTGACATGTGTTTCACTAAATAACTAGGTTTCTAAAGGAAAACTTTGGTTATTAGATTTGCGATAGTCGGCGTATGGGTGGGCGTAGGCCCACAATTACTTTTGTGCGCAACGCCTCGCCTTTCTCATGGGATCTCGACCAAACTTAAACATACCTAATTTCATTAAGTTCCCAACTGCATATTGTCGGGGTCTTGTGATTCGATCATTGTTGGCTTCATTAACACAAGAGCTATTAAAATGAAGCCTGTGCATGCTATGGGTAAAATGTTTCCACCCTATGACTAGATGTAAGAATGGGGTAAGAATCTGGAGAATGAAAAATCCTTTAGTCGAGATATCCATAAACTGATGGAGACCTTTGGTGCTCTGCAAAATGGAACGTAGACATCTGGTTCCCAGAAACATAGAACAGAGACATTCGGTCCCTACAACATGTAACAGAGACCTTTGGTGCCCTGCAACATAGAACAGAGACATTTGATGTCCTGCAACATAGAACAGAGACATTTGGTGTCAAGCAATATGGAACAGAGACCTATGGTGCCCTGCAACACAGAACAGAGACATTTGGTGTCCTGCAATATTGAACAGAGACATTTGGTGCCCTGCAACATAGAACAGAGACATTTGGTGTCCTACAACATGTAACAGAGACCTTTGGTGCCCTGCAACATAGAACAGAGACATTTGGTGTCCTGCAATATGGAACAGAGACCTTTGATGCTCTGCAACATAGAACAGAGACCTTTGGTGCCCTACAACATGTAACAGAGACCTTTGGTGCTCTGCAACATGGAACAGAGACATTTGGTGTCCTGCAATATGGAACAGAGACATTTGGTGTCCTGCAATATGGGACAGAGACCTTTGATGCTGTGCAACATAGAACAGAGACCTTTGATGCTGTGCAACATAGAACAGAGACATTTGGTGTCCTGAAACATGGAACAGTGACCTTTGGTGCCCTACAATATGAAACAGAAATCTTTGATGCTCTGCAACATAGAACAGAGACATTTGGTGCTCTGCAACATAGAACAGAGACCTTTGATGCCCAGCAACATAGAACAGAGACCTTTGGTACCCTGCAACGTAGAATTGAGACCATTGGTGACCAGAAACATGGAATAGAGACCTTTGGTGCCCTGCAACATGGTACAGAGACCTTAAGTGCCCAGCAACATGGAACAGAGACCTTTGGTGCCCTACAACATTGAACAGAGACTGTTGGTGCCCTGCAACATAGAATAGAGACCTTTGAAGATCTGCAACATAGAACAGATACCTTTGGTAATCTGCAATATGGAACAGAGACGTTTGATGCTCTGCAACATAGAACAGAGACCTTTGGGGCCCTGAAATATAGAACAGAGACCTTTGGGGCCCTGAAATATAGAACAGAGACCTTTGATGCTCTGCAACATAGAACAGAGTTCTTTGATGCCCTACAAAATTGAGACCTGTTTACAAATCCACACATCGATTATCTTCCCTAATTTTATTATTAATTCTTCTACGAAGGGCGATAATTCAGTTCGGCGATATGTTACATCCAATGATTCAAGAGATGTTGTACAGACGGAAGTAAAAGAAATGCGAAACCTAAATGAATTACATAACACTTCGATGTGTACGTACAACATTTCTGTAAGATAAGCGTTCATCTTCCTTCTATGCCCGGGGTATTACTTAAATCTATTTCCAACAACTCAGCGGCTTACTTAAAGTAATAAATTATGCTTTAAGACGCATCAAGAATACATTAGTTAAGTGAAAAATGAGAATCTTTCTCACAGTTGAGTTTTAAAATAAACTCTTTCCACTTTAAAAAAATCCTTTTACGTGAAAATTTAATATTCTTTTTAGATTAGTCTGACTAGAGCTACTTACCCAGCGAATGACGTCATCGAAAACGTAAAAAAAAATAATTCAACTTCGGGAGATAATGTTTGAGATTGTCAACAACGGCTATGTGTCCATAGGATTCATTTAGTATGACAAATTCGCACTGGACGTTTAGACAGCAACAATTTAGATTCTGAGAAAATTAGATAAGGAGTCCTGTAACAGCTAGGATGGCGACCCCAAACTGTCATTGTTTGAAATATACTGAAGAAATGACTAATGGATTTAGTGTTGTTAAGTTTAACGCCATTTTTCAACACTTTTTTCAATTGTATTAATATACGCTGCCAATTCACCTAACCAGTTTTCTTGGACAGTATTCTAACCAGTACTAACCTACCAATCCACAAGGAACCGGCAACATTGCTCGACATTGTTTTCAAATTTACACGGTAGGATATGTCTTGCCACAACTGAGGATCGACCCCGGATCGCCGGTTTACAAATTCAGCGCACAACTAACCACTGGAACACGGCAGCGGCAGATTTCTATGTGAAATCATTATAAAAGAAGGACCGTGTCCTTCAATTATTTTTCCTTAGAAATCTAATCAATACATGGAACTTTAAGGTTTGAACTTCACTTTTATGTTTTAATGACCTTTCTATATATTAGCGACTAACATCCCAAGATAATTTAACAAAACGTACGAGAGAGTAAATCTACAGAACCATTTCCACTTAAGATACAGTTCCCGGTCATTTCCCAGCATCTTTGATTCGTAATTGCTCCAATACTACCATATTATTGCCCTCTGGCTGTGAGAAGTATTTGTCATATCTATGTATCGTGTACTCATGTCTGCGCTATTGTGTTCCTTTAGGTCGTTCAGTACACCTATTTTGTAGATGCAGAGTCTGTGGACTTCATATCGCTCTGTCGATTTTAATTGCAAACAAAAAGCAACCTAATGACACTGGTATACGCCTACAACAATACATGGAATTACTGCGATATTGACACGCACAAGTAAAACAATGATTTGTAAAGTAAACAGTGATTCTAAGCTGTTAGAAAGTGCCTGTGTCTTAACAACTTGTCAGCGTTTTAACGATTCACAAAGTGGTGTTTTGTGCAAGTTTATTGCCGGCTTACCATATAAAAGCATAGACTCGCTGTCGCTTCCTAATTGATTCGTCGCCTCGCAAGTGTAAATCCCGAAATCATACTTTTCTAAGTCAATAATCGTTAAAGCCAACGTTTTTTCTGTACTCCCTTCAGCTTCGTAAATGTCTCTTCTATATTTAAAAAGATGATATTGTAGTGCGGTCCCATTTCTCTTCCACGTGACATATCCATGTGGCGATGCTGATACTTTACATTCTAAAATAGTTTCCTTGCCAACCGCTTGACTCATGCGATTGGTCCTCAATGTAACTTCTGGTGGAACTGAAAGTAAATCGCCGAATTATATTTTACGGGATATTTTTGTGTTTATATAAGTATGTGTCATTTGATTGACTTCTAGATACAATCAGGACCTTAAAGGTAGTATCGATTTAAAGTCCGTTGATTCGATTAAAAGGAATAAGCAAATATTAGTATATATCTACAGTCAAGCCTGTGTTAGTGACCACCTCTCAGTAAAGGCCAACCTGAGAATAAAGGCCATTATTTTAATATCTGTCATTGATTATTTAGAACAAAATGACCTTCGAATAAAGTCCATCTGTCAATAAAGGTCATATTATGTCATTCCCATGGGTGGCCTCGACTGTACATCGTATTTGAAATGTTTAAATTCACATTTTAATTTTTTATGGAACCCAAAATTGGCTGCGATCTTGGCAACCCTGATGTGTACACAAGCTCAATGTTTTAATTTTTATCTAAAATATAATACTAACGATTAGGTCCGGCCATTTTCGAACTAATGATATTTAATCATGATAAGATTTACGCTCGCAAATGGCAAAACCAGCCTCCCAAACAAATATGTGAACAGAGTTCTACCAGGTTAAGGAACAAAATTTAAAGTATGTTTTCGGCTTTTATTCAGAAGTTTATTATTAGGTCAATAAATGAAGACTGAAAATCAATGTAATGTTGTTTACACGTGATCGGCTTGTCACAGGTGACTGTCAACGGCGTACAAGCAACGGGCCGGCTCTTGATGAGGTCACAAAAGCTGAGCGCTATCATCACAATCATTTTACTTAATGTCCACAATGAAAATGACCGAACTACGTTCAAATATTAATGTACTTACATAATACTTTAACCTCAAATTGTTTCGTAGCTATAGGAGGCACGCCATTTTCGGCATTGCATTCATAAGTACCATCGCAATATCTGGTAACATTCCGCAGAATCATCATTTCTCCAATTAACGTACTCTCTCCTTAAATATACATGTTCATGTAATTTTTAAAATGTCCACATCAATTGCTAGACTTTAAAAACAATCAAGAAAGCCATGATGGCCTCTATAATTGGTATACAGAAAAAAGACCTTCAGAAATACGAGCCTATCGAGTGACTCCCGGGGCGGAGCCAGTGTTGACTCCAGGGCCATAATTTGACCAAACGTGGTAGAGGTCAACTAGACAATTCCTAAGCTCTAGGCCTTTTGGTTTCTATTGGTTGCCGTGGCAACCAGAGTTTTTAATGAAATTTATTTTTTTCAACAACCCAATGATATTTGCAATTGGCATATTGATGTAGGATGAGATGTTTGAAATAAATATGGACGCAACTTCACGATACATAACCTACGCAAGGCGATCACAAAAGATCACAATAAACACGTGGTGCTTTGGAGAGCTAGAAAACAAAGGGATGATCCGGTGATCGTGGGTTTGATTCTCGTCTCCGCCTTTCGATATTTCAGGAACGCTTGTTCAGTTTCCCCAACCCACAGGAATACTTGTTCAGTTTCCCCATCCCACAGGAACACTTGTTCAGTTTCCCCATCCCACAGGAACACTTGTTCAGTTTCCCCATCCCACAGGAACACTTGTTCAGTTTCCCCATCCCACAGGAACACTTGTTCAGTTTCCCCATCCCACAGGAACACTTGTTCAGTTTCCCCAACCCACAGGAACACTTGTTCAGTTTCCCCATCCCACAGGAACACTTGTTCAGTTTCCCCATCCCACAGGAACACTTGTTCAGTTTCCCCAACCCACAGGAACACTTGTTCAGTTTCCCCATCCCACAGCAACACTTGTTCAGTTTCCCCAACCCACAGGAACACTTGTTCAGTTTCCCCATCCCACAGGAACACTTGTTCAGTTTCCCCATCCCACAGGAACACTTGTTCAGTTTCCCCATCCCACAGGAACACTTGTTCAGTTTCCCCATCCCACAGGAACACTTGTTCAGTTTCACCATCCCAACTACCGAATACTGTGATAAGAAATCACAGGAAAGGGGTGATGCGTATACACCGGGCACGATGAAGAACCAGATAATAAGAGCAATGATACAAATACTCGGATCTCCTGTATCTTATCTTCCTCACTGAAATGACCATATAGCTGTCGAATGGTCCGATAAAACAAAGATAAACAATAAAGATAAACATATAGGTAAATAATGATAATCTTAGACAGTATTCGTAGGTCTTTGACGATGAAATATGCATTAAAAGGGACAACAAGATGAGATAACAACGATCAATTTAATTATGGTAGCCAGAACTTACATAGACAGTATCTTTACAAGGGTGAGTATACTGAGGGGACGGATTATTCGGGCTTTAGACCTTTGGGGGAGTATATAACACCTCAGCTCCGTTTGATAAATGAACACGTTTCAATTCAACCTGCAATTTCATATTTTCATTATTTCATTGTTTCGTATACATTGCATTTCAGTTTTAGTTTGTGGGTTTTCTTGAAGTTTCGTTGCCTAATTATTAGGTTATAGTTTATTTTGCGTATCAAATATTGAGCTCAACTAAGCTGGTCATTTTTTGTGATATGAATTTATATACATACAAGTACATGTGCTCGTACATATAAGAATTAAATTATGATATAATTATATCATTTATTAATCTTATGAAAATGCTTACTTCCATTTTCTGCCTCGTTGTAATCCTTGAGCAGTTTAGACTGTCTATACCAAGTGACTACAGGCATGGGCACACCAGTAGCATTGCATACAAGGGTCACTGTTGTTCCCTCCTCAACTTCAAACTTTGTAGATTTCCAGTCCTCCACAAATTCAGGCGGCACTGAAATTCCGTAATAAAGTAATAAACAAGCATGTAACAATAAAACGTACAGTTAAACACCACTTGGTGAAAACTTATAGAACATTTTTCTATCTACTTTGTGACCACTTATAGAATATTATATATCTACTTAGTGACCACTTCTAGAATATTATCTACCTAATTAGTGACCTCGTCTAAAATATTATCTATCTACTTAGTGAACACATCTAGAGCATTATCTATCTACTTAGTGACCACTTCTAGAATAATATCTACCTACTTAGTGACCACGTCTAGAATATCATCTATCTACTTAATGACCACTTCTAGAACATTATCTACCTACTTAATGACCACTTCTAGAACATTATCTATCTACATAGTGACCACTTTTAGAACAATATCTACCTACTTAGTGACTACTTCTGGAATAAGATCTACCTACTAAGTGACTACTTCTAGAACATTATTTATCTACTTAGTGACCACTTCTAGAACATTATCTACCTACTTAGTGACCACTTCTAGAACATTATCTACCTACTTAGTGACCACTTCTAGAACATTATTTATCTACTTAGTGACTACTTCTAGAACATTATCTACCTACTTAGTGACCATTTCTAGAACATTATCTACCTACTTAGTGACCACTTCTAGAACATTGTCTACCTACTTAGTGACCATTTCTAGAACATTATCTACGTAATTAGTGACCACGTCTAAAAACATTATCTGCCTACTTAGTGACCACTTCTAGAACATTATCTACCTACGTAGTGACTACTTCTAGAATAATATCTACCTACTTAGTGAACACTTCTAGAGCATTATCTACCTACTTGGTGACCACTTCTAGAGCATTATCTACCTACTTAGTGACCACGTCTAGAATATCATCTATCTACTTAATGACCACTTCTAGAACATTATCTACCTACTTAATGACCACTTCTAGAACATTATCTATCTACATAGTGACCACTTTTAGAACAATATCTACCTACTTAGTGACTACTTCTGGAATAAGATCTACCTACTAAGTGACTACTTCTAGAACATTATTTATCTACTTAGTGACCACTTCTAGAACATTATCTACCTACTTAGTGACCACTTCTAGAACATTATCTACCTACTTAGTGACCACTTCTAGAACATTATTTATCTACTTAGTGACTACTTCTAGAACATTATCTACCTACTTAGTGACCATTTCTAGAACATTATCTACCTACTTAGTGACCACTTCTAGAACATTGTCTACCTACTTAGTGACCATTTCTAGAACATTATCTACGTAATTAGTGACCACGTCTAAAAACATTATCTGCCTACTTAGTGACCACTTCTAGAACATTATCTACCTACGTAGTGACTACTTCTAGAATAATATCTACCTACTTAGTGAACACTTCTAGAGCATTATCTACCTACTTGGTGACCACTTCTAGAGCATTATCTATCTACTTAGTGACCACTTCAAGAACATTATCTATCTGCTTAGTGACCAATTCAAGAACATTATCTATCTGCTTAGTGACCAATTCAAGAACATTATCTATCTACATTTAATCAGTGACAAATTCTAGACCATTATTCATCTATTTATTGACCACTTCTAGAATATTGTCTACCTACTTAGTGACCACTTCTAGAACATTATCTACCAACTTAGTGACCACTTCTAGAATATTTTCTACCTACTTAGTGACCACTTCTAGAATATTATCTACCTACTTAGAGACCACCTCTAGAACATTATTTATCTACTTAGTGACCACTTCTAGAATAGTATTTACCTACTAAGTGACCACTTCTAGAATAATATCTACCTACTTAGTGACCACTTCTAGATTATTATATACCTACTTAGTGACCACTTCTAGAGCATTATCTACCTACTTAGTGACCACTTCTAGAATATTATCTACCTACTTAGTGACCACTTCTAGAATAATATCTACATACTTAGTGACCACTTCTAGAATATTATCTACCTACTTAGTGACTACTTCTGAAATATTTTCTACCTACTTAGTGACCACTTCTAGAACATTATCTACCAACTTAGTGACCACTTCTAGAATATTATCTACCTACTAAGTGACCACTTCTAGAATATTATCTACCTACTTAGAGACCACTTCTAGAACATTATCTACCTACTTAGTGACCACTTCTAGAATATTATCTACCTACTAAGTGACCACTTCTAGAATATTATTTATCTACTTAGTGACCACTTCTAGAATATTATTTACCTACTTAGTGACCACTTCTAGAATAATATATACCTACTTAGTGACCACTTCTAGATTATTATATACCTACTTAGTGACCACTTCTAGAGCATTATCTACCTACTTAGTGAACACTTCTAGAATATTATCTACCTACTTAGTGACCACTTCTAGAACATTATATACCTACTTAGTGACGACTTCTAGAGCATTATCTACCTACTTAGTGACCACTTCTAGAATAATATCTATCTATTTAGCAACCAATTCTAGAACATTATCTATCTATTTAGTGACCACTTCTAGGACATTATCTACCTACTTAGTGACCACTTATGGAATATTTTCGCCTCGCTTAATGACCACTGCAATATCAAATTCATTTTAATATGGCATCTTCTTCTTTTCGGACCAGAGCCTTAATATTCATTTCACACTAATACCGGATTTCTTTGGTCCAAAATGCTGTTTAAATAACGAGTTTCAACTGTAGATAGGCATATTCTGCCCCGATTGTACATTTTTGCAGGATCAATGTTTCGCTGTAAGTCATTATTCACATTTGCTTTAAATCATAAATGTCCACACACATTACTCATGAGTATTGCTACAGTTAGCTCACTAGATGGCGCATTTCAACAATGATAAAAAACGCCACTAATGTCTTAAATGAAAGTGTAGCGATCCGTGACAAACATGTAACGAAGTTCTTGTAAAATTAATGAAATCATTCCTCTCTATGTAATGTACAACCTGAGTAAGAACATGTTTAATTTGCCGAGAATATTTTGGAGAAATCTCTTAACACAACTAAGTGTACAGTGGCGCTTTTTCTTACGCTAGTATTAATTTTACACGAACATTAAATCAAATTTTCTTGTAAAATTCTCGAAAGAGTCCTTTGATTCATCCATTATTCAAAACGTCGAAGACAGTGGCTGACTTATGCTCAATCACGCCAGTGATTTTATTGGACTGGCTCCCGAGGGAACCAGCTTTCTGTCGGGGAAATGAATACCAGCAAAAAGGCATAGAGCAAGATAGATTAACCGGTATTTGTAATTGAACTACTACGTCAAACAGTGCAGGCGAATAAATATACACTTTTTATATACGTTGTCCTTAAAATCAGCGAAATATGTCTCCCGGGTTAAGGGTGAATGGGAGAACTAATTATATTTGATTGCTGTAGTTGATCGATTCGGTTTAATCTTAATAAACTTGATATATTCCAGATTCGGTGTTGAAGGCCTGAATATTTCTAACACAAAACATTAATAAAACTCTATTTCACCTAATACAAAATAGTACATTGGTTAGCTGAAGTTAATTTATCGGTCGTTTAATTGACTGATAAACTGTGTAATTAATTGATTGACTTACCCGCTAGTAATCGAATGATTGATCAATTAAGGACGTTTCCTACATTTTTCACATAGACATAAAGGCAAAATGAAAACTGATCAATATATTTTTTTTAACTTTGCATGATCGTAGCAAATGAATAGAAATTTTTTAAGCGAAAACAAATTAGCGGGTCACCGATCTCGTTTTTAAGTTATCTGTCCTTGAAATTGATTTTTTTGCTCATTTTAGGCCATTTCAAGGACGTCCTTAATTCATGTCTTGTTTTGCTGCGTCAGTATTATAAGCGGATTGAAATTTCCTTCGTTATAAGTTCATGTACATGTGTATACATATTTTATATAACTAACGTTACATGTACATACATAATATTCGCAGGGGTATATTTAATACTTTACGTCAGAAACAATATCTCATCTACCTAATGCTTAAAATAAAATGTTACATGCATTCATTTTGGGATGGGATCATTTCCATTTGTTGTTCCGTTGATATTTAAATGGGAGGAAAAGATTGCAGTAAAAATTATGGGTTGTTTATATCATACTTGCGATAATTTTTCTTCAAAACTCCACTTAATCAGCATTATTATATTTCTTGAGGTAGAAAGTAAGGCAATTCCACACGCTGAAGATTAATTTGGCGAAAGTATTTATCAAGATAACGCTCAGGCATTTCGGCTCCTGTGGGACTGTTGTATGACATTCATCTTATTCGACGTTGTGACTTGTAAAAATAACACTAATTTTCACAACACTGTCAAACGGTTTGGACAATAAAAGTAAAGGAGTAGAGGGCTTTCAGTGACAAAAATCTGAACCGGATGTGGATCTTTATACAAGGAGTAATAATACTGGGCTTCGCGTCTCTCTAACTGAATCTGATTTTGTCCAAACACATGCTCGGCGCTTCCAATTTTATCACCTTGCCAGTATTTTATACTAATGAATGAATTGTTGTTATTGCGCAGTCAATCAAACGCAGCCAAATTACAGACACCAATGTGAATCGTGTGTCATTTCGACTGTATTCTGTGGAATGTAGTGTCACTAATGTTGCCATAGGGACGCTGTTACGGACACAGAACATCATATAATATGATCCAACAATTTCTAGGAAAATTAGACGACAGCGATTTAGTCCGAATGTATTTGACCCTGTCACGAATTTGTTCAAGATGCAACATCTGACATCTTTAGTTTGTCTTTTTCATGAGACAGTCTAAATATCTACGGATCGTTATAATGAGGTGGTTTATATGTTTAGATGTTTTTTTAAAACGAGATTTACATGTTTAGGTGGTTTTTATAATAAGATAATATGACATTTTTAAATAAAATGTTTTGTGTATCCGCTGTTAGGACTGTATGATAATGAAAAAACTTGCCAAGGTGTTGTTGTTTAACAAATCCTGTTTCCGGGTACTTAAAAATAGATTTACTTTCGGCTTTCATTAATTTCAGTAATTTCTCTACAGACGTTAATGTCCTATGCATGCATTTGCAATTATCTACCATTGATGAATGGGGTTTGTGTCTTTTTAACATTATCTTGACATTATGTATATATATACATACTGTACATTGTATGTAATACATGTATGTAAATGTTAAGTCGGTACGAATCGAAAGAGAAATGTATCCATATTGTTCATACCCATGCGAGTACATACGGTACTCGCATGGGTATGAACAATATGGATACATTTCTCTTTCGATTCGTAGGAAAACTCCCTTTCCGGCAGTACTTTCAGCACTTAAATTTGTTATCATGAATAAAATATAAAATGAATCTATAAAACCACTTCACACGGCATGCTCCTGACACCAACACCATTATCACTATACTTATATAATGAAAATCAACGAAGTTGAAAGTGCACTGTGCTCTTTACCTTGATGTCATGAGCCCGGGTCTTGTACACCACACATTGTCCTGATGTGGTTAACACTTGTGCAAATTTATTTGCAAGCCAGTCCTTAAATCATGAAGTTATTGACTGGACACGAAATATGACAGACAGACGGACCGGATGACGGACGGACGGACGAACAATCACGAACGAGATATGGTACCTTAAGCAACAGAGATCTAATTTTTAGTAATACCAATCATAGTTTGTGTCAAACAGATGTCCAGATATTGTATATTAAAGGGGTTCATGTTTATGAACCCTAATGACCTAGACCCGAAACCAAAGAACCCCCATAGAACCATATTGAACTTCTAAATTTCATTGAGAACAATGCTCTAACGAACTATGAAGTAACCGTGCCCTTAGATATTTAGTGCTTAAGATTTGACATTTTATCTCCTGTGACCTTGACCTTTGATCCAATGACTCAAAGTTCTACATGGATCATCTACTCAATTCGTTCTCTCATTCAGTGACAAACAATATGCCCCTGAATTCAACTGATATGGATAAAAAATAAACTTCATTTTCTGTATAGGTCTACAATCAGCCTTATAGTTTTCCAGCATTCAGTTTCCCGGTAAATGGGTGGGATGTTCAGTCTACATTTGCTAATTACTACTCGTAGTATACAATATGTTTAGATTTATTTACATGTGACTTTCTGTAGACATTCATTATACATGTACAGTACAACCTCTCCAAAGTGGCCCTCTGTAGAGCAACAACCTCTCTATAACAACATCTTCACAATTTCCCTAAGTTGAAATTTACCATGAATTTAACCTCTGTAGAGCAACAACCTCTCTATAACAACACCTTCAAAATTTCCCTAATCTGATATTTACTATGAATTTAACCTCTGTAGAGCAACAACCTCTCTATAACAACACCTTCAAAATTTCCCTAATCTGATATTTACTATAAATTTAATCTCTGTAGAGCAACAACCTCTCTATAACAACACCTTCAAAATTTCCCTAATCTGATATTTACTATAAATTTAACCTCTGTAGAGCAACAACCTCTAAACAACGGCCAATATTTGGGCTCCCACAGGGTGTTGCTCTACAGAGGTTGTACTGTATATGGCAATATCATGTCTGTGATATGTACTATGTTTTATATACTTTTTACACTGAAATAAATAATATATTTTATAAAGTATAAATAAAGAGATAATACTTCTGGCACTACATATGTAAACGTCGATGTAATAATAAATTATCTTGTTTTTATTCTCAAATCTTATTCTATCGCATAAACAAGAAGTCCAGCGATCGAATATTAAGTTGTAGGGAAAATAGTAGAAATATAATATGATTTGTTCATTTTTACGACACGTCAGCAAATAAAAACCACTCCTTTTTGTGCTGCTTCTTCGACAATAATTCAATTAATCGCATTATCTTAGAATATATGACACTGTAGAAAGATCCGATTGTCTGTAAATGAATTTCGCTCTCTGATGCTTTCAGAGTCTTGGGATGCTGTTGTATTGGCAAATTCAATCGTTTTATTTTGTTTATATAACAAGTATTCAAACACATAACGATAGATAATTTTATTTTAATTAGAAAACAAAACAAAAATGTTGGAAACTCACAAAAATCTTTAGTCTGAATATATACATATGTACCCATATTCTGCAGCACTGATCAGAACAGAACAGAATTGATATATATGTTTTGAACTAGATTTTGTCCTTAAAAATAGTAATACCATTGTGACGCCACATACAGGCGTGCTGCCACATAGACGTGATTTTCAACGCATAGACAGGGCGTCTATGCGACGACGCGCAACGCATGTCGTCCTGTTTATGTGGCACAAGCGTGCAGTTTCGCCGCATAGACGATGCTTTGTTAATGCATTGAAAATCACCGCATGGGCGAAACCGTTTAATTTGTTCGTTCATTACTATTAGCATGCGATATATACCTTTAAACTGTTTGGATCCAAAAGTATAATGTTTACCACTAAAGAGAATGGGCTATATTTATCGATTTAAATCTAGACACCAGTGTCCGACTCCTCATGTCTTTACTTACTTTTAAGGTGGAACCAAACTATTGATATAACGTCGTTTTCGACGTCAAAATGGTCATTTTGCGACATTTATAGTGCCTCTCTAAAAACACATATCGCTCTTTCAATGTATATAGATATTTAATGAAATAAAAATTTCATAGCGGAGAATACAATTACCTACATGTAGGTATAAATTTGATGTTCATGATTTAATTATGAGTGCTAGTAAAATAATTTTAAATGTACAGTTAAGTGTTGTTTTTTTCTTCTCACTTCCAAATTTAAATCGTTTTTATAAAAAAAATCTGCCCGAGGGATTTTTATTTTATTTTTATCGTCTGAGACTTGGATAAAACATCGTAGATAACTGTAATACAGTTATTCTTCCATTCTTTTAATAATTCTATAATGATGTGATTTTAGGTAGTAAATACTCTCTTAAAATTCAGTGTTTGAATGGTCATGTACTATTTGTATATATGTTATTTGTGTTGTAAATATTGTATGTAAGAGCGACCCTCTCTTGAGCAACAACCTCCCTTCAACATCAGTATGATTTTTCCCACTGCACGATTTTACTAGTAATTTGACCTCTCTAGAGCAACAACCTTTCAACATCATCATAATTCCACTACTCCGGGAGGGAGTTGCTTTGAAGAGGTTGCAGTGTACATTAACGGGTCTGACATAAATAAATGTATAAAATAAATAGCCCAAAGTCAAGAAAAGGTGAGAGGGAGTGTAATGGACCTTTTTGTACGGGGAATTTCCGGTTACCCTTGTTTTGCGCATCACAAAGGCGCCTTATGAACGATCAGAGATAGCACCTAATGGAACATAAACATTATGAGAATGACGTCAAAGCAACTAAACTATACGGTCAGTACATGGATAGAAATATGAAATTTGATGCGCTTCATAATGTACACTGTGCTTCACAACTAAGTATTGGAGGAGAATAGCATTACTATAGTTCGATTACACACACGCATGCACACTTACCTTTCACATGTAAATGTATCTTCTTAATGCTCACTGGATGAGTGTTAATCAAACACTGATATTCTCCACTGTCATTATATCTCACTTCTCTCACCATCAAGTTCCAATCTTTTGTCTTTGGTCTCTCAACACTGATTCTAGAGTCATCTATAAATCGACTGTCTTCTTGGCTTACTAGAGTTTTTCTTGGATTCATCCAAATCAACTGAAAGATATAGTGAATAAAAAATATTGAGTCCATACACCATAATATGTAGCGATCATACAATCATCATAAAATGTGGCATCCATACCATAAATGACGGCAACCTCACACCAAAAGAGTTGTTTCAACCTTGCATTGTGACCTTTGGCAACTGCACGATAAAATGACATCAAGAAATATGACAACCATTCACCTTATTTTGTGGTAATTATTCACCAGAAAATGTTTTACACCTTCTGGAGCAACCATCCACCATGATATGTTGCAACCATCCACCATGATATGTTGCAACCAGACACTGAGGAATGTTCCGACAATACTTAAGGACATAAACCAAAAAGTCCTTTTCAAGGGCAGGTAACTCAAAAATGAGCACCGCGATTATTTTTCGCTTAAACTGTTTTTATTATCATTACTAGTATACCATGATCATGTGAAGTTTTAAAAACATCTCTTAATACGTTTTAATTTTGCCTATATGCCTATGTGTAAAATTGTGGAAACTGTCAGCCCAACAAACATTGCAAGCAAATAGAATAGCACTAATTCGAACCATGCATATTAATACACTGCAATAATACACTATGAACTGCAAAACATACAAAATGAAATATTTCAATCATAACTAATGAGATATATAATTGTGTATCATAAAACATTGCGATCGTATAAAACTGAAAATAGCCGCTTAGGATGACAGGGTGCCTTTTTGTATTATTTAAGCACTATTAGGTCTAATAAGCCTTATTTTCAGGATTACACCATACCCTTTAAAGATAACACATTTGCAATGAGTCCTTAATTTAGTTATCTCGTCCATTTGTGAAACAGGACACTCATATGATATTATTTATAAGTGCACTGTGTATCAAATTACATATCGCCTAACTGAATCATATATATTTCAATAGTCTAATTATTTTAAGGCCAAAAATGTTGTAGAAATTGTGCACCTATGATAGAATTAATTTATTAATTTGAGCTATTATTTTTCGGAATCCTCGTCAGTACAGACATGTACACGTGCACAGCTGACTTAATGTGTTTCTTAAATATATACAAGGCCAACGATTTACGAAAAAAGTGACGGAAGGAAATAATAAAGGTACCAAGTTATATTTTTCAGTTTCAATTTGACCAAATAACAACAAATGTACATACAAGCTATCAAATTAATTAAGTATAGCTCATCAGCGGGAGGGAAAATTATTTGTCTTTTTTTGAGAAGTTATTAGATTATTATACATGTAGCTATATTTTTTCACTGAAAGGTGGCTTATGTTGACTGGTGTTTGGAAACTGAACGATAGTTAACTTTCAATGGCCGTCACTCGCTCGCTGCGCATGCATATCGATGCGGACCAAAGTACAGCATTTTTCTACATCCGCCTTGCGATTATTAAACTGGTTCCCGTTCCTTGTTACAGTGCAAGTCTAAGTAAGTTCAGTTTCCATGAGTACTTTCAGTTCTTTGATTTGGACTCGGTCACCAGCCTCGACTGTACTTACGTCAAATTCTCCCTTGTTCTCTACAGCACACGGTAGGTTAATGGTTTCTCCTGCAATCGCAGTAATGTTCCGTGTTGTTGTGTCAAAGATTGGAACATCAGGATTGGTGCTAGCAAGTGCGCTGGCTGAAAATATAGAATATATAATACATATTAATTGATTTTTAGAGTATGAGCCATTGTTAATCTTATTACTTTTGTTGCTATACCTACTATTGCTCTTATTGCTTCTATTGCTATTATCGCTACTTTTGTTGCTATACCTACTATTGCTCTTATTGCTTCTATTGCTATTATCGCTACTTTTGTTGCTATACCTACTATTGCTCTTATTGCTTCTATTGCTATTATCGCTACTTTTGTTGCTATACCTACTATTGCTCTTATTGCTTCTATTGCTATTATCGCTACTTTTGTTGCTATACCTACTATTGCTCTTATTGCTTCTATTGCTATTATCGCTACTTTTGTTGCTATACCTACTATTGCCCTTATTGCTTCTATTGCTATTATCGCTACTTTTGTTGCTATACCTACTATTGCCCTTATTGCTTCTATTGCTATTATCGCTACTTTTGTTGCTATACCTACTATTGCCCTTATTGCTTCTATTGCTATTATCGCTACTTTTGTTGCTATACCTACTATTGCCCTTATTGCTTCTATTGCTTTAAAACAGAAATATTGCACGTATGTTTGATAAGCCATACTTTGTGAGATTGTTCACCTACGTAACTTATTTAACCTATACAAGTATAACGAACCAGTAATATCATAATACATAAATGTACTTTGTCAGATTTATTTAAGCGGTTCAGAATTCTTACAATGTTGTGAAGCAGCACGGTTAGCTGCTTAGTCAGTAAAGCTTAGAGTTTGCAGATATCCCGGATGGGCTTGGCATTGGCTCCAGATTTGGTGTGCAGGTAAGTTTTGATAGGTGGCCTGGTCCACATAGTTCGTAAAGTAAAGGCAATAATGGCCTTATAGTCCAATGCTATTATATGTACAACTTCTTATAATAATGTTGCACAAGCTTCTCACAGCTGCTCTTCAATATTGGAGGTTATTAAAGCATGGTTATACATTAATGCATGTCACATATGTAAGTTAAGAACTTAAGACTATACAACAGTTATTCCGTTGTCAAACAAAAGGGCACTTAAGTGTGTACTAAGAGAGTACTTGCTGTTGTAAAAATTTGACAGTCACGTGATTGAAGTCTAGTGCGTCTAAAAAACTACAAAATTTGAGTTGATTAGTTTTGTATCCATAAAATAAGAAAATGTAACGTCTGAGATGTTTTTATATGCCCTAAACGGTTTCATTGTAACATGATTACATTTTTACTGCTTAAAATTAGGTTTATTGAGGTAAAGACGGTATTGTCTCATGTTGGTGATTGTGTTCAATACGTTAAAAGCCAATAATATGTCTTGAACACGACTTTGCATTCTTGGAGAAAATGTCATCAAATTCAAAATTATCGGATTTTGTGTGATTTATCCTGTGAGTCAAGTGTTTGTTCTACGGCTTCTCGACACTTATTCGCGGTTCTCAGAGAAACGTATTGGTCTTTTTCTTGACATTACACTTTATCCTAGCTTACGTATTAAAATACTCCAATCCTCAACACTCTTCAATTGGAAGTTAGAGATTGTCACTGATTTAGTACACCAGGGATTTCATTGGTAGAGGTCTTTTGTTTGTTAAATTGTCTGCAGTTATGACTTGACTTAATAAATCATTTATTTATACAGACGCAATGTGAATTACATTTTGTATTTACCTTCTGGTCAAACTGTTCCATTTGTAACTGTTGTTTGTACTTCAGAGACACTTGTGAGTGACCTTGTATGATTTTGTGGAAGAAAGTTTGATGTTTCAAATGTTGAAGCTTTGTTATGTTCGAAATGCTTACTCTACGTTATACAAACTACATGGACATGTACATGTAGGGAAATTTTGAAGGTTTTGTTATAGAGAGGTTGTTGCTCTACAGAGGTTATATTTATAGTAAATATCAGCTTAGGGAAATTTTGAAGGTTTTGTTATAGGGAGATTGATGCGCTACAGAGGGCCGCTCTGGAGAGGTTGTACTGTAAATGTCAAACTCTAGAATTTTAATTCTGGGACCAATTTGAAAACAGTATCTTTCACAGCTTTGGCTTTGTATAGATTACTTACCAAACAATTACTATAGTATCAAACAAACGTTCTCTCAGAATGGTTTTATAAAGATTATATTGCGTTTTGTGGAAAATGAGAGGCTTGTAGAAAACACTGTATGTCCCATTTATATGAAAATAGCTTAAATGAGAAAAGAAATACCGTGCAACCTCTCCAAAGCAACACCCTTTGGGAGAAGCAAAATTATGTTGTTGTTGCGGGGTTGTTGCTCTAGAGAGGTTAAATAAATAGTTAAATCATGCAGTGGGGAAAATCATGCTGTTGTTGAAGGGAAGGTGTTGCTCAAGAGAGGACCGCTCTGGAGACGTTGTACTGTACTACAAAAAGACTCATTATGTAGTTGAAAGGGACCCTATGTTGATCCCAGAATATATAACACATTTAACATCAACTCATATGACGCCATTTTTATTGGGAGCTATAAATATCAATTTTGTTAATATTCAAATATATAGAACTGAAATACAGCATATATCAAGCATGATTAAACATTTTGTTCTAAATGATCGGGGGATTTTTTTTACGATAACGACCTTTATTCACAGCGTGGCCTTTATTCGGAGGTGGACACAAATACAGGTTTGAGTACATGTATTTACCACCTATCTTCACACATGAGCATTTCTTAATTATTTCAATAACCAATATTACTACTATACGAGTTCATATAGGTACAATATATGTATAATCAACTATCATATAATTGGTATCAACGGATCGTTTTGTAAAGGCAGTGTGAACTAACAAATGTTAATAACATCGTATCTAGAAATCTCCAAATTACCAAGGAAACGAACTCACGTGACCCTAATTTCATAAAGTCATAAAAATACATGTAGCACAAAAAGAAAAGTTAGATTCCATTCCGCTCCGAATGTATGCTTCATACAAGATGCATGATTGCGCAGAAAATGCATTAAAACAAAGTTACAAATTAGATCGTCCCATGATTTATGGGAATTGTTCACGAATTGAATGCCTTATTATCTAATGACCGGTTTTAAAAAAAGCACAATATACTAATGCGATTTCTAAACGACTACAGACTGCGGAAAACGGTTTTCAGACTGAAGTTGTTACCAAAATCATTGATCAAAATGAACAAACGATGTACAAAGTAGTACAAATGACATCTGGAATTTGTCTGCTTATTGAAAAATTATGCAAAGCGAATTTTGAAAATATTGCTAAAACAGTACACGCATGTAACTCGGTATATCGTAAAACTTCACTAACGGATTTATTATGCTATATTTTGTCACATTAAACTATATTTTCCTGATGGTACTATTAGCTTTCCAAAAAACAGTCGAATGTAAATCGTTTGTGTTTTAGCGAAAATATTAAATTCGGATTTTCGGCGCCATGCGTTATTGTCAAACAGTCTAAATCAAGTTCCTATCAGCCATTTCTCATGTTTTCCCGTGTAATTTACAATCGCATGATGGCATAGTGTGATATCATCACATATTTGTCACAGAGATTTACAATTAAACTATTCCCCGATGATAGAACCTTCAACATCAACTTGAAAATCAGCAGCGAGGTTGTCTAACAATTGTTCATATGAAAAGCTAGTTAATTCTAAACAAAAAAACGCGAGAAGTGCATGCACGAATGGATATTTTTTATGCAAAGACAAAACTTAAACACATGAACAGGAAATTTTGACATTTGAAAATTTTCGAAAGAGGAAAATCGAAATGTTAGATAACAATTTATTAAAGGCTATTTTTTATCCAGAATTTGGATGATGTTTACTTATTTTTACCAGGGCTGGTATTCAATAAACATCTTAAGTAATTTTTTAACTTAAGTTGTATTTTTCCTTAAATTCGACTTTTTCCTTAACTCTTTTGTACTAATATAAAGGAGGAAATCACAATAATATGATTTTATCTTTGTTCTAAAGATGCCAATTATGAAAATGATAATTCATTTTCACACTTTTGATGACTGGTTTACAAACTTTTACCTTTAAAAAAATTGCATTTAAGTAAAAATTTCGACCTAAGTTAAAGAAAATCTTAAGATGTTTATTGAATACCGGCCCTGGTAAAAATAAGTAAACAAATTAATATACCACCGTTTTATTTTAAGTTAAAACAGATAAACAAGAAAAAAATGAAAGAAAAATATTCAAGAATTTTATTTAGGATCCTAACTCTAAATTTTTTTATCTCAAAATAGGACAGACATATTTTGGGAATGACCCTTATTTATTTATTTATTTATTTATTTATTTAACCTCTCCAAAGCAACACCCTTTGGGAGCAGCAAACTTATGTTGTTGTTGAGGAGTTGTTGCTCAAGAGAGGTTAAATACATTAATAGTGAAATCGTGCAATGGGAAAAATCATGCTGTTGTTGAAGGGAGGTGGTTGCTCAAGAGAGGGTCGCTGTGGAGAGGTTGTACTGTATACTTTATATAGGTGTCTATGAAAGAAAATGTTTACCATGAAATTTTTCAATACATTCATTTGAGTCATTTTCATTTCAAATTTGAATTTTCATTGGATCGATTCTGCAGTGCTTAAAAAGTTTTTCCTGAAGACTGAAATAATAATAATAATAAATATTAATTTCGCTCTTCATTGACTTGTACAAGTAGTCAGGATGTGTTAGGAGTTATGCGGTATTTGGCGACTTATTAAGAGGGGCGGGGGAGGCGAAATAAATCCATAAATTTGGAATATCAAATATCAAGCAACAATAATCACTGACGTTGTTTAACAATTCCCTATAATTTGTTCATTTCTACGACCAGTGTATGATTCATTGTACGCTACAAAAGAGCATTTAACAATTCGGTGTGGGGTTTTTGTAGTCTTTAAGTAAGATATCATGCTCTCGTAAAAAGAAAGTGTTCCGATGCTTGTCGAAAACCAATCGAGAAAAGCCGTTTGTATTGTTGGCAGTTTTTTTGTCCGATCCGTAATATGAAGACGAAACATTGAGTATAATTAACGACAAATAAAAAATCTCGGCAAAAAAAGAATATAAATCATTTATATGGAGTATGCTGTTGTTGTTGAAAAATGACCACGTTTATCTCACTAATTGGATTTTACGTTAATTCTAACGAGTTTAAAAAACTTTAATTAAATCAGCTGAATTTGTCATTGAAATAAAAACACAAGATCAATCTTATATGCTGCAAAATCTTATCTAAGTATAGGCTAGAGTGCATATATGGTGTTCTTCTTAAACGAGACAGTTAAAAAGGAGAGGTAGTGACTGTAACTTTCTTATTACGAAAAACACCCAAATATGCATTCTAACCTTAATAGTGCTCCGCGTCTGAGCATGCGCAGTGTGTGTACTTCTAGTAAGCATTTAAAAATCCTTGATAAGGAAGTGAGATTAGCACTACTTGTAATTACCTGGTAATTGTGAATACAGACCGTCATATAACTAATATTAATTCACTCTATAACACTCATATAATTATAATAAACCAAATAAACTTCTATTCATACACTGTACGGGTTTATGTTTGGTACCTTTTCTGTATAATATCACTTTAATGACTTAAACATGGAGTGTTGTTAAACAAGTACAAGATTCTACTCTGCTGACGTATACAAAAAACAAACTAACTGAGGTCCTCCTAATATATGTCGCGGTGACACGTCCCCAAACTTTGAACTTATGTGGATTAGTAGGAACGACTTTTTATTAAAGTCCCATTAGCTTTTTGCTATAAAATATATGCAAAAAACAAACAATTGCTGATATTATACCAAGATATTAATTACCGACGAAACGAGCCCTTCTTCTTCTTCTAAAAACAATCATTTCGCTGTGACTTTTGCTTTTGTAAACTTGAAAAATATAGAGCATGTGTCGTCACTTTATAACGTGTGCATAACATCTATAAATAGTTTTTTTTTAATGATATTGAAAAAAGATACGATAGCGGTTTCGGAAACACTTTTTTCTTGCTACAAAAGTGTATGAAGAATGCACGGGAGGAAAACACACCGGATTCCTCTGTTATAAGACAAACAGAAACTATTACGACCGATAAATTTATAAGCTTAATATAGGACTTTAACTAATACGCTTGAGCTGAAACGATATCTGGAAAAAGGGACGATAACTCTTTCTTGTAGAAATCGCTGAAACATTTTTGGGGTCGGGGTTCGTTTTATGAGTCAGTCACATGAATTTCAAACAGATGTTTTTAAGGATGGCTTCATACTGAATGTTGATGCTAAATTCTGTCAGTAAACAATAAAACTGTACAGTATGGTGATAAACCTTGAATTAAGTATCCATTAAACCCTATTGCTAATAAAACACGTAGAATTTCACTTGATAATTTTCATCGCACTGTAGACCACCAGGGGAGTGAACGAACATTACAGTCAAATCTGTGTAAGCTGCTACGTCCGAATAAGGGCCATCCTGTGAATAAATGCCATGCTTTGAAAAACCTTCACTGAATTATGTAGATCAAAATACCTCAGAATAAAGGTCACTTGTCAATAAAGGCCATATTTCGCCTATCCCAATGATGACCTTTGTTTACAGGCTTGACTGTACTGCGTACTTTTACAATATCATAGTATGTAAGCGGTTGACTTTTAAAAACATCAGTATCAATAAAATAAATTGATTTAGCTTATTTATACGCTATAAAAATGATGATGATTTATTTTACGTGTAACAGAGCACAGAAAGCTTTTTGATGCGATGTATATTTACGTACAAACAAAACTGGAAGAAGATGAATTTTAAGACAAGGACAAGAGAAGTAAGTCTTTTCATTCGTTACATTCAGTAGGCCTACATGTATTAGATATTTAATAATTAATTTCCCATGATAATACTAGTGATCAGTAAAAGTAAAAAATAAGTGTCAAACTAACAGAGACAACCTGTTAATGAAGTGTAAACGTGTATGAGCTCACGTTCCTAAAAGTGCATTTAAGTTCGGTCACATTAACCTGAGCATCTCTTACATACGTCTTAGGGGTATTTTCTCATATACGGGGGTATTCTTTCACACAGGTCCCAGGGATATTCTCCTACACACGTTCCGGGGTTATTCTCCCACACACGTCCCGAGGCTACACTCCCACACACGACCCGGGGTTATTCTTCCACACACGTCACAGGGGCATTCTCCCACACACGTCCCGGGGTTATTCTCCCACACACGTCCCGAGGCTACACTCCCACACACGACCCGGGGTTATTCTCCCACACACGTCACAGGAGTATTCTCCCACACACGTCCCGAGGCTACACTCCCCCACACGACCCGAGGCTACACTCCCACACACGACCCGGGGTTATTCTCCCACATACGACCCGAGGCTACACTCCCACACACGACCCGGGGGTATTCTCCCACACACGACCCGAGGCTACACTCCCACACACGACCCGAGGCTACACTCCCACACACGACCCGGGGTTATTCTCCCACACACGTCCCGAGGCTACACTCCCACACACGACCCGGGGTTATTTTCCCACACACGTCCCGAGGCTACACTCCCACACACGACCCGAGGCTACACTCCCACACACGACCCGGGGTTATTTTCCCACACACGTCCCGAGGCTACACTCCCACACACGACCCGGGGTTATTCTCCCACACACGTCACAGGGGTATTCTCCCACACACATCACGGAGGTATTCTTCCACGCACACGTCCCGGGGTATTCTCTCACGCATATCCCGGGGTTACACACACTCACACGTTTGCACCAATTCAAATCCTGGGGCTACTCACCCACACACGTCCTAAAAAGATCAAGTATCCCGGAAACATCAATGTAAGCTTAACATATTCAGTAGATTTATACGTCATGGAAGCCCATGGTGCAATTGATATAACATTATCAATACACATATCTACCCCTGTGGTTTAAACAATATCACCAATGCATACATCTGCCCTGATGGCTTATTCAATTAACGTCTCAACTATTCCTATCTGTGTTTTGTCTCATATTGAGATAGCACGATTTCCAGTTGTATTTGTAGTTCGGCTGGATTAATCCAATTGCGATTCTAGTGGGACTCGACCGTCAGGAAATGAATATCCCTGATTTTGTTCCTTCATCATTACATTGACATGATTATCCTAATGTAGTCTCAATATATAAGAAATTTGAGAGGCAATTACTGGAGTCCATAACGTTAGCATTAAACTGAAGCGAAGAGAACTTGTAATAATTCATACACTGTGGTAATATGAATGAAGGATACAACACAATTTAGAAGTACTAGGTACTACAATAATAATGGTAATTGTCCTGTTTTATAGCAAGACGAGAAAATCATTGTACAAACACTGTTGCTGACAAAATGTTGAACAAGTACGTGGTTAGGAGAGAACTCTTATTGAATATGGAGGGTAATGTAAGTATTATGGTTTGTTATAATAGTAATATAAACAATTATCAGGGCCTTAGCAATGCCACGTCGTAGTTTTATTAGCCACATTATCAGAAATCCAGTAACTCATGTTAAGGTATTAGGATCCTAACATTCAAAAATTATTATAGTGTATCACAAAATAGG
Organism: Lutraria lutraria; assembly: GCA_964023205.1. Classification (NCBI taxonomy): domain Eukaryota; kingdom Metazoa; phylum Mollusca; class Bivalvia; order Venerida; family Mactridae; genus Lutraria; species Lutraria lutraria. The sequence continues at coordinate 31,615,152 of OZ026845.1, read as the reverse complement.
GCGGACTGATTTTGAAAGTGTTTATAATTTTTATAGGTTTCAATGATAGAAATGATTTATTTATTAAGACTTTTCAAAAACAATGCCTATTCTTTGAGTTAGCGTCCATTTAAATTTGCATCAAAGTATTTGGCAGAGGTCAATTATTCAAAGAAAAAAGAACACCAATTTTAATGAAGAAATCATGGTAAAAAGATGCAACAGCGCAGGCAGTATCAATCTAATTTTTAAAAGGAAAATATAGGTCACCATGCAATATCTAAAGAAAATATATATTGTTTTTTCAAAAAGGGCAAAAGTTTTAAATTGAGACGTAAAAACTGAAGCAGGAGTAACTATCAAAAATGAATGATAAATGAGCAATACTATATTCTTGTTATATCAATATTAGTGTGTAACAACAAGCAGATACGTTTGAATATGTGTATGATCATACAGTTAATGCGCTGACTACTGCATGGAAGTTAGTGGGTTCGATTCTCGGCTCAGCATTTCAAATTTCTCAATGACGCTTTTTCGGTGTCCCCATCCAAACTACCGGGTCAGGTTCTGTGTCTTATTTCCCTTCTATCTCTGGGCTCTGAAATGACCATAGAGATGTCGCGATTGTGCCTTTAAACAACAGATAAATTAAATACAAAATGTAAACTGTAATTAAATTCAAAGATTTGATTCAAATTAAAATTCCATTATCCAAATGTTTCTGTTTTTGTAATAACTGACTAGCTATAAAGATCTGTTTAACAACTCAACTTGTGTCCAACATTCAAGACTGCCACCCGGACAATAAAGTTGGAAACAGTTGGAAAAAGTTGAAAAAAATACGATCAGGTATATACAAAGAACACAACAATCTTGCCAACACATTGGATGTGATTTGTCTATATTTTGTGAAGATAATTCTGTAAATTGATCTTGACATGAATTTGTTGCAGTTTATTACAACTCTAAAAACAGACGGGTCCTATCTATTTATACGTGAAACCAGATAATGGGGAATTAGTATTATCAAATTAACACAGCTAATTATGCTTCAGGAAGAACAAAAATGTTAATTGTAAATGTAAATGCGAAGATGTAGACCACGAAGATGCGGGCAATGCAATTGTAAAATGTTCATAAAAACGTGGATATACTTTTTTCTTTTCCCTTTCTGAAGCAATATCTACCGTCTTTGGAACAAAAAGAGCATTTTTGAATTTAAAACACTGCAGACTTGATATCATTTTGTCGCCCAAAAAAGACGTCCTTTATCTACTTTGCTAACAATCAGCGCAAAATGGAACTCGAGCGTGTTGGTACGTCACTTTTACTGCCCATTCTTATCAATAAGTGTCGGTCTCTTTCCATCAATTTGTTTCTCCTGGGACAAATCGCTAAATGTAGCTGTAGTGAGTCCATTCGCATTCATTGCCAATTTAGATTTATGATATCTGTTGTCTAACGCTGCTTCATTTAACGGATTGAGACCGTCGCATTATTGGTAACACCTCCGTGGCTCATCCTGGGGCTTCTCTAGGAGAGAGACGATACTTTTCAAATATCAATTGTAATGGTTATGTGATACATAGAGGAGACACATAAGCGTTGTTGTTGAATATATCACGTAGATTTGGCGGCAAGATTACTTATCTTACATCATTTATATTAGGTTTGATTCCCGCTATCACTTTTATCATTATGTCGTTGGGGTGGCTTTCGATCTTTGCTAATATGTTTCTTTAGTCAAACTTTCTAAACAAAACGCATGCTTGCAATTTTACGAATTTACAAATTTTCACAGAAGAATATCTAAACAACTGTCTTCTAAGAATGTGTGAAATCGAGTCATTCGAATGCTATTACCAAAAAAACACATTACACAATAGAACACCGTGAGCATTAGAGGAAACGGACCGCCTCAGCGGAATAAGAAATAATGGAATGGTTATTTCCACTGTCTGTGCAGTACTGTAAAGAACACTAAACAATGTACATGCATTCCATTATTTCAGAGTCTGTAAACATGGTAAATGTTTATTAGTTAGAATTTTTAATTTCAATTAGGTTTGATGAAATATCTTATCTTGGTCTCGAGTATTACATGGATGACACTTCAAAGATTAAACCCAACAATAGATCATAAACTACTAAAATTTAATACAAACACTAAGTACAGGGTGTCCCAAAAGAAAGGTAACACTTTCATACATGTTTAATGTCCCTTTAAATAGCAGATGAATACATAATATTTATATAAATATGTAGATCAAAGATGTAAGTTTTTTGTGTAAGAGAATCTTATAAATATCTTCAGAATTTGCAACTTAATACAAATTTGAAAACGAAAGTGTATTTTTCATCCTAGACGTCGTTTTAGTAATTTATGACGTCTTTGTTTTGATGACTTTTCATCCTCTTTACTAACCATACACACACGATGAAATATTTACCACTTTAACACTTCAACAGCATTTCTTTGTTTGGTGGCTTAGGACTATGGTCCTTTGAAAAAATATTCCCAAAGAAAGAAGTTGCATGGATTCGAGGTCAAGACTATGCTCGGGTCAAGATATTCCGCAATCTTTCACCTCCGGATATCGTCTGAATATTACTCAATCACCGAACATATTGTGTAGAAAGTATAGTACAATACTTGATATGTATGTGCCGTACAACCATCCTGTATGAACGACATGTTTTGTAAGGTAGGAGACTTCTTTTTAGATTACATTGTACACATTAACAAACTTGCTTTTCAAAAGCGACCTCATTCTTTTTCGGAGAGGCCACTACATATACACAGTGAGAAACTCGCGGGTGCAATGTCATGCCATGGTATAATTGGACAATTCATCTTCAAAGATACAGTGTCTTTAAGTGATTAAAACAAATCAAATGCAATGTAAAGAAAGTCCAACAAAGACATGTGTATTTTAAATGATAGAAAATTTCATCGTGTGTGTATGGTAAGTGAAGAGGATGAAAAGTCGTCAAATCAAAAACGTCATTAATTACTGAAACGACGTCAAGGATGAAAAATGCAATATTTTTCAAATTTGTACTAAATTCCAAATTCTGAAGATATTTATAAGGTTCTCTTACACAGAAAACTTACATCTTTGATCTACATGTCTATGTTTATAACATGTATTTATCTGCAATTTAAAGGGACATTAAACATGTATGAAAGTGTTACCTTTCTTTTGGGACACCCTGTACAGTCAAACGAAGAAAAAAGCATTTCTGTTGCCTCACGCTGCTTCATTTAACGGATTGAGACCGTCGCATTATTGGTAACACCTTCGTGGCTCATCCTGTGGCTTCTCTATTAGAGAGACGATGCTTTCCAAATATCAATTGTAATGGTTATGTTACATAGTGGAGACGCATAAGAAACATCCACTCGTTATCTTTTATTGCCACCTCTCATTCTCTCCCTTTTGCGCCCCCCCCCCCTCTCTCTCTGTCTCTCTCTCTCTCTCTCTCTCTCTCTCTCTCTCTCTTTCTATGTCTAAATCTTCCTACATATCTCGTATCGCTAAAATTATCGAATTAATAAAAAACAATCCAGATTCTCCCATTTAAGATACTAGTATGGAAAGAATGTTTTCTTCTAAGAGCGTTACAATTGTAAACATAGTCCTCTGAAAGGCACATGCTATACAGCCATAAAATAACAAGTTACGTAAAATTCCAACACACATACACCTACATAAAACACAGTACCGCTGAGTCATTTCCGTTAATAATCACTCCAGAGTTTGGCGTTTAAAGCTGATAGTTAACATTTTGTATTATTTTCAAATTAGCGCTTTGATTGCGCTACACACCGGCAGGGTTATTCTGGAAGATTTTGCAAGCATCAATTAATGACATCACGTTTGATAGCTTCAAATCGCCTTCTTTGTTTTAATTATAGATTAATGACTCCCGCGGGTACGTCGTATTGGGAGAAATGCACAACAAATAACATTAAATAACACCGTCTCTGACAGTGGGAATATTTTTCCACCAAAACGCACCTCATTCAAGCCGTTTAACGAGAAATGTGACTTTAAATTAGATCTGACAAGCTAACAAACTATGCCTCGTGTATCATTATGATATTATAGTAACATGAAAAAAAATGAAAGCATTTGTTTAGTTCTGAGAATGTATCTGGCACCAAGAAGAGGAGTCCTGTAATATGTAGAAACAGCCACAGTACACCCCCGAAGTACTGTCAGAGGTTTCTACATGAATCCATATTTGTTCTTGTTAAAAGTATGATAAAGCTGCCGAGGTATAATACTATGAATTCCGAATTACATCACACTATGGAAATATTTCTTCTTCGTCTAAGTGTTCCAAGCCGAGCTATGACATACCAAAGAAGTATGATACAGCCCGAGGTATGATAATATCAACTCCGAAATTCTACCGTTCTTCTACGTCGGAAATTCGTATAGTTCCGACGTAGAACAAATATTGATTTTTAGAGAAAATTATAGTTGTACTTCGGAGGTGTACTGTGGCCTTCCATACATGTGCACCCCTTACGTATCTGACTATGAAAGAGATTGAGCATATTGGTGGTTTGTGGAGCTGATTCACAACTTACGAAACAATAGTTAAGGATAAAGAATACATGTACAAATGCTAAACGATTCAATTCAATACAAATTTGGTTGGGGTAATGAACGGAAAGATCTAAATCTATGACACATATTAGTTTTATTGTGAACATAATAAATTACGCTTAAAACTGGGTCACAAATTATATCGTAATGAATACTGACGAAGACAATGTGATGACCAATACAAATGTAATTCTATTTCCAAAGATGTCTGGACTGAGAACAGCAAATAACAAACAGTTGGACACATTAATCAAATTACAGCAAACGTTTGGTCAAGAATTCTGAAATTGTGTGGCAACAAAATGAAAGAATTATACATATGTTTACCTTATATTCAAGTTTAGTCAAACGCTTACGTTGTAGGAAATAAAAGTCAGCTAGAAAACTTGAAACATTTTGGGAGGATACCAATTGGTAATTTTTTTATCTTAAGATTTATCAAAGACAAAAACATATTTAACAGATCGTATTTAGTAAAATGCACCATAGAAACATCAATGAATTAGTTGAATGAATGAATCGATTGTTATACAAAAAAACGTAAGAGAATCCGGAAATCCAATGAGACTTTAAGAATAATGGATTTTATATTCATAATTGTCTTTTGCATTTCCATTATCTTAGAAATCCGAGATGTGTGCCTATAGATGACACTATTGTTACCGATGATCTAACAACAAACAATCTTGATTTCCTAAAAACCTTGAAACTTTTTTCTCAAAGGTTCAACTGCGAACCAAGTACCAGGGTCATTCGCATTCGGAACTCCTCGGCGTTTGTCTAAAGAAAGTGCCTCGGATATAATAGGTAGGCCGCACTTTTGTTGTAGTAGTTCACGGGCTACTTTCCGCCATGGCTGACCCTGGGAAACCAACGTTGGCAACAACCTGTTTCTCTTTCCATGGGAATATAATGCCCATTCGATCAATCGCGAACGATAAACACGTTTGAAGGTCTGAAAGTCTACGAAGTTTACGGAAATACCCGAGTAGTTACGATTTGGTCATTCGGTGACTTTCCTACTTTAACGGTTGGAGAAGAACTATCGACCTTCCGCAAGCTAACTGGGCGGCTTTCACACGCGTAAAATTTGTCTGGTTCCAAGTGTGATTCGACATTATAATGGTGTCAGGATAGTGATGGCGAGTCGAAGATCATAACAAGAGCTTTAGGAAATCATAATTTTTGGTCTCATATTTTTTTTAATCAACTATACTTCCTGACAAAAAAACAGACATTAAATTAGCAGACCCCCCCCCCCCCCCCCCAACACACACACACACTAATGTCCGGTAGAGGGAACATCCAGATGAAAAATAGTTTCAAATCCACTAAAATTTATACCATGAAGTTTGTCCTGAATAAAGAGTTTTCCATATTAAAAGAGCTCAAATTAGAGGAGTCTGTATAAGTGGGGTCTGGTTTTGAGGGGCTCGTAAAATAGGGATCTGGTTTAGAGGAGTCTATACTAGTATACGTTGGGTCCGGAGAAGTGGGGTCTGGTTTTGAGGGGCTCGTAATAAGGGGTCCGGAGAAGCGGGTTCTGGTTTTGAGGAGCTTGTAATAAGGGGGCCGGAGAAGAGGGTTCTGATTTTCAGGGGCTCGTAATAAGTGGTCCAGAGAAGAGGGGTCTGGTTTTCAGGGGCTCGTAATAAGGGATCCGGAGAAGAGGGGTCTGGCTTTCAGGGGCTCGTAATAAGGGGTCTGGAGAAGAGGGGTCTGGTTTTGAGGAGCTTGTAATAAGTGGTTCAGAGAAGAGGAGTCTGGTTTTGAGGGCCTCAGATAATAGGGGTCAGGATTAGAGGGGTCTGTATAAGTGGGGTCCGGAGAACAGGGGCCTGGTTTTGAGGGACTCGTGAAATAGGGGTCTGGTTTAGAAGGATCTGTTTAAGAGGCGTCCGGAGAAGAGTGGTCTGATTTTTAGGGGTTCAGATAATACTAAATAGGGGTCTAGATTACTGAGTGGCGTCTGTGTAAGAGTGGTTCGGACTATGGGGATCGCATCATTGGAGTCCGGATAACAGAGGTTCCTTTAAATCTAGATTGCCACACTGATTTGACTCTTATAAAGACATCACTTGTAAAATATTCACAGATCGTTAAACTGAACTTTAGCAACAGATTATCAATTTCAATGAAACAATGATTGAATAGAAACTACAATACTTTGTCTAATTCAATTTATCGGCCGTTAAAGATAGAATAATACATTTCCTCTAAATCAGTTTTCTATTCTATATGCGATTGCCATTTAAAAGTATTTATAAAATAGATTTAGCCAACAGTTTAAATAAGCGGTAAACCGGTCGGATATATAAAATAAATATATACAGTCGGGATCTTGGCGGTGAGCTGTGACTCTGTGACAATTCTGTGTATGTATATATCTCATCAAAAACTTCTACATTACTGATTAAAGAAACATTTAGATTTTTAACGTCGATCACTGACGTGATTGTGGAAGTATATCAGTCGATACGCTATACTGCTAGATTATCTCGATTAGAAATATATGTATACAGTAAAACCTCTCTAGAGTGGCCCATTGTAGAGCAACAACCCCTCTATATGACCACATGATGACCTTAATTCGGAGGCGACCTCTAACATAGGTTTGATTGTAATGAACATATTTGAACTCAATAAACCACATGTCCACTATATACATGTACGTAAATCAGAGATACTTGTCTAGATTTCACAAATCCAGCATTAATGTTCGCTCTGTACACAGTCATTCGGTACATTTCGGCCGATTCCGTACCATCATCTTACCTCGGCTGAGCGTGGTATGCCAACAATGGCTTTACTTTTCTAGACGAATTATACTTATGAGTATTAGTTTATTATAGCTGTTTGCGAGTATATAGTGTAGTGTCTATTACTAGTTTGGCTAATACTGGCCATTTGATTGGCTAATGGTGATGACTGAATCTATTAATAGTTGACAGGTAAGTAAATCATGAAGGCATTGCCTAGATTAGTTGTTGTTGTGGCTATTTGAAGTTCAATGTGGTTGATGTATGATAGTGCTCAGATTTATGGTGAATTCGTTAACATTTAGGGTTGATTCTATTTGATTGATGTAGGGTATGATATTACCATGTGCTTGTGAACTATATACATGACTTTATTCATTTATCAAATACTCATGATTGTCATTATAATGTGTATTATTCATATCATGTAAATATTTTATACTCACCTTAATGGAGGATTGAATAAAATATAAAGTCAATATCTTTATGCAAAAAGCAACTTCATACAAAAAACATATAACGTTTTGTTATAGTTGTTCTTGTTAAAGCTGAGATGTAACTTCTCGCATTTCATACACAACATGGGAATGTAGCTGCTTTTCTTTAATGGCTTGTTTTTGTGAAATAATAAACAGCAATTCTGCAATGACAACTCCACGAAGGACGCAAATTTAAGAAATGGTAACATCTCCTTAGCAGTAAACCAGCAGCGGTAAGCCGCAACACAAATGTTAGGCGTAGACGCATCGAAACTAGATGAGGTTATGACACTTACATGTAATCTGCAATCGTAACTACTCGGGCATTTCCGTAACTGAGAAATACACTTTTCTTTAGACAAATACCGAGGAGTTCCGATTGACGAGGTTAGATGAGGGCACGGAATCGGCCAAGGTGTGTAGAATGTATACTGGTTCCAGTTCCATGATGCAGTACTTCAATGGACAGAATTAGTCGACGGGATCCAGCTTAACCAGGGAAGCTATATGGCAACATTTCTCTGGATATAGTGATATAGTTTATTGCGCTTTTGAAGCATCAAACACTGTATATGAAATCATGCGTCATTTCTGTCACCCAAACGTGTAGATTTTCAGCTGTTTGAAATTTGTAAAAATTTAATTCTATATTACCATAATATTAACAGCAATTTATGTTTATTTTGACACAAATTTTCCAAAATATAACGAAAGCGCTTCAGTGACGCTGATTTTAGTGGGGTGTGGAAATGAAAGCGTCTGGAATACTTGTATGTATATATTGTAGAAACCAATAAACCTATATCCTGTAACAAATAGCGCCTCGTGCTTGTCTTCTGTGGAGACTAATTGGAAATCAAATTATAAGAAATGAACACGGTTCGACATGACTTGCATTAAAAGACATTTATCCAAAATGTCTAAGAGAGAATTAGCGGTACATTGATTGCATGTGATCTAATCTATTCTGATTGGTTCTGACAGAAGAGAGAAAACGTTTTGAATATTTCAGTGTTTGTCGCGCTAGTTTAATGACTTTATTTGATAATATTCGTATCGATAAGGTTGAAACTGTAAAAGATGCGTTTTAAGTCTACCTTCCAATAACGGTATATTTCAGCACAAAGTATTTTCCAACAGTTTCCAAGATGTCTTTTACAAATATTGTTCCCTAGGGAGATGTTAGGTACCACTATGTTATACCATTGTCTTGGAACACGTTTCTTCTAATCAATTAGTATTAAATATCTCTATTCCATAATCTTGTGCTCATAGTAGAGCCATATCTTCACACAATAAGAAAGAACAGAAAACTTATCTTATGTATTTATGTGAGGCGTTAATAGTAAAATGTTTCTAATGCGTATGAATTCGAAAAAAATTGGACCGAGTTTTGTTTTGCTTTGGTATTTGGGTACTGTTGTAGCGGTCCGGTTTAGAGTGGTTCAGGTGATAGAGGGCATGATTAGAGTGGTCAGGATTATAGAGCATTGGAATGGAGAGGTCCAGGTTACAGAGGTCCAGATTATAGAGGACCGGATGAGAGGTCCAGATTATAGAGGACCATAATTATCATACAGGGCCGGATTACAGAGGATCGGATTACAGAGGACCGGATTACAGACTGGTCCGAATTATAGAGGTCCGGATTACAGAGGACCGGATTATAGAATACCGGATAAGAGAGGACAGAATTATAGAGGACCATACTAGAGTGGTCCAGAGAACCGTATTACAGCATAAAGAGGTCTGGATAACAGATTAAAGAGGACCGGTTTATAGAGGTCCAGATTATAGAGGTCTGGATTACAGATTATAGAGGGCCAGTTTATAGAGGTCCGGATAATATAGGTCCGAATCATAGAGGACCGGATTACAGAGGACCGGATTACAGAGGACCGGATTACAGAGGTCCGGATCAGATCAGAGAGGACCCATCGTAATATGGGTGTCAAGAATTCGTTAAAGAATATTATTTAGTTATAATCTATCTAGGTCTTACTTTAATCTAAATGTCTGAAATACATTATACCATGTACCTGTACTCAAGGTTATCAATTTAAAAAGTACCTTCATACTTAAAATGGCCAGTAAAGTCTGCCATTTGTTAATAACAAAGAAAGCTGCTTTCAAAATGGTTGTAAAAGTATCAGGTTTAAATTGTCATTACGTGAGGGAATTTCATGGGACTGGAGAATAATGATTTTGCCGATTGTTGCCTCTGCAAGAACGTGTGACAGTAAAAAATGGTCATTACATGAACAAAGTGGTTTTACTGAAACATCCGATGATCAGGACGTTGCTATTAGATTTTTAAACAACCTAGAGGAGGATGAGATAAGTATTGTTTTCTTTTTCAATAAATTGATAGAACGACAGAGATGGTTAAAGCAATTATAGATACTACACGAATGTTCTAGTAATCAAATTCTTCTTAAATTCGGTTGTTAATCCTTTAAACAATGTACATAGACGAGAAAATATTATACTCGTATATAAAGAATATATATATATTATATTTATCTACTAAATATAAACAGAACTTCTCGGTATAGCCCTAGGTCATTTATTTCTTATTGTCATTTTCAGATATGAACTACAGTACAACCTCTCCAGAGCGGTCCTCTCTTGAACAACAACGTCCCTTCAACAACCCACTGCACGATTTAACTATAAAGTTAACCTCTCTAAAGCAACAACCTCTCAACAACATCATTAGTTTGCTTACATTCAAAGGTTGTTGCTTTGTAGAGGTTATGCTGTGCTTATCATTCTTTATTTGAGGGTGTTAGCGGAACCATGCAATGCATTTTTGGGTACCTTATCACATCTACAAAGTTTGAATCCATTGATTGATTGTTGTTGTTGTTTTTCACTGAGGTTTAACGTCGCAACGGCAACAAGGATCATTTGACCATTTCTTGCTTTAACGGTTAATGAAGATTCTATGCTAACACACGGGTAGAGAGAGACACTGACCTTCTGTAGGCAAGGAGGACAGCTTCCTCACGTTTAGAATATGGACCCGGGTGGAATTCGATTAATTCCGGCTAGTGATTAAATTCAATCGCTTGATTGATTGCTATTTCGTTGTAATGACAATTTTTTACACAAATGTTGGGTCTATAACTAACCAAGTCTGTGTGGCTTTATATTTGTTAATTTGTTTTTTGTTTTTTTACTTTGTTGTTTATTTTTTTTGAGAGAGCTAAACTTTTGCTTTGAAGTTTAGAATTTTACTAATTTTGATGATTTTGTTTGGATACAATACGAATGACACCGTCACTTAGGCTATTCATTTAATTGTACTAGCAAGGGGTCACAGAAATTGTTTTTATAATGGTTAGTGACTGTTTTTTTTAATGACTAGGATATCGATAAGATATCAAATATTTGGGAAAAAATAACTTCGTGTATGTTATATTGCATTATTTAAATGTACATGTATGTGTAAATTCGAAATATACATGTGTACTATTATGAACGTATAGACACCAAAATGTGCCTGATTAGATATAATCTCCATAAAGATGGCATTTTAAGCTTAAAAACCTCGCTACCCCTTGTTTGTTAATAAAAGTGTGATATCAAATTGATTGCATTTGGAATCTTATGTCAGCTATTAAAGATAAATAACACTGATGACCTTAAATATTTGCCATCGACTTCACATACCAAACGTTGCTGCAACACTGACTAATATATCGCCATTGGATGTTTTAATAGTTATTTTCAATGATTTAGTACGTCCCTTATATAGATTGAACAAACAAAAGTTTATTTTAAGTAAGCTTTTTCATATATGAATAAAATGTTAAAACAACGATGGAATGCGCTTTTAAACTGTACCTGTTGGTAAACAAACAGCGTGGCGTCGTCGATCGACTCTTCATATAAATACTGATCTTTTATGATAACATATTTGCTTCTTTTATTGACAGGTTATTATAGAGCACATTAGAGATTCAAATATCATTCAGAAGAATGAACAAATGTTATTACAAAGTCTTAGCCGACGCGTAGAATGATCAAAAACTTTTATAAAATCTCTAACGTCAAGAAACTCTTTGCTCGATGGAGGGGAGTTTGTATTCCCAGCGGTCAGATATTCCATTAAAACGAATCTGCGCTTGCGTCAATATTTTAAAACAGCTTAGGAGGCAGAGCTTGCTGTTAGCTAGGTTTCTACTTCAGACATATAAAGTTAACAACGATTTGCAGGATAATTGAAATATAAGAACTGACAAGCGAAAAGCAGGATACGACTTGAAAGTCCCACAAAATACGTTATGCTGGGTTTAAATTCCACTTCTCCGACGACCCTCAGTCAAGCTAAATGTATTTGAGGATCGTATAAATTTCTCATCATATCGACTATTTTATATGAGTTTTATATGAGTCAGTTTTGGAAGCGAAATTCTTGCTCTCTGCAAGAATAAAGTGGAAACTATTGTACAATGCGGCAGTCGACTGGGGATCATGACCGACGTTGATTACATAGGAGCAGACATAAAATGACTTTTGAATTTATTCGTTTTTAATAGATTTGTAGTGAAGATTTATCACTAGTTGTTCTGGAAGAGTCTGTGTGGTGGTTCGAGGGAGTAGTTAAGATCTAAAATCATTTTAATTGTCATTAATCACATATTATTTCAACAGAAATCGTTCTTAAATGATTTGATGTTATGGGGAAAAAATAAATTATCAATACTGAATGAAGCCAGCAACACATTAGTTTGACTAAAAAAACAACTGAAATTTAAAATTGTCACTCAGTGAAGCTATTTTTACAACTTGTCTCGACATATTGTTTGTGAATTAAATACATGTACTGGCATTTCTTTGAAATAATAAGTATACATAACCGGAAAAGAAAAAAAATGCAATATTTATATATTTGTAAATGTACAATATTAATACAATTGGTATAAGTTTTTCGGAGATCAAATTCAGTGGTTTGCGCCAAATATCACAATTACCATCTTGGTGAATTTATATCTGTCAAAAGTGTACATAGCGACGTTTATATTACCGGTTGATTACAAGAGATGTCGGTAATTCATATGGCGTATCGTATTGTGTCAAGATCCAAGTCCAATCATATCTAAGCGTACCACAGACTATCCGTAGTGTATCAAAACGTATCGTATCTAGCCATTATCTTACCCTCGCGTACAACATCATAACTAAGTGTATCATAACATAATCACAGAGATACCATAGAGTACCATAGCGTACCACATATAGAGCTATCATTCCGCAGTGTACCATAGCGTACTATATATAGAGCTATCATACCGTAGTGTACCATAGCGTACCACATATAGAGCTATCATACCGTAGTGTACCATAGCGTACCACATATAGAGCTATCATTCCGCAGTGTACCATGGCGTATTATATATAGAGCTATCATACCGTAGTGTACCATAGCGTACCACATGTAGAGCTATCATACCGTAGTGTACCATAGCGTACCACATATAGAGCTATTATACCGTAGTATACTATTGCGTACCGTATGTAGTGCTATCATTCCGCCGTGTACAATAGTATATAGAGCTATCATTCCGTAGTGTACCATAGCGTACCACATATAGAGCTATCATTCCGCAGTGTACCATGGCGTATTATATATAGAGCTATCATACCGTAGTGTACCATAGCGTACCACATGTAGAGCTATCATACCGTAGTGTACCATAGCGTACCACATATAGAGCTATTATACCGTAGTATACTATAGCGTACCGTATGTAGTGCTATCATTCCGCCGTGTACCATAGTATATAGAGCTATCATTCCGCAGTGTACCATAGCGTACCATATATAGAGCTATTATACTGAAATATACCATAGCGTACCGTAATAAAGTTATCATACTGCAGTGTACCACAGCCCGGTAGTGTCAAATATTAAGTCAAACAAAATGTGCGGAAAAATGGGTGCCTGTGCATGGTGATAGCAGCGACTAAATCATTCATTTCCTTTGCCTATAAATTTGTTCCAAACATAATGAAAAATGACATTTTATGTTTACAGGGTAACTTTAGTTATTTTCTCATAAAATAAGAACAAGCAAATTAGAAGACAAGGAGACATAATTGTTGACAGAAAACTTACTAAGCGCTTTTAACACATTTCTACCTTTTCGACAGCATTGCTTTTTAATTACTTTACAACTCATATCTATACCGCACATAGATTTCTGTTTGCCTCATTAATTTTAGACTAACATTGACAAACTCAGAACCCAAGGTGTGATTTACCCTAAAAACGTTACTAGGAATCCCCCTGTACGTGCAATTTATGCGTTTGTGAAACTTAAAACACGGATGATTTAAGACCTTTAAGAGGGAAAGTTGACAGTTGTTTTTGCTGTAACTTATCACCAGCTTAGCAGAGGTTTTCCGAATGACTCGATTCTAAATGTTTCACCGAATCGGAAACAGCCTGATACACATAGTCTCGAATGAAAACTAATATAATCGTGATTGCACGGGAAAATAACGCATTCAGACATTTGGCTTCGTGGTAAAAAAAGCCGAACTCATGTGAATTTAATCATTTATAATAATTATATGCGCAATTACAAAAAAAATATACCACATTACTAGTATGTGACTTTCGTACATATATATATTTCTTGTATTTTAAGATAAAGCTGCCAAGACTGGGAAATCGTTTGCGTTTTGCTGTAGAATGAAAATGATCTACTACAAATATCACGTGATTATCTTTCTATACTGGTACAATGTACAGAATATGGATTTGATATGACAAAAATAAACAAGTTCTAAAATATACTTTATCTCTGATAAATTAACAAATCTATAAATTCACAAGGTCGAAGTATGAGACCTCCGTGGTCAAATTAGTTATGGTCTCTGGCTAGCAAGCACTAGACCCTCATTACTGTATTTTCATTTATTTTCGTAGGGCTCAATTTTCGTGGTTTTTACTAAAATTGCTATTTCGTGGGGACATAAATTCGTGGATTTTGATTTTTGAAAAGAAATGCATCATCTCTGCATTTAAATTCGTGGGGATTTGATTTCGTGGATGAGCCGACCCACGAAATCCACGAAATTAACCCCCAACGAAAATTAATGATTCCACAGTATTTGAGTTTGAATACCACTCGGTGAGAGGAGGATGACAATCCAGCTTATAGAGAGTCGGTACATGGAAGGGTAAGTGAGGACAGGTTAGAATACAGTTCAGGAAGAATGGTTAGGAAAATCGGCCGCCGTATATGGCTGGACAATTAGTGGTAGAACGGCGTTAACGCAAACTAAATACGGCAAACTCCCAAGCACGAACTATCTGGTGCAATTCTTAAATCATATTCTCACGAAAGATCTATAGTAAAAATAGAAATGAAAAGCATTTCGATCTAACTACTAAATTTTTGGCCAACCAACTATTAACATGACTGGTTTTTTTTTCTAGCATAATTAGGTAAGTATATGTAAGAGTAGCTTTTTAGAAACATTGTTTGCTCTTTTGCCTGCTGTATTTGTCGCTGCAGTAAAAATCCATTTGTGTTTTACATTTCAAACATTAATACTTGAGTTGGTGTGAGGCAAAATAATATATAAGAATAAATATACATATACACTCGTAGATATTGATTTTGTTTTAGTTACGGACGATCTAAGGCTTACGGATACATGTCTACAATACCTGCATTACCTCCGAGGTCTTCTACCGTATGCTCAAGATAAGACTATAAATCCTCTAACCCGACTGCACCTTGTGTCGACTTTATATAAAAATATATTCTACTGTATGTTTATTTTGAAATCAGTAGGCACTGAGGCCCATGTGAACATACAATCACCGTTTGATACATGGAATTACAAATAATGTGACAAAGACAATGGTTATCATAAAATTAACGAAGCTTTGCGCATTTACTGCTTTGTACGTCAAATAAATGGGATATAATCTTTTTTATAAGAATTAATCACAATAGATGAAAGTTAAATATATAAAAAGTGCATTTTGCGACGGTATTGAATTGACGAACCCAAGGTCCAATAACCTTTTCGCGGATCACATAAGAGTACTGGAGTACTGAGCAACTTTCTAGCAACTACAACAACATTTAAACAAGAAGATACCTCAAATTGGTATTTCTTTCAGATTTCGAATATACAATGTTTGAAATACCGACTTCAAACTCTTTGCTTCGTGGAACATTGCTATCTCCTGATTTACTGCTTTGGAATAGAATTCTACTTTGCTTCCCTTAATATGATTTTTGTATCGATATCTTACAACACCAATTATACATTCCTTTTGTGTCCCTCGTGATTATCAGATTGCCTGCAGCTTCAAATCCATGGAATCCATTGAAAAGTTTGCTCCAAGCTGAAGTTTCTACTACATTGACTATGATTGCGACACCAGTTTTGTTGTTTTTGTCATTGAGCTATCCTGTATAGGATGTTTGTGTTTTTGTATGGTTGCTTGGAATGAAACTGGAAGAGGCTGTAAAAATCTGTACGTTAGAAGTCTAGGACGAAAATTCAATAGAGCACATTTTATTAATACCGTTCCTAACTCAAATGATACATACGGTTTAGTGTAACAAAAACTGTCCCTTATCCAACTTATCCAAATGATACATATGGGTTTGTGTAACAAAAACTGTTCCTAACTCAAATGATACATACGGGTTAGTGTAACAAAAACTGTCCCTTATCCAAATGATACATATAGGTTTGTGTAACAAAAACTGTTCCCAACTCAAATGATACATATGGGTTTGTGTAACAAACACTGTTCCCAACTCAAATGATACATTCGGGTTAGTGTAACAAAAACTGTTCCCAACTCAAATGACACATACAGGTTAGTGTAACAAAAACTGTTCCCAACTCAAATGACACATACAGGTTACTAGTAGTGTAACAAAAACTGTTCCCAACTCAAATGATACATTCGGGTTAGTGTAACAAAAACTGTTCCCAACTCAAATGACACATACAGGTTAGTGTAACAAAAACTGTTCCCAACTCAAATGACACATACAGGTTACTAGTAGTGTAACAAAAACTGTTCCCAACTCAAATGATACATTCGGGTTAGTGTAACAAAAACTGTTCCCAACTCAAATGACACATACAGGTTAGTGTAACAAAAACTGTCCCTTATCCAAATGACACATACAAGTTAGTGTAGCAAAAACTGTTCCCATGTCAAATGACACATACAGGTTACTAGTAGTGTAGCAAAAACTGTTCCCAACTCAAATGATACATACAGGTTAGCGTAACAAGACCTGTTCCCAACTCAAATGACACATACAGGTTAGCGTAACAAAAACTGTTCCCAACTCAAATGACACATACAGGTTAGCGTAACAAAAACTGTTCCCAACTCAAATGACACATACAGGTTAGCGTAACAAAAACTGTTCCCAACTCAAATGACACATACAGGTTAGCGTAACAAAAACTGTTCCCAACTCAAATGAAACATACAGATTAGCGTAACAAAAACTGTTCCCAACTCAAATGACACATACAGGTTAGCGTAACAAAAACTGTTCCCAACTCAAATGACACATACAGATTAGCGTAACAAAAACTGTTCCCAACTCAAATGATACATACGGGTTACTAGTAGTGTAACAAAAACTGTTCCTTATTCAAATGATACATACGGGTTGTGTAACAAAATACTGTTCCTAACTGAAATGGCTGATACGGGCGAGTGATTTAATTATGGTTGACAGCCAAATCGTTGAAGATCTTCAAATGTATAACTGTAAGCCAAATCTCACCCCATTGCTTCTTGGGGTGGGGAGTCGCCATATTGTTTTCTCCCCTTCAATGTTTTGTGTAAGTAATGGTCTCTTATTGGAGGGTAAGGATTGGCCAAGTGCTTCATAAGATGAATTATTTGCCATGATTCATTTCGTATGATTAGATTTTTCATTTCTAACCCCATAACAAATGTCTTTTTGTAAGTCGTAATTGTTACGTTTATCTGAGGGTAAATATCATGAATCCACGATCCCAATTTCTCTGACATATTCTCAGAATTTATTTCATTGGAAATATCAAGCTTTGCATTCCATTTGCATATTTAGAAATTCAAAGCTTCTATTGGCTTTTTTTATTCTGTATTAAATGACTTGAAGGTTGCAAGATGTGTTAAGATTATGTGTTTTAAGTTTTATATTTAGTTCTTATATTCCAACGACTGTTTCGCGTTATTTTTTTGTAATTTCTATAAATGGTGCTTCGCGGAACTTAACGCTGAAAGTATCCTGTTGCTTGTTGCTTAAACCTGCACTTAAACATGTGACAAAGGCTTTCAGAAATAGATGCAAACATATGCTGTTTTGGGATGTATTTAATATTCAATAATAATAGATTAACCAAGAAAGCGATGGCTCCAGGTTTTAACAAAACCTCTGCTTGTCATATGAGGTTGCGCTTTTCTACAATTCGAACCAAATCGAAACAAGATTGTTTTATTGAATAACAAATGTTATGCTTCTTAAATTTTAGTATCTCAGTTCCAGGGACCATCTAGAAAAAACTTAAGTAATATTCTACTGAATGTATCATAATAAAACAATAATGATAGTTAAGTAGATTTCTGGTATATATCATTCTTGTCTGATAGAATTTATTTCATATTAACTAATATTTACGTCTTAAAATCTATAAAACATATCCAATTGCCGCAAATAAGCACTTACACATTTATCAATGATAATATGGTTTTATTTGTGAATAATGTTTGAAAATATCAGAGACATCTTAGTAACTAACTACAAGTCAAAATATAAATAAAACTTGGAGGAATATAATTATTTAGACAAATTTATAATTTTTTTCTTGGCTCTCGATACGGAATTATGCGAAGGTCAGGGGGGGGGAAGCAGCGAAAGTACCACCAAACCTGTGTACAAAGGTCAACCTTTAGAAAGACAAAATATGGCCTTTATAGTCATGGTAGCCTTTATTTGGGGGTCAATTTGTTTTAAAGGATCATTGGCGGTTTTAATAGAATGGCCTTTTTTCACATGGTGAAAGTGGCCGCAAACGTACATTGTAATTAATCTTTTAGATGTATTGTATAAATATACATGTAGTTCAGCTTTTAGGATCAAAGAAATGCTCTTCATATCATGGTCTCGATATCAAATTGTGATGTAGAGGAAAGATTAGGGAACTTTACATAGATAAATGGTTGTTATGACGATGTAGAAATAGTAATAGAGTGGTCCTTTTAACTGAAGTTCATGCGGGCCAACAATATCTTATTCTCATGTTCAATCAGTTTTTATTTGGATGGTATTATATGATGCTAATCAATATCATATTCTACTTCGGTCGTGGACCTTGGATTGTTTTATTCAAATTCTTTACAAGGGGTAAATAACATGCAATACAACCTCTCCAGAGCGGCGCTCTCTTGAGCAGCAACCTCCCTTCAACAACAATATTTTCCCACTGCACGATTTTTTTCACTATTAATTCAACCTCTCTAGAGCGACAACCTCTCAACAACAACATAATTTTACTACTCCCAAAAGGTGTTGCTTTGGAGAGGATGCACTGTACTTTCAAAACTATAATTTTAGTTGTTGTTTTTTTAATTTACAAGGGTTAAAAAAATAGCATACTTAATTTCTGTTATCTTATAAGTTGTTAATTGTGCATTTAAAAATAAATAAATATTGAATGCGTTCATCTAGCTTAAAACAGCACTTTGAAGTAATTGAATTTAATTGAAGGAAGTTACACGCGGAAACATAAATCAAATTGAGCGAATAGTGTTGGATAATGGATTAGAAACGGCATTGAAGGTGACAAAATCGCACACTTCTAGTCTGTCATAGCAAACCGTAAAATTAACAAACTTTGTTGTCAATCACAGAAAATAAATGAAATTGTGTCTTAAACAAATTGGATAAATAAACCAATAAATCTAATTACACTTTTTGAAAGAAGCCAATGGCGACACGGCGATAACTTTTAACAAAGTTACGATGAAATGTACGTAAGTAAAAGTCAGTGTTGATTACGGTACGAAAAACAGCAAGCAATTTGCTTTTTTATCGTATTTGGCCTTGTAAATTCATGAACAAATGAAACTGACATTTGTTTTGCTTAGATCACGTACATTATACTTTTGACATGAAAACTTAACACTTAGTCACTTCGTTTGCAAGAAAACGATTTCATTTTGGCGTAAAATGAAAGAAAACGCAAATTACGGAAAGAACTGGCTTTATCCGTTTTATGATCAATTCTAAGCTTCAGGGACGCTGGGGATTCGTAAATTTTGCGGATTAAAAATTGACTTTATCGTGTAATCTCCATTTTCCACTTTATGAAGACTTCTCGAAACGTTTTGAACTGAGAGCAAGTTAAATGGAAAGGGGATTCACCATTTTAATCCATTGTGAACACAGGACATTGGTCCTTTATTAATACTAAATATACAGTGCAACCTCTCCAAAGTAACCCCATTTGTGATTAGCAAAAGTATGTTGTTACTGAGAGATTGTTATTCTAGGAAGGGTCGCTCAATAACAAAAAATAATCCAATAATGAAACATTTTTTACATATTCAGAATGGTAAGTTTTTTTTTGTTTTGTTTTTTTGTTTTTTTTGTTGTTGTTGTTGAATACAAATAATTGTTTAATTGCTGAGATATGTTTATGGAATGTGACCATAGGGTGCAAAGCCGTTTTTCAAAGTTATTTCAATTAAGAATTGTGTACGAAAAGAATTAATCTATTAAACTCATGCCCCTGTGTTAATGAACACAACTAGCCTGTGTCCGTAATATACTTGTGACATCATACTTTTCTACATGATGTCAGAATCACAGAGCTGCAATAAATGACTTTGAATACTATGTATTTAAGCCAAATGGAGGCAGGTTATACATGGGTCACACCTGGGTTATAAATTTAACGGTCAAAATAATTTTACGTGTGTATTGGTTAGCAATTTATTCAATTTTATATTGACCTTTTTGAGAAAAAAGCACAATCAACATCTAAATGTAAACTCATATTCCCAAAATCCATTTCTGCAACTGAGTAACAGCATGAGTAATTAATGGAATGTGTACGAGTAGCTAATGGTTTACATTTTTGATATATTCGTTCAATATTGCGCCTTTAAAAGGTTCACCTCATAATAAGAACTCTTCACTAAAATCAATTATCTTTATCATACATGGCATCTATCTTTTACACCTCTGGTTCACCCTTTCCAATGGTACTATCTTCGTGCACTTTAAAAAGGACATCACTTGCAAAGTTGGCCCTTGTTTAAATTGATTTTCCCGTAAATGGCCATTACCGCGGAGGAATACATCACGTGTTCTTGTATAAAAGATGTTTTATCACTCATTAAACAAGGAAGAATTTTACTGAAAGGTTAACTTATAGTTGGATATAGTTTACAAGATTTACGACGGATAAAGCGATCCATATAAAAGCATCGTCGTACATTGTGGACTGATGCTGTGAAGAAATATAAATTTTGAATGAGCTATCAAGACTGTATTGCGATGAATATCATATGAGAATAACGATACTTGCACAGTCATCGCCGACAAAATTATCGAGTAGAAATAGATAGCTCAGTCTTCTACGATGTTCGGCAGTAATGAGCCTAAAGTTTTATACCAATTATGTTCAAAATTATTATCTCAAAATGGAAAGGACAGATTTGTTGAACCTTTATAATTTTTAAAGGTTTCTATGATAGAAAATTATTTAACGTGAGTTATTGGCACTTTGAAATTGCATTGAAGTCTATGTGAGTATCCCATTTTTCAAAGATTAAAGAAATAAGGGGGATCCATCCTAATAGAACTCGTGGTAGAAAGATGCAAAAACATGATGTCAATCTAATCTGATTAAGAAAAATGTTAGTCACCGTGTAAGTCTTTCTGCAATCTCAAGAAAAGTTTTGCCTTTGAATTCTCGATACACCTAACGTTTATTTTTCGTTATGGTTACTACAAACTTCAAGTAGTTTAAAGATCTGGAAACAAACTGGTAAACTGGAGCCTGGCCCATCAAAGTTAAACAATTCCGGCGGTTTAATGAAATTTATTCTTGAAGGCGGAATATCTTTACAAAATCAGGAAAGAACATTAACAAAATATAAGCAAGTTGGATTTATCGCTGTTACCAATTTCCGAGTCTGGAAAACATTAAAAGAGATTCTTTATTTTTAAACTGTATTTGTAACTTAACACAAAGTCTACAGATTAAGAAATATCTTCGGTATCTGGTTACTCGCCAACAGGGAATGCGTTGTTTCAGATTTAATGTTCGGCCTCGCAAAAATGATTTCTTTTCGCCTGTTCATCGAAAATGTTATCCATTGTTTTACGCGGCACTGGTAATTTGTTACCATGAATTGTTTCATTAAAGAAGATGTATACAAGTGGTCAGACGCTTCAAATAAATCTCCTCTTTATTGCGTTTGCATCGATTTCGATGACTGTAATCCGGATTTTATCACACAGTCTTTACGTGGTGGGATTTGTAATTTTACGAAAATTTAATTTATACCTTTTATCTGGTATATTTTATTGCTTTTACGTTAACAACGTCATTGGTAACTTGAAGCGAAGACTCTGCTTGTAGAATGAGGATTCTTCGTGAATAATAAGAAGAGTTTTATGTTCAGCACGCACATATTTAACGACTCATCCGGGTAAACAAAGTGCTGAAAATTCACTGCATTCGCGTTTTAGAACAAAAAATCTCGTGCACAGGATTAAAATGAACGCGAGACTCAAGTTTAATGTACGAAGTTGTTTAAGATTATTCAGCCAAAAGCAATAACAAAATGGTTAACTTTGAGGATATGGATTATACAAAAAACTTTTGTAGATAATTCTAGTTGATTAGTTCAGAGAAGTAAGATAAAAAAAAAAGAAACAGAAAGTGCTAAGCTTGCATAAATATTTTTTACTATTTACACACACGCTAGTTTTTATACGGTAAATAAATAAACTTTTATTCAAATGATAATTTGTAGTACTAAGTAAATTGTGTAAGAATTCATGTACGCGATATTCTAGCAATATATTTTTTTTAATCTTCTTTTTTGAAAAGAACGAAATTACTTTAAGTATTGTAGTAACGTATACATGCAATAATAACGTAGCTGTATAACATATAGAGTTTAGTGATATGGCGCTAGACTATTAAGCAAAAGGTCATGTATGGGTTCGAATCTCGGACTCGCATTTTGATATATATCAAGGACGCTTCTTCAGTGACCCAATCCCAACTACTGAGCCAAATACTGTGATAAGAAAATCATAGAAAATGTGTGAGGCATGTATCAGTGCTTTACACTGGGTACGATAATGAACCAGGAAAAACTATTCGAAATAAGCTTAGGGCTATAAATGCCCGGTTCTGCTGTATCTACTCTCCCGTTTTTCTATGCAGCGGCTCTGAAATGACCATAGTTGTCGAATAGGACGTTGGATAACAGATAAACATGTACAGCATAATTATGTTTTTAACTTTCCCCGATGACTGTATTACGGTTCCAAACCGCCCGGAATAACTGAATTTTATGTCCCACAATGACTTCCGGTATTTATTATTGAGATGAGTTTTTTTTTTAATCGAGATAAAGATTTCTATTTGTTCATAAAGCTGAGACTCTTCGACCATTTTTCAAAACAAAAATCGAAAATTGGTCAAATTTTGCAAAATAAAAATGGTTTTCTTCGGTAAAATTGGTTACTCTGACAAATTGCAGAAAATGCTTTTCACGCTCATTAATATCGTGAAGTAATACAGAATAAAATTTATTCGGCTCCAAGCAACCAAATCTTCCATAATGTCAACTAACTACACTTTGTTTCCATATAAATTTGTCTGTTGTACATTTGTGGACTTTTTAGCCTTTTTTGGAAATAGAATGTTTCTTCTCCATCATCGTAATTGAGAGCTTCCATTTTGTTTCTTTCATGTTCACTTTTGTATGTAAATGTATGTTGAAGATATGTTGTAAATATTTTCTGGATGAAAAGTCATTTTAATCTACGATATCAAAGTCTCTTGTCTGGAGGACTGACTAATTCTTACGCTTCAACTTTGTATATTTTGATCATAACCTGTTTTATAGAATTAAGAACGCAATACTTTGTATCATGTATTTCATCCCTTATACGTACCTGCACAATGCTAATAAAAAAATTATCGTCAATTTATTGCATTTTTTCTATTACCCCAGATACTTTAATTTATTTTTGACATATTTTACAATTTTCGTAAGAGTTATTGCCCTTGTTGAAAAAAACAGGAAAAAAAGTAATGCCTTTAGATATTTCACGATGACCTATATTTTTCTTAATAAAATAATATTAGATTGATACTAGATTCTTAACGTGAGTTTTCATAGACACAGATCTTACTTTTCTTCAATCTTTGAAAAAATGCACTACTCCCATATATTTCTATGTGGATGTAAAGAGACAGTACCTCAAATGTTTTCTTGTTGTTGTTAAATTCTACGGTAAATTACTTTCTATCGTAGAATACTATAAAAATTATAAACATTAGGGATGCTCCACCTTAACGACAATTGAGTCAAATCATGGCCTATTGTTATAATGTCCATTGTGGTTAACGAAGCGACCTTTATCCATCTCCGCTTCAGACCAAAAAATGACGATGCATAAATGTCTGTATTGGTCAAATAAGAATAAAGTACAGCTCGCTTCACAAAAACAATATTCATCTGAAAAGAAACAGTTTACTATATAAAATAATGAGGCACAAGAGAGACGGACCCGAATAACTTAGGGCTATATAGACATTGTAAAGTAGTTTTGACATTTGTTATATGTTCGCCGCAAGTTAGGTTGTATGATTTTCTGAATTCCAGCTGCGAATGTCTTATTTTCTGAATCATATAGCCATTTGGTGGTAGATTTATGTTTACATATTGACTAATGTTTCGTATGGCTGTAGAGAGCCAGACACGTGACCAAGTTGGGTCCAACGATTCACAGATCGAAACATGAATCTTGCATCAAAGAGAATATAACATATTTCTCATTGTATCTTGTTGTCGCCCTAGAATGCACATACGCTAGTCTGATTATTTTCATATGCAGTGATCACAGGCACAGGAACAAAAAAAAGACGATTTTGACGGCGAAACGAACAATATATTGAATTGGGTATATTCAAGACTGACTAGAAATTGTTCAAAATCTACACTTATTCATTTTCATCGGTCATCTACACCAGTAGATGAAGAATCAAAGCTTTATTCAAGACGTGTTTCATTAAATAAAACAAAACACATCATCTTGTGACATAAGTTTCTTTAAAAGAGTTTTCCGATTCTAAGACCATACTTATTTAACTACATACAATCTACATGTATCTACTTTTTGTGGCATACATTAAGCCAAAGTTCTGAACACTCCTATTTAATAATCATGAAGCTTTTCCACATTTTCTTCACTTTCAAGTTCTAACTCTGTTTATATGATGAACAGCATATTCTGATTTACATATTCCACGTCACCATGACGTTCCAGGTTACGTGGATGTATTGACGCCCATATGTATTCTTTATTGTCCGTTAATGTTGTTAATATCTGCAGAGGGAACCTTAATACTCTCATCTTCTTCACGGTATGGTCACGTATAAGGAGATATCAACTTTCATTACTTAACAATACCATTAAGTATGTGTTTTCCTTGTTGTAGCCTCATCGGATAGGCTTGGACAGACAAGCAGAGAAAGGTATTAGACATGCTTTTACTGTCGAGACAACGTGTGTGTGTCGCTTAAGCATTGTATGCTTTTCATCTCCTTTACAAAGTTGGAAGTCTCTGATTAGACGAATTGGCCCCATTTTTCCGCACTTCTACAAATATTGTAATTTTTCTGTAGTCACAACTTAGCGAAAATGGTCTTTTGAGACAATTTTGGGTCAAATTGATGATGACGTGTCCTGCCGATATGTATGTATGTATATATATGACCAAAATATTTTGACTTATAATGTTCATGGTATAGGTTCTTCTGATGCTAAGATGTGTCACATCTTGGTCTGACAATTCTCTCGAATAAATCATTTAATTGTTTTATTTAGTGATATAAATTGCAATTGCTAATTGTTCTTCAAATACAATAAAAATCATTTAACGATATCTTTGTCATCTTATAAAAACAACCACTTATTTTCGAACTTGTTTAATTGCTCCTCTTGGATTTTTTTGGCAAACACATTTTAAAGAATTTCCGTTTCAAATGTATTTGAATTGGGATTATGCTATATTTACTTGCAAGGAATAGATATACAATTTTACATAACCATGTTGTAATGTATTTTAAATTTTATCCCAATATTTTAATTATTAAATCCTAGAAAGTCCTCGTTTGCCCCGTACTCATAAAACATTCTACTGGCAACACTGTTAACCTTTCCTTCTTGTAGTTCATGTGTTCATTTCAGTTCTAAAGAGTATGTCAATGTGGTAAACGTTTATGATAAATTTGTCAATTAAGGTACTGTCCACTACAGCTAGATTGTACTTAAAGCAAAACGTCTTAGAAATAGAAAATCTAGCGCAAGTCTATTCACAAATAAAACTATCTCACCTTCAAATGTGTCATTGTACTTAATGAGTGCATATTGAAAAAAAGGGATGGATTCTTTTTAAGAATCTTGTGAACTAAAATAGAGAAACAAGCTGTGTACGCATGCTGGCACGATAAGAAAAACAATTCATCATGTTTTACCAATTTTAAGTGTAATAAGTGTATTAGAGGACAGCACTATGTAAATGAATGGGTAATCAATGTTGATGTATAATTAACCATTGAGGACACTAATCCTAGAAGACTATGTCAGCTAATTTGAACAAGAGAGATAGAGGAGAAATTCGGAACAAAAACTCGACGAAGACCTTGGTCTAGAACTAAGAGTGGAACTATAAAGACATACCGAAAGGATAAGCAGGAGATTGGAATTTTATGAGCACGGGTGAACAGTTCGATGGTACTTAAAGGAACAAATGAACACCGATTTAGACAATCATCATCGTGAAAACTTGCTGATAGCAAGTGTAGGGTAAAGCATCATTCATAAATGTCCCTGGTGTTAATATCGTATGAACATGAAGATAAAGTTCATTTAAAACCAAATTTAACGTGAACAAATTTCGTTAGTTATCCATGGTAAAGATCTTTGTAAAATGAATGCACTAGTTCTATGATTTTCTGACGTAAATTGAGTTGAGTTATTTTTCAAGTTCAAACGCTATACCTTGAAGAAGGTATTCGCTCTTCTTTTTAAAAAAAATGCACAAACATACTTATCCAAAATGAACGTTAGATATTAGAGGAAGCAGCATTATGCGTACTAGTATATTTGTTTTGTCTAAAATGTTCTGAAGGTATCAGACCGTTTGATATCTTTAAGTCTCATTTTACAGCATATATTTTACTTTATGAATGAATTAATCTTTTCAAATTACGAACTAAGATACACAATTCGTTGTGACGCTTTGATTTTTGTTCACAGACTGGAGGAGAATGGTGAATATTTAATTATCCGTCTAATTCAGTTTTCTTTCTCTCCTTTATATCAACTCAAATTGCTATTTTCCAATGTCTGTTGTGTAAATTATAAGCTAAATTAATTAGGAAATAATGGAGTAATGTCCTAAAGGAAATTGTACATTAAAGTAGAGACTTTCTTTCCCCTATAATTTATTGGATACATGTTTAGCTTTACTTGTTGGAACATCAGACTCTAAGTTTTGGAAAGTTCGTGTCTAGTTTCTTGAACAGGACAATCGCCGTGAAGGAAATGAAGGCTAGATGCTTATTGGCCTGCGTAATGCGATGATAATTCATGATCTGTATCATACATTTAGTTCCATTGTATCGTCATGCAGTCTGGGACATATTGAAAACGTAATGATTTATTTTCAATATACTTCTATTGTATGTTGATAGTACAATTTTCATCGACCAAATCGTAAAGGAACCAACCGTATCCATTTAAGTGGTACATATATGGTTTATTCTTACAAAAGGTTTTAATTCATCCAGACAAGAGGCTATGTCATAAATTACGAGCGATTCTTGTGTATAATACTAATGCATATAAACTGAACGTTTTGGAGAGAGCATGATCCCAATTAAGCATATTATATATAGAGAGATATATTACTATAGCATTGAATGTACTTAATGATATAACACAGAATGTGGCCATATAAATTCTCAGTTTTTTGTTCTAAAAAGCAGCTGCAGAATTATGCTAGTTAATTCTCAATCAACGTGGTTTGAGCTTCTCATTCAGGTAACTTCACACTCGGACAAAAGCAATTTTATCTAGAACAAACAAAGACATGGACACTTTTTAAGTTATCTTTGAGCATTTAGACAAAACGCTATAGCAAATATCCTTCGACAACTCTCTCTGTGAAGGGATTGTGCTTAAGGTCTGCAATGCTTTGCAAAAGTAAAAACATCAGTCTACTAAAGTTACATTCAGGTTTGTTGACGGATTCTTCTGGTTACAACGCCATTTATCATGTATTCTAAATGCATTCCTTGGCCATGGGACTCTTGGATATGACACAGACCACACATTTATTGAATTATCTGCAATCTCATGTTTCCAAAAAATGCTAGGCCTGGATAGTTGTAACAATATGAAACTTGACAGAAACAAGAGAACGCAAACGCCATAGGCTTCAAATCTGTGTAATAAATGAATAACCATGAGTATCAATTGTTATAAGTATCAAATAAACCGATATGTACAAGTACATGTATGTGAACGTTGTCGGTAATCAGTGAGTGTTGATTGCTAGTAGGATTTCAGCAAGGTTTGGAAGCATACCAGAGCCAAGTTTTAGTTATTCTATATATGACAACATTAAATATAAGAAATAGTATCATTAGTGGCAAAATTAGTACCATAAAATTAGAATTAACTATATATTGAATACCGACATTTTTTTCATAGAATTGCCTGATTTAATCTCGCAAAACAATTAATTGTAGAGACTGATTAAAGTTGTTTTTTTATTTGGGTTCGCGCAATATTAAAGTCCCATAATCACATACATGTATCGGTCGTAATAGTTTCTGTTTGTTCTATAACAGAGGAATCCGGTGTGTTTTCCTCCCGTGCATACTTCATAGCAAGAAAAAATGTTTCCAAAGCCACTATCGTATTTTTTTCAATATCATTGAAATAAATACTATTTATAGAACAGCTGTGTTTTCCCGCAGTCATATTATGCACACGGCATGAAGTGACGTCACACGCTCTATATATTTTTACAAAAGCAAAGTTCACAGCGAAATGAGTGTTTTAGAAGGAAAAAGGGCTTGTTTCGACGGTTATAATTAATAATTATCCTGGGATAATATCAGCAATTGTTTGTTTTTTGCATATATGTTTATAGCAAAAAGCTAACGGGGCTTTAAACAGTTTGAAAGTGGAAAATACTCATCGGAGATCAGCGTATTATGACGTAATCAAAAACTCGTGACCGTAGATGTACACGCAAGTTTTTATAGGACGGCTCGGGAGTTGCGACAATAGCTCATATGGTAGTTTATAGATTTGTGATTGCTGGACATGGCTACCGTTGTTGTTGTATGTAGCAAAACGCAATTTTAACGAGCTCGGATATTGTGAAATATCAGATATAATGAAGTAATTACTATTCCCTGATTAAGCCCTCCTGTATTTAAATGTAACGGATATAGTAGTACACTGCTGGTGGTTATTGTAAGACTTTACATTAACTATTAAAGTTTTCTACTATATATACATGCAGCAAATAGTATAAAAATACCAGTAATAACTGATTTATGATTTAACATATGTATACAAAGCAGCTAAAAATTTAAAATGAGAATAAGAATAATTATATAGTCATAAGTAAATACCAAACAACCCCGCGCCAACCCTGACTTCCCAACCAATGCAGCAATCCATTAAAATTTAAATGAGAATAGTAATATACAAAATAGAAAAATCATTTTAGCGAGCTCTGGAAAACTATATATACATGTAATATAAAAAATAGAGCGTCCTGTTAGATGAAAATATAATCTATATATGTATACATTACAAAGTAAATGAGTTATATACCCGTTGCTCAACACAAAGCAATCATTCCGCATCTTGCATTTATTGTATGATACTCCATATAAGCTCGTATGTATATTTTTCACACAGCGTATATTTACGACCTTCGACATGTGTTTCGTTCACTGTTGTCATTTCAAAAGGTCCAGTGTAAAGCTCTACTCGTCCTATTATGTAAAGATCTACCCGTTGTAGCTTGTAAAACTTTACTCATCCTAATTTTCAATGCTCCACTCGTCCTTATTTGTAAAACTTTACTCATCCTAATTTTCAATGCTCCACTCGTCCTTATTTGTAAAACTTTACTCATCCTAATTTTCAATGTTCTACTCGTCCTTATTTGTAAAACTTTACTCATCCTAATTTTTAATGTTCTACTCGTCCTTATTTGTAAAACTTTACTCATCCTAATTTTCAATGCTCCACTCGTCCTTATTTGTAAAACTTTACTCATCCTAATTTTTAATGTTCTACTCGTCCTTATTTGTAAAACTTTACTCATCCTAATTTCTAATGTTCTACTCGTCCTTATTTGTAAAACTTTACTCATCCTAATTTCTAATGTTCTACTCGTCCTTATTTGTTAAATTTCACTCATCCTAATTTCTAATGTTCTACTCGTCCTTATTTGTAAAACTTTACTCATCCTAATTTTTAATGTTCTACTCGTCCTTATTTGTACAACTTTACTCATCCTAATTTTTAATGTTCCACTCGTCCTTATTTGTAAAACTTTACTCATCCTAATTTTCAATGCTCCACTCGTCCTTATTTGTAAAACTTTACTCATCCTAATTTTCAATGTTCTACTCGTCCTTATTTGTAAAACTTTACTCATCCTAATTTTTAATGTTCTACTCGTCCTTATTTGTAAAACTTTACTCATCCTAATTTTCAATGCTCCACTCGTCCTTATTTGTAAAACTTTACTCATCCTAATTTTTAATGTTCTACTCGTCCTTATTTGTAAAACTTTACTCATCCTAATTTCTAATGTTCTACTCGTCCTTATTTGTAAAACTTTACTCATCCTAATTTCTAATGTTCTACTCGTCCTTATTTGTTAAATTTCACTCATCCTAATTTCTAATGTTCTACTCGTCCTTATTTGTAAAACTTTACTCATCCTAATTTTTAATGTTCTACTCGTCCTTATTTGTACAACTTTACTCATCCTAATTTTCAATGTTCTACTCGTCCTTATTTGTAAAACTTTACTCATCCTAATTTTCAATGTTCTACTCGTCCTTATTTGTAAAGTTCTAATCGTCCTAATACATTAAACTCTACTCGTCCTAATTAGTTAAGCTCTAATGATCCTTCGTCCTTATTTGAAAAGCTCTACTGATCACAATTTGAGGATTTCAAAGTACACATTATTAGCTACATTATGTGAAACAAAGTGACCTGCTACGTTATATTACTACATTTGTATGTGTAGATGTCTAATAATTTATTAAAAACTAATGTACAAAATTAATGACTCACATACAAGTTTCTGCCAGACACAATTACACATACTCAATCAGGGCGAATCCACCAATGATTGTTTTATATACGATTGATTTCAACAGTCACTTAAGTATTGACGGATATATTTCAGTTACGCCTCTCTGGCATCTAGATAATGATCGAATTTTACGCATCATCAAATTGTTCTGAACGGGTTACGTATGACTCGATCCTTGCAATGAAGTAACTTACCAAAAAGAGAATATTTATTAGTAAGGCATACCAGTCCGACCATGGCCATGTTTATAAATATACCCGGTTTGGGATTTCACCCTTGACCAAAACCAGGTTTAGAATTAAGCACGTATTGGGACGTTTTGTCGTGACTTTATATACCCCCGAGCATATGCTAAAAGTGTTACATAGCTGTAAGCTATGAGAATCATATCCAGTCATTTCCGTATGTGTAACACCGTACATCGATAAAACAATAAATCACAATCAATTACCACTAGAGTCAGACAATTTGATTAATTGTTGTAGTGAATAAATAAACCAGTAAAGCTTTCTATCCAGAAACAGTGAAAAGTCGCTTTGTAACTTTAGTGTGGAAGTCTTTACAAACGATACGCATGTAATGAGCGATAATCTGACGGCAAATATTTACTGTTATCATAAAGATTCTGCCAAGGGTATCATCCTGGTGAAAGATAAATATGCAAGCACTTTGAGAGATGTAAACTAATTGTTGCCAGACGAGGTGCAGCTTTGAAAGTGCCTGTAAATGATTGATGTCATATTTGCTATCATGAGTGAAAAACAATATGATTACTTAAAACATGTAAATGTTTGGTTATTCCGACTAGAATGTACTAACGACACAGACGAATGTTGTTATATTATGTGCATAATTCAAGTGTTAATATTTGAACACTTCAGCTTTGTCTGTGATACTGAATTTATATCTTCTTTGTAATGCAGGAAAAAGAGCGTGTATCAAATAAAACTGCTTCATTCTATCGAGACAAAATCACAGATGGCACTTATTGGCTGGATTTCGTTTGCCTCGAACGCTTCGGTAGATTAGAATTTACTTTAAAGTCTAAATGATATGTTTCCATAATTATTATGTTTTATTTAATTTGACCTCTGCTGCTCCGAACCATCCTCTTAGCAGAGTTGTCGTTCGTTACTGTCACCATACATATCTGCAACCAATCGGAACTCCTCGACGTTTGTCTAATGTCTAGTGCCTAGGACAAAAATAGGCCGGCCGCCATTTTGTTGTTGTTGTTCCTGGGCTACTTTCCATAATGACTGACCATTGGAATACAGCGACTGAAACAATCTGTTTCTCTGTCTATTGGAACCTTTTGTCACGTTTGAAAGTCTGTAAGTCTGTTAGGGCCAAGTTCAGAGAGTATAAGCCTTGCAGTCACGTTAGTGTCACCTTTTTTATATACTGATTCAAGGCGAACAAAAACGACAAATCCTCACATAGCATGTACTGCATAGATATATGATTTATCATCCAGTAGCGCTTTTAGACGGTATCTCATTGTTTTAGAGAACGTGTGTAGGATCGTCGCAGTCTAATCATGAATTCAAATTAAATCTACAAAGTTTCGCACGATCAGAATTCAATATTATGTACAAAGACATTAATTACAATTACAAACGTTAGGAAAATCTACCGTGCCATGAATTACAATCAGATACTGCCTACACTACGAACTACAGCAAACAAAGTCGGAATTCTTATATTTTTGTATTTTATGTTTCATTTCTTTTTGTTTTCGAGAGATATAAGTAAGAATTTCCATTAGTAATTAAGATGTGTACAAATATACACCGGAAGTGACAGAAAGCAATGGTGAAAAGTATTTTAAATTCATTGCAAACATTATAGCTATCCTCGGTCTTTGTCTGGCCCACCTTTTTAAATTCCTTTTTGATTTTAGACTGCAATGTTGCACGTAAAATTCAGTGGCTAATATCATGAAAATTCTACTTATGCAACGCAGTCAAATGACTATCTGTTAATTGAGGTCGAGCGTTAACAATGATTAGTCTTTGTTATATAAGACCAAATAAACTGCGAAATAAAGACTTTAATTTCGTTCCCATTTGTAGCAATCATTTACACGTTTGACTGTACAGTGGCTCTCATTCAGTCATTACCAGAAAACATTTGTTACACACCAGGTTTCTATATAATTATAAGATTTTACTAAAAAAATAATCATTATCATAGTTATCTGGGACCAATATACACATATCGGTCCAAATCACCAGCGAATAAATCAATTCAAAATTTTCGGTTTTAAACATGAATATTATGCTGATATGATTTCCTGATTCATATATAAAATATCATAATTCTGACAGATTATGCCTACACCATATGGACATTTATAAATCGGGTTTTCTACAACTCGACCGACCCCTCGTTTTGGGACAAAGTTTTTTTGCGACCAATAGCATAATCCAAAGGACGAAACTATTTGAGGACGAATCGTATCTCCAAAGTAAGAAGTTTGACACCTTTAAATGTGTTTGTTCGGAAATAAGTATAAAGTTGAATAACGCTTTTAAATAAGAATGTATTAACCTTTGATATGGTGTAATATGATCTACATATCTATTTGAATATTGATATTGTGTTGTTTTACAAAACATTTTAATTTTGTTTTATATGACAAAACTATAATAAAGTATGGTTATAGAAGAACAGGATTCCCAGAAAAAAGCACAAACAAAAACATCCCACCTCCCTTGATAGTATCATCTCCTAATGCCCGCAACTCAAAACTCATCTAACATACACACAAAAATTACAAAAATGACGGACAGAACACTGTCTCCTGGGGGTGAACCGGCCGCCGTATAAAACTGAAATATCGTTGAAAAACTATAAAAATGAAAACCTATTTTATATGAGATGTTACTTTACGTTGAATTATGGTCTTCCATAAAACCAAATTGCGTAACAAACTAATAAAAACACTCTGCTGAAGCAGGGATTCTATATTACAGCATCCCTGGCTGAAGTCAGTAAATGATGCATGCATCTATATTATAAATATATACTCGTATACCTTGGAGAGCTGTAGGATATATATATATAATTAACGTGTGATTATATATCGGTTGTATTGTAACCACTTATAGTACTCAAAAAAACAATTGCCACACCTAGTCCAGGGGGGGGGGAATCTTTTCTACCACTGAACACGTGTTTTCAATCAAACATACTCTTAGCTGCACGCGTGTGCCTCACAAAAGTGGCTATAACACGAGACTTATACACGTGTCTACGTCGGCCTGTTATAAAGAAACGATGTTACACTGATTAATTAATTCACTTTAAATAACCAGTTGTTCTTTTATAAAGAACGTAACAAATTTCTTCTACAGTCTCTGATTGAAGGGTACGATAATATCGCAACAAGAGAAATAATACTGGTGTTGTGTTCGGGAAAGATTTATTGTGTTATTTTTATCTTGATGGTTTGAACATAACCGATTATTAAAGGCTGCATGGCTTCGAAGGAATCACAATATTCTAATTGAGATTCAAAATAAAAAGTGAAAACGAGTTCCCAAGAGATGGCGCATTGAAAACCTTCCGCCATGCATACCACTCTGTTTATACACAGTCATAAATCTAGCATCACCACAAACAGCAACAAACAGAAACACAATTACAACAGTTACTACATGTACAAAACGTACATAAATGTAGAATCATAGAATAGTGTGGCTTCATCAAAGAAACGATTTGGGACCTCAGGAATTTATTATATCTGTGTTCTATTATATAATATTGTCAATGTTCGAGACCAAAGAGTATATTCAGCATCGTACAACATAGTTGCAATTAACTATGTGGGACCCTAAGCATTTACTATGCTCATAAATATTTTATACATTTGAAGGAAACAAGAATAATATTTAAATCCCTAAATAATATTTTATACTTATATTAAATCTATTATCGAAAGAGAATCATTTCCAATCTAAAAAATATATATTTTGAATTATCTCCCTTTAAGGGTTTATACCCCTTAATGTCCAAAATCATCATCTCCAAATGGAGCGGACAGATTTTTGGAACTTTTATAAACTGTTAAGGTTTATATGATAGAAAATTATTCATCTTGAGATCTTAAAAAAACAGTAATAACCCTTAGAGTTATTGGCCCTTTAAATTTGCATTGAAGTCTATGGGAGTAGCCAATTGTTCAAAGAAAAAAGGAGATCCATTTTAATAAAAACGCACGATAGAAAGATACAAAAACACGATATAAGTCTAGTTTGATAAAGAAAAATGTAAGTCACCGAGCAATACCTTTAGAAATTAACATTTTAACAGGGAAATAACTCTTAAACAATTTTCAAAATTTCTTGTAAAACAAATTAAAGTATCTATAAAATAAATAAAGATAATTGGACAATACTTTTCATAAAATGTTAACATATTTTTGTAGCATTGGAGGGGGGACGTAAAAATACAGCCTTAAACACGAAATAAATGATACCTTTAAAAATCGGTCACTCAGTAAATTGTTGGTATGAATGTTTAAGGTAGAAGATAAGATTGTCAGTTGACGGTATCCACAATTCTGCGACTGTCACAAGGAATCGGAGAAAGGAAATAAGTCTTAGAAAGGCCTACTTGTGGGAACAATAAATGTGTCCTAACATACTCGACAAATACTTCACTTAGATATTTCTCGAGGCATGATTGAGTATTATAGTGAAAATGGAACGTAATAATAAGAATTCACTGATGTTATAATTATTCAGCGCTGAACAATCGAGATTTTGTAAGGCGACAAAACGCCTGTAGACGATTTTAAACGAGAGATAACAGACATAGAACTTGCTAAGAAGGTTCTCGACTCACAGATTTACAACGTTATATTGAAATCATTGTTTACTGCCAATCAATTTATTGGAGTAAAAGATGGTAAACCATGATTTTACTTAATCAGCTGTGGTGTGCAAAGAGCGAACTACCTACTTTTTTAGAAAACATTTACAGGGAGTTCAAATATTCAGCGATTTTTGTGGTTCATGGTCTGTGCAACCTCTCCAAAGCAACAACCTGTGGAAGTAGCAAACTTTTGTTGTTGTTGAGATTGTATTGCTCTAGAGAGGTTAAACGAATAGTTAAATCGTGCGGTGAGAACAAAAATAAACTGTTGTTGCTCTGGAGAGAGCCGCTCTGGAGAGGTTGTTGCTCAAGAGAGAGCCGCTCTGGAGAGGTTGTTGCTCAAGAGAGAGCCGCTCTGGAGAGGTTGTTGCTCAAGAGATAGCCGCTCTGGAGAGGTTGTACTGTTCCGGAAAACATGTGAAATGATCTGACTCAATAGACGCATGAACAAGCGTTGGCTTTGAAATAGGAGAATTCCATAACTAAAATGGTCAACAAGACGAAATGAAAAAGACCACTTTAGTTATGGGACCCACAACTATGTTCCGGGAGGAGAGCCCCAGGTGAACACCTCGGTAGAACCACTGGTCTTCTGTGAGTCAGCTAGGCTGGTTCAACACAGTGACCCCGTTTCATCGAACATCTTACGCCACTTCTTAAGTATGAAGTATTTTATCTCCCTTCTCAGCGGCCAATACTTTCTTAGCTACGAATTCTTAAGTTTAGGAACAATTCTTTGTTAACTCACGATAGCTCATGTCGAGCTTTCTTAAAGATAAGAAAACTTGGCCGCTGCCTTTATTATCGAGGTAGAGGGTTAACCCCTTGTAACATAATGACCTCATACGTGTTTGCTTTTATATGATCAATTTATAAACATACGTATTTAATCAAGTAATAAATACGATAAGCCCTAATGGAACATCGAATAGGAATATACAGTGCAACCTCTCCAAATCAACACCCTTTGGAGTATGTAAACTTGTGTTGTGTTGTTGAGAGGTTATTGCTCTAGAGAGGTTAAATTATGCTGTGGGAAAATCGTGCTGTTTGTATAGAAGGGAGGTTATTGCTCAAGAGAGGGCCGCTCTGGAGAGGTTGTACTGTATATCTTATTTGAACGAATTAGATTGTACACATGTATTTGTATATGTTTTAAGACCCTGTCGTATAGAGATAGTTTGATTTTATATTAATACAATGTAGTTAATTTTGGATATGTATGTCAACATTATCTTCCATTATTGACATGGCGAAAGGAATATGTCATTTAAGAAAGAGCAGTTTCGCCACTTTGAGTTGTATTTGCATGGATTTAGGGCACTGTCAAATACAATTTATATGAATCATACAGTCATTAACGAGTATTAGTCATAATATAAGCTTTTGACTAAGATGGCATGTTTTGCCTCACGCTCGTAAGTGTAT
>OZ026845.1:31323309-31577129 GCA_964023205.1 Lutraria lutraria | reverse complement strand
CAGTCCTATCAATTTTAAATTCTTTGAGTTAGTTTCTCATAATATAGGCTTACTATTAGTATCCTGGACAATAAATAGAAATAATTGTTATACTTTTAAGTTTATTTCTGGTTGGTTATAATATGTAATAAATTAATAAAAATGATTTGTCTTGGTAAAATAAATGATATCATGATTTATATGTATGTTAAGATATTCATACATGACTAGTTAACTTCTCTTTGATGTGTTGATTATATATCATGACTGCTTATTTTGCTTACACATAAATGATAATTTGTATATTTAGTTTCCCTAATCCTCTGTTTTGTTTCTGACTTATTTATGTTTACTCCCATGTCGCATGTAAATTATGTGTATATTTGTATTATGCAAATGATGATGAGCCTTGGCTCAAGTCTTGTAGTAAAGTATCTGCTCTGTTCTGTTCTGTTCTGTTCTGCTATAAAAGTGAGTAAGAATATGTTTTCTTTTGTCATGTGTATTCTGCGTACATTTTGTGTTGTAATATAGTGTCTATTATGTATATGATTGTATAATATTTATTATTTTTTCATGGGATAGCTATATATCATATAGTCTAAAAAATTGAACAGAATTGCCTTTACTGTCAAACTTGCTTGTATTGTTTAGATCCATGACGTATAGTTTTAAGTTCATGTATATATTTATCTGTCTTTATATCGTAAATTAAACATCTACAAAATTTCAGAAGTTTGTTTAATTCAAATTAAACAATGTAGAAGTTAAATATGCATAAAGTAAATATTTAACCAATATCTAACAAGATATTACTCAGCGAGAAGAGTCCTAAATTTATTATGAACATATTTTATGTAGCGTATATAACAATAGGGGACCACAAGAGAAATAAGGGATATGAATCCCTTTTTGTGTCATCCACGGTGTTGATGAGCATAATTCAATATAAGGCATTTCGTTTGGTTTTTATACTAGAATATATTATCATTATTATTATCAACATGATCGAAATAATTAATTAAAATCTATCGTTGACAGAACATTATACTGGTATATATATGAGTATTAATTGCCTTCTCAGCGTCTATCATCCTACATCGCTCTCCGTGTTTCCACACCGTCACGACTTAATTTATTTCTTTAAATAAGAAAATAGCTTGAAGGTTTGCGTAAATGGTGTAGGCTAAATAGATATTCAAATGCTTAGTACGCATTTGACATTTTCGCTATCTGTAATTGGCATGGCTACATTCATTCAGCGGCTTACAGATTGATCATGTCCCGTGGATTTAATAAACATCATTCTATATTTGAATGTTATACAAACAACGGAATATATAGCATGACTTTTCCGAAATACATACGAATTGTATAGAAATAGATTCACAGGTAAATGATTTTTCTAAAAGACATATGAGTTTATTGTTCTGTTAATCCGTGCTTTTAGGGGCGATTAACATAAAAAAATGCTGTGCTTTGCGATCGAGATTTGAAATTGAAATTTGATTACAATAAAACTAAACAATACACCTTTTCCTGATCCATTCCTTAGAGTATGAGTTCTCAATGAGGCCGCTTAAACAATGAAACATGTTTATTTATAATGTAAGGACCACTGTTTCTCGAGACCAGTATTGTTTTTTTAGATTTCAACATAGAAACAATCATCTTCAATATAAAACAATACTAACAAGAACAATGAGTTGATTTTATGAACCAATAAATGTTTACACCGCGACAGAAAAGTTTTTATCACTTTCTATTCTCTAAGATTACTATTTTTACTTTTAAAAAAATGGCCGTCATTTTTGTTTCCCTGTATGATTTGTTTCAGCTTTGAGATTAATTCTTTTTTCTATCGATTACAATGTAAGACTTAAGCTCAAAATTTTATTTCCTAACACAGAATTCCATTCTCCATGTTTGATAACCCGAAAATAGATGTTCATTTAGATTGTGTGTGAAAAATAACTAGTACTGAACAACGAACGGATATCAGCAACTGTCGGCTTTATATAGCAACGAATTATTTCTCAAGAATTATTTATACATTTAAACCTCGAGGTTAAGTCCACCTTCTGGGCAAGATAGCGGTCTTTATATAGAGTTACTCATTTGTCAACTTAAAAGACAGAAGAAAATCTTGAAAAGCAGCTCGAAAAATAAGTGACCGTTATAAAGAGGTGACCTTTATATTGATGCGAGATACGTTTGTATAAAACAAATTATATTCAGATATAAATATCATGTATACAAATGACTGTATTTAGTTATGCATGAATATTACAAGTAGTTTGAGAGTCGTTTAGTTTGAGAGTCATAAATGAACATATTCACAGTGGTAATAATATAACTACCTTACGCCATATCCTCTAATGAGTATCAAACAGAAAATAAGCTGATATTTATCATTTTATACTTCAAACTCAGTACATTATTATGTCAGTATAAGAAATAATCAACAACAAAATAGGACTAACGCTCGTGTTTTGTAAATATATATTCATTAATATGTAGTAATGCTACTCCTTTGATTAATGTTTAA
Source organism: Lutraria lutraria (assembly GCA_964023205.1). NCBI lineage: Eukaryota > Metazoa > Mollusca > Bivalvia > Venerida > Mactridae > Lutraria > Lutraria lutraria. The sequence continues at coordinate 31,574,602 of OZ026845.1, read as the reverse complement.
TTAGACCCCTAAATCGACCTATAGTTGACAACTGAAGCGATGTTAACAATCACAAGCCAGTCCCCTTTTCTAATAATACATTAAAACTTCCTGGAATTATCCCAACTCATACTAGTATCTAAGTTTCACATTAAACTATCAGTTCAGTATGTCGTTGCGATTTTGAGCAATAAAAACAAATAAAAATAACACTTATACCAATCTCTACTAACATCACCTTACGTCTTCCCGAGAATTACTCCAGAGAAATACGTAATATAAAATCAAGTACAATTAGACAGAACACTTTACTAGCGACTGATTATCAAAGAAAAAAAAGAGAAACTACCAACTTACCCCGTAATGAACACGTGTTAGGTGTTAGATGAACGAGAAGAAAGATTAAAAATCTCATAGTTGATATTGTGCACGTGAATGACATACGTCTATAGCTCCCACACTTTTAACAGCGACACGAGACGAAATTATAGTCACACTGACGATAACGGCTAACTATATATTGATATTTCTACAGTCCCATTTCGTTATTAAAACAACATTAAAGTGCCGCTTCAAGCGTCACCATACACAAAGCAAGCTTAATATTTACAAGAACAGATTTCCCGGAAATCAAATTTATCAATTACCCAGCATGCACCTTTTTACATTGGTTGTGGATTGTATAGTTTATCCAATTTCTTTTATCTTTTTTTCACAACAAATAAAAACGCACAGAGCTATGTTTTTACTATCAAATAATATGTATTTGCCGAAACAGATAAATCCCAACAAATACTGTAACAACGGTTTTGTTATTTAAGTTCATTCAGGGAAGAGTTTCCTAAAATTCTAGCGAATGAAACACAATAATGGTCCGATAATGGCAATGAAATCTTCACCAAAAATACACCAAGTAAAATATCCTAAAAATATACACGTGACTAACGGTCAGTATCTGTTCGTCAGAGCCTAAATTATACGCAATATTAATTTAATAATCAGTTATTGACTAGATACACAACGTGAAGATTCTTAATCCATATAATTATGCTTTTGTCCAAAGATATTGCCAAATCGTCACACAGTGAAACGTAGACGGTTCCTGCAGACACAATGGATGTTTCTGCGTATGACAGTCATGCGAAAACAAAACACAACTACTAGTAAATAATGACATCATATTCTCCGAGAAACCTGTATTTCCTTTCAAGAAATAGCCTGATTCCCGCTGCAGAGATTGCTTTTGAGGATTTTACTTATAATGGTGGTGTCATGGCTTTAGAGGTTTAAGGAATTCTAAAATAATCATCTTGCCACTATGTCGCAAAATTAAAGCAAATGTTGGTTATCGCGTTGTCTAAAATTGTGTATTTCGGTCCCATACGTTCGTGTTGCATAACTTGCACTTTGTGCTCGCCCCGTTTTATAATCCAATCAATGATAATGATGCTCAGAGACATATTAGCACTAAGGCGATTTGAATGCATATCTTGGATGTTCTTTGTAACAAGAAAAATACTGTCTCTACCGCCCCTTTTAGCTCCTTATTTGGGAAGAACACCCAAATATGCCCCTGTATCATATACTGGGAGTTTTGTCACAACACCGACACATATAAAACATATGTAGATCAAATAAAACCGTCACTAATGCTGAAATGCTTCAAAAATGTTATGTTTTTTATCTTTGTACATTCATGTATTTAAAAAGTGAGCACATATCAACCTGTATTTTATGTTTCTTTGTACTTTGTAAATATGTACATGCATTCGTCTTTATCCAATGGAGTATAAAAGTCTAAAGAATGTATGTGTAATAAAGATATCATTTATTAGTTACCACAAGCGGTTTTCGGCGATTTAGGGAACATGTCATGTTTTTATTATTGTTTAAAACAGAAAAAGGGAAAGTCTATTATTAACAATAGTATTTTCCTCCATTTATTGTCAGATTCAGGAAAATAAAACCCAGTGTATTCTATGTCGATCATCAAACACTTTTCAAATAAGGAACTGGTTAATTTTTTTATCAAATTCCACACAGAAAAAACGGTGTTACAGACCGCATGCTGTGTAATATCTACGCGTTGAATGCCCCCCCCCCCCCCCCTCACCCCAAAAAGCGCACACTTATTTGTAAAATTCCTATACATGTATAACAAGTCCTTCATAAAAACGGATCTTGGAATGCGCATTTTTAAACGCGATCTACATCAATTTCACCCAGACGCTTGATAATGCAAGAATGGAATTGACAGGGCCTCCTTGTTAATAAACGTTTTTTTCCTCATCTTCTAATGGATACCACAATTCATAAAACCACTACAGGATCATACTTGTAGAAAGGCAATAAATGCTATCATAACAAACATGGAAATGGCATTAACTTACGTCATAAATAGACAAAATTTGAACAAGAATGATTATCAAGTAGGGAAAATATTAGCCATTTACTACAAAGAGACTGGCTATAAACAAGGTTGTTATATTTAAAAGGAAATATATATCTGTTCTCGTGAGTCTATTGGTATGTGCTTTATTTTGGTCCCTTTAGGACAGACACTTGACTCTCTCCGTAAAACGTCAGAAGGTTTTATCTTAAACACTGAATGATTTTTTTTTCAAAAACAAAAAACACGGAAATTGAAAAGACATAAATGTTGAACAGCACAATGACATCTGTGATGACAAACTCAAGAAGTATACTAAAGTTCAGGCATACGAAGCCAGATTCTAAGTTTCTATAAATTCTCACTTTTCATCATGTAATTCGTTTAAGGATAGTAAAACTGTCAGATGTAGACGGGATACATTAACAAGCATGCTGACAACGTTTCGATAAATTCTCTGATTTTCTTTCATCCAAACTGAAATGAAAGGCCTCTCGGAACGCTTGAAACTGTCTACGCCTGATTAAAATACTGTATTTATTATATATTAAATTAAATTGAGTAACAGTGGAAATAAAGCCGTAGTTGTTGGCGGCTCAATATTTCAGATTTAAAGAACAATATGGATGTATATTACCTATGAGATGTCAAAACACTAGAACAAAGCCAAAAATCTTTCGTGTACGTACAAAGCAGACTGTCCCGATTTTTTGTTTAAATGCCTAGCAAATATCTAAACATTTACCGATTTAAGAGTACAACGCCGCCCTTATAGGAAAACGTCCATTATTCAAAAATCTCCCTTATCCAAAAACCTATCTTTTCCGAAAACCCCCATCATAGAAAACATCCCTTATCCGAAAACCTTACTTGTCGGAAAACTTCTGGCATTCGAAAATCTGTTTTGTCCGAAAATCTTACAGAGTAGACTTTGTTGTATTTTCGTGTTTTAGTATTTTGGCATTGTCGTGGCGTAAAAGCGAAAATACGACATGGCGTAAATCAGTCACCATAGACATCAGCAACTGATATCTGGTATAAGTCTGGAAGAAAAATGATTATACAAGGTAATGAAAAAACAAAGTATGACATGCATGTAATGTAAGCATGACTGTTTTACTCAGATTTTAAACTACATTTGAACCTGCGAAACAAGGTCAGCATAGCGAAGCAAAAAATGGTCTGTGGGCACATTTAGTATTTATTATCTCGTTTGTTTGATATCAATTAATGCGTGTAGAAAATAGGGGCCACGGCTGAGGTTCCGTGAGTTGTGCGCTGGACTTCTAACCTTGCTAACCGGGTTTAAATCCCGGTCGTGGCCGGGACACTCTTCTATGAAAATATGACAAAGATGACGATTTTCCTAGATATGTGGAGAAATTGTGAAGATATAAGTTAGTACTGGTTATAATGCAGTCCAGGAAAACATGTTGGCTGAACTGGCCGCCGTTCATAACTAAAATATTGTTGAAAACCGTTGTTAAACAAACTGAAAAAAGCAGAATAGTGGCTATCGTCCGTATTGTGGCCTTTAAACAAAGGCGGTCGTGAACACTGGTGGGACTGTATCTAAATAAATAAAGTATTAGCTAATTTATTGTTTTAACACCATTGTTTTTGGCATGTTGAATGTTTTATTGTGATGAAATGCATAGACCAAATGTTTTAACGATAAACATTGAAATATTTCTCGTGAAAAACGAGATTTCGGTTGTCACGTGATTTTCCCCCCAACAAATTGATGTGCCATACTTTACCGAGGTGATGAAGACCGTTAAATTTGTTAAATTCTCTCATGAAAAAATCTATCGATAAAACATTTGCAATTGTGCACTTAAAAATGAGCCATTGCTACAATTATTTAATGTCGGTTTTTAATTAAGGATCGTTTTTAAATAAATGAATAATCGAGTTCACAGCTTAAAATCGAAGCATCAATAACTCCAATTTTGTCAAGGCTTTCATTTTATTAAATTGGTCTGTATTCTTGCAGCACGTTTATCATTTTAATTACAAGTAATCGGTATCAGTTGTGCAACACGTGCGTTTTTTCTGTTCCTTGTGATATTTGCACGTTTGTATATAGTACACCGTTCCACAAAAGAGCATTTTTTCGCCTACATGGTTATCTAGAAGGTCGTGGACGTAGGTAAAAAAATCATTTTTTCTAGCTGGTCTCTGAGAAGATTATTTATTTTCATTGCTTACGTAGATTGCGTTAATAAAAACCCTACCCGGGACCTGATAAACCGTGATGCGGCTTGTTCAAGCTACAAAAGTGTCGCCAATGTTGTGACGTTAAAGCCTAGTTTTTTATGTGACAAACAAATACATTGTATTGATCCAAAATACGTAGAGCACAAAAATGAGGCTTCGAGCCGGCATACCGATCTCACGTTTTATAATCTTGGACCAAGTTCAAACATACAAAACAAGTAAAACGGAAAATTTCCAAAGAAAAAAGTAGCGCTTTGTTCATTGCTGGTTCTCGGCAGTCAACTTATGCCATGCACAAAGCCGGGTGAAAAACTATCAAATCTTTTGACATCTTTACTGCTCTTGATTTATAAAAAGCTACCGACACACTGACTCGGCGTGACAAATCAGAATTATTTGATTTGAACATTTTGAGCAGATTCCGTATTTCTCTAGACAAATAAAAGAGCAAGTCACGTGACCAGACATCAGATGAGATCAAAGTAACAGATAATTAGTTTATAAATTTAACGATTGACTCATTTATAAAACTACTGTCTGTTATTGATAAGAGTCGTGTCCACATGTCAGTTATGTATCTATCGCCTGTATCTTCAGAGTCGTCTAAATAATCGGCTTTAATGTTAGCAACCAAAATACTGAAAACCAGTAATGGCGGAGCCAATAGATGAAAGCCTGTCCGTCCTATTCTCATTTTATTTTCTGATGGGATTTTATTTTCTAGCTGACTTTGTTACTCGATAACAGAGGGCTATAAACGTTTATTTAACAAGCAGGCAGAACTTGTTTTATAATACCCGTGTGGAAGCGGGATGATTGATTAAACCTCGTTTTAGTATCAGAATGTTTATGATATAGCTAATAGCCGCCAGTGTTTTATCATATTTTCTGAACGTTCAAGGCTTTGAAATTCCAATTGGCCGATGTATGAACGGTGTTGGTGAAATCCTATTCTTTTGTTGGGAAATTTACTTCATCACAGATACTATCTTTTTTGAAAAAAAGATTCGACAAAAGAATGAAAATTATAAATTCATAGCACCATGAAATCGACCTTTAAATTTACTATGTTTATCTGTTGTTGTTAAATGGCCCATTCGACAGTAAGTTAATTGTGGTCATTTCAGAGCCACAAAGAGACAGGGGAGAGAAGATTCAGGCGAACCGGTAATTTGAATCCCTGTTTTTAACTTTATACTACAGATGTTCTAGTACCCTAAAATGGGCTTAATATGATCACTGGTACATAGTGTTATTCTACGGTTGTTTCAAATGTAAATTAACAGATATACTGCATTATGGAAACGACCAGACCTAAGAGTTAACTTTATTTTATCATAAAACAGTCCGCTTAGCTTTAAAAATCAAAGCTCTGAAGGTTCTGCTGTTGTTCGGAACTATAAAGCAGACAAAACGGTTGAATTTCTTTGTAGGATGAGTTTTTGAATCCGAACGATAGTTTGCACATAAATTTTGGTTAAATTAAATGATTATAATTTCCCGATGAACCACGTACTTTTTAAAAAAAATCTGATTGACACCCAGTTATCATCGCATCGTCCATAATTTCAATGATGACTTCTATGCGTTTACAATAGAAGCTAGGAACCAGACTAAATTAGCATATCACAGCAAGATGATTATGACGTCATCCTTCCTTGAAATGTGTACTGATAATACATATAGTAGTAATCCGAGGGATAGGATTATTTAGATTTTTTACGACTGTTTTGTATTGCTCGTTTACGATATTGCATAGCCATCTGATTTTGACTTATATGCACGTTATATTTGAATTTGTATTTAAGCCATTGAATTGAAAAATTGGAACTATATTCTTAGGTGGAAGGTTAATGGGAGCTGTTCGGTATGCAGAAAAAATGAAAACTGAACGATTGTTGAAAAATGGTAATAACTTTATTGCTCGTACCAACAACAATAAAAACAATGATATTTGATAGTGTGCATTTCTGTTAAAGCCATTTGATCATAACGGATGGCTTTAGACAGTGACAGATTATTTGCCTTCACGAAAGTAGGCGAATATGATTGCCTGGTCGTTTTAGGCAGCTGTTTAATTTTAGATGAAGTTTTGTTTATTGTCGTTTTATTCAATTTGATTCGACTACCAACGTTTGTTAGTTCATTTATTTATTCATTCACTTGGGTTTAACGCCGTTTTCATTTATAAACGAGGCTGATTCACCTAACAGGTTTTCCTGGACGGTATTCTCAACATGCTGAGGAAAATCGACATTGTTGTCAACTTTTCATGGAACCTGCCAAGCCCGGAGAATCAAACCTGGATCGCCTGGTTACAAATCTAGTGCACCAACTACTGGACCACAGCCGTGTCTTGCACGTTCCTATAATGTGTTGTGTGAAATTTGGGTTGTGGGATTTTGGGGGAATGTAGGTTTTGGGAAGCTGGATTTCGGGTGTGTCGATTTTGCGCAGGTTCATTTTGAGTAATGTGGGTTTTTGGTGCGTGGATTTAGGGTAAGGCGCGTTTTTGGATGGTCGGTTTTGGTAAAGGTAGGATCCGAGGAATGAAGGTTTTGGGTAAGATAGGTTATGGTGAGTTGGGTTTTGGTGAAGGTAGGTTTTTGAGAAGGTGGATGTTGGTTGGGTGGGTTTGGAGTAGGTGGGTTTTGGAAAAGGTGGGTTTTGAGAAAGGTGGGTTTTGAGAAAGGTGGGTTTTGGGAAAGGTGGGTTTTGGGAAAGGTGGGTTTAGAGGAAGGTGGGTTTTTAGAAACGTGGGTTTTGGGAAAGGTGGGTTTTGAGGAAGGTGGGTTTTGGGAAAGGTGGGTTTTGAGAAAGGTGGGTTTTGGGGGAGGTGGGTTTTGAGAAAGGCGGGCTTTGGGGGAGGTGGGTTTTGGTGAAGGTAGGTTTTTGGTAAGTGGGTTTTAGGGAGGGTGGCTTTTGGTGAAGATGGGGATTTTATCTGTGTCTGTATTCCTTATCATGTTTCTATCTTCAAACTCAGATAATCAAAAGTATTGTGTGTTGTTAATATACATGGAGGAGATCTCTTGTTTTCTACCGATAAAATTGCTTTCTTCCTTCGAAGATGTGGTTTTGTACTGGGTTTAATTAAATGTAAAGGTTTCTTGGGCATCGCATATTTTGTTTATTTAAAACCGGTTTCAAAATTTAAAATCAATCTCTTTAGAAATAAAAAATGTATTTTCTTCTAGCTATTGAAATATAAAAGTCATAATAAAACAAAAAATAAAAATACGAAGATTTTTTTGTTGGGTGACACTTTTTCTATCCGTTTTTAAGGATTCAAAGTATCATAGTCACGAGCGATCGCTACATGCCTAGTTCAGTGGTCAATATTTTTTCTTACACTTGCATCTTTTTGTGAAATCCTTGGTCTCGGGAAGTATATAATGGTTCTTATTTCATTTTATTGGCATTTTGTATTTTAAATTCTTGTGCTACATGCAACTGTGTTGTAGTTGCTATTTATGTTAATCATAGGTTATATGAACTATCTATCAATGAATGTTGTGAGCCATTAAGTGATAACTATGCCGAAATAAATCCGTCAAATCTAATTAATCCAACTAGTACCATATAACACCTCACCACTTTCCTGTGACTTTCTTAACGCAGTACTTGGCTCTGTAGTTGGGATGGAGACAATGAAAAATCGTCCCTGAAAGATGGAGCCAAGATTCGAGCCCACCACCTTTTGTTTAGAAGTCCAGCGGGTTACCACTACGCCACCGCGTTTTTACAAACAGTCTAGTATATTTTAGTAACTCTGAATGACTCGTTTCGTGTATTTTAAACCATTTAGAATCGCATTTAATATCAGGAACAATCACTCTTACAAAACTTAAGAAATTATCCGTATGCTATTACCTCCCATTGGGCCAAACTATATTTTCCAGACAATAAAGAAATCAAAAAAGTAGTTACTGCCTGAACGTACCAATAAAAACTTGTTAATTAGGAAGCAAATTTTGAAAAGTGTCCACATTCCTGTAAATGTATATTGTTTTGTTTGCATTTATAAACAAATTCAAACTCATAAAGCAACGAGACATTCTACAAATGACAATTTTCATTTAGTTATGTAAACATTTCGTAGATACGTCATTTCTGTATCCTCAATGGAATAGAATAAAGGTCACATCTTACAGTAGATTCCGTGCCGTATTTTCCATCCAATACACAGCCTTTATATTTTACATGTTTTTTACGACTTTGAATATGTAGCCCATTTTGCATGATTCTTTTTCCAAATTATGTGTAAATGATAACATGTTGGTACTAGTTTATTACTTCTATACACTGGTTCCCGTTCCATGACATAGTGCACTGAAGCATCTGCATAGCCAGATTCAACGGGAACCAGTTTATCACTTATATGATTCTCTATCACATATACATAAAAACACTAAACAATACAATTTTTATTCAGTTTTTATCAAAGGACAGACATAATTATTTGATCTTGGGTGACTTTAAACAACGTAAAGTCCTCCATATATTAATTAGTGATTGCAATCAGTCCATGAAAATTTCGTTGATTAATCAGATGCAAAAGTCAGTGATTAATCTATTAAAACTGATTAAATAAGAAATGATCAAATATGATACTATTGCATGAATTTAACATCCCTTCCACCAATCGAATAGCACAAAATCAATATGAATTGAAATATTAAATGAGTTAACATTATTAAGATGTTTGAGTAACCATCACCTCATAATATACTGATTATTAAACAAACCACACTGGGCCAGAATTATGCTGCATTTATAGATACAGCTTGAACAGCATCTTCTTTAAAGTAAAACCGTGAAAGGTCTGCAGTACTATAGTCAAGAACGACAACTATGTACAGAAATCAACAATCAGTTGACGAAATGGGAGCATCGTCATCGTCACGTCAAAGACCATTCGTCAATGATTCATTGAATAAATGATTAATCAAAACATCACTAATATCAATTGATATAATTGTTCTCCATATCACAAAATTGGTCGAGAAAATTGTCCATGCACATTCATTTAATTTAACATCATTATGCTAGATATGATTACACCATATTTCTTCCTACCATGGAAACCAGCTTACAGCTTCTGTGGCGTCTTTATGACGACCTGGAATGGAATATATCAGAACTAAGTATGGATTGGTTAATACACGTAAATACAAATGTGCACATAGCATCGTGTCAAAGAACAGGTCCGTATGAAGAAATTTCAGATCTTTTTGGGAGGGGTCAATCCTAAGACTTTATCAGACAAAGATGAGGGAATCTGTTAAAGCCCCTATTTTCTTACCATGACAGCCGAACTTATTGAGAAGGGGGGCATATAGCCCACGGTTCTTACGGCACTGATCATGGAGAGTGGGTCATTTACATATGATTGCCTTCTAGAAATGACTATTTCCGTTGTTATTGTTTGAATGCTTTTTACTCCATGACGATTTTGTCTGAGGACATTCTTCACAAACAATTCGAGTGATGCAGGAAGAGAAGTTGGCAATAACTTGTGACTGACACAGAATCCAGGATCACTGGTTAGTTACTAGTTATGGCCTGCTGGTATTGTATAACATACATGTAACTGAAAAATAGACTTCACCTCCCATCCAAAAAAGAAATACATGTAATTGAAAATGCGTTAACATGCAACAACACCAGTAACAATGAATAAGAAATGCAGTGTATCAAACACATTTATTTGATTGGATTATCAAATTCCATACATGATACTTATAGTTTTTACTTCAGTGTAATGTGCAGGTCCATATTCACCACTGAAAGAGAAATATTTTTTTATCATACCATGAACAAAGCAACATCAATACTAATTAATTGTATGAATGAACATTTCGAGGGGTAAAATCGAGATAAGTATGTCAAATTCTTTACGAATACATATGTTTTTTTTTATTTCTCCCCTAAATTTGCTAAAGAGAAGATGTCGACCGACCGGAATTCTTTGCCGGAAACAAGCCAATCAACGTACGGACGGACGACCTGTTGCTGAACTCTAAAAAGAGCATTCTATACCATTTAACACTCACCCTTCTATGCCAATACCTGACATCTTGAACCCACCAAAAGCTGTTTGGCACGATGACAAGGAGTATCCATTCACCCTAAGATATTCAAAGAGATAGTATACATGTATACATAAATAATATACACATAATGTATAGATTAATGATATTGTTAATGAACACTTGCTCAAATGAAACGCTACATTTTTAAACTCTGGTTACTAATTAAGGGACTAACCCACTAACAGCGGTATTAGAATTTACGAGCCCTAATAGAAAACAAGGATGACATCTGATATGATGAAACAGAGGAACAAACAAATTACTAACTAACAAAACAGATTTAGCAATAAATAACCCAAAAGAATGGACCTCTTACCAAACACTTCCAGCTTGTATTCTACTGCTAAATTCCAAAGCAGTATTCATATCCTTAGTGAAACAAGACGCTGCTAGACCATAGTCGGTATCGTTTGCACGTTTAATTACTTCATCCATATCCTTAAACTTAATCAACTGTTGCACTGGTGCAAATATCTGGAATAGTTGAATACATATTGAAGTCTAGAAGCATGCCATATAAGCTTACTAGGAGAGCACAAGGCCTACCTACGGAACCCGTGTCCGCGAGTTCGGTTCCGCTGTTGGGGTTCTTTGTCTCTGTGCTGTTTGACTAAAGTCATTAATCAACCACTAGTGATATGAGTGATTCATGTGGATCAGTTGGCTGTACTGTAATAATGTTACTACTGCTAGGCAATCCAGGAAAAAGAAAGTATTGCAGTAAAGTAAAAAGTCAGCATCGATTTTTCTGTCACAAAATATGTTACATAATCAATGTAATTCGTATACTACATGTAGATCCTGATTTGCATTATCAGATTTGATAAATTGATGATTTTTGGAATTTGACTTGGCTGATCCTTTTGTTAGCAAGCATTCTGAGAAACTAATATTGTTGATCCATGTTTTAGTCTGGGTTATCAAACACACTGTTTCCTGTGGTATTTACCTCTTCTCGTCCAATTCTCATCTCCTCAGTAACATTGCTAAATACAGTTGGCTGTACAAAGTAACCTTCAGTTCCGGCTCTGTCACCACCACATTCCAGAGTAGCTCCTTCCTTCTTACCACTCTCAATTAATTCTAGGACCTTCTCAAACTGCTCTTCGCTGACCTATAGAATACAAACAGCATTGTTTAGTTTGCAAAGATTATTGTAATAATACATGCCAATGGTTTTTTAATATGTAGATGGAAGACGTGTAAGTTCATAAGACACTATCATCATAGTTTGTTTTATTTACATCGAATACATATCGGTCTTGAACTGGTTACCTGGGTAATGAGTGTATAAAACATATTAATATTTTTGTAGATTCAAAAGGCAGGTGTCCCAGTCATTCCTCCTAAGACAAATACGGCAATGGGCATTCGGAAACATTAAAAAAAGAAAGTCAAAAATCACACGCAGACGGAGAGAGAGAGAGAGAATGTGTATAGAGAGAGAGTCAAGTGATAATTTAACCAGAATACCACATACCTGAGGACCATACTCATTCTTTGGATCAAATGGGTCACCAATGACCTTTCCCTTGGCTCTTGCAACAGATCGTTTCACAATTTCATCATAAATATCTTCATGAATGTAAGTTCTAGACGCAGCTACACAGACCTGACCCATGTTGAAGAACAATGCTTGATGGGCGACATCAACAACTTCATCAACTTCATTACACATGTAATATAAGAACGGATTAAATGATGCATTATACATTTAGGTACTAGTATATTTATTTATTTACGATAACCGATTTATTTTGCTTACTTGTCAGCAATGGCGATTATCGAAATACTTCATTGTCATTTCTTCTTCAAGTACAGTTTATTTCTCACCTAGCAATGGTACATAGTCCTGTTCTGAAAGTTTTTTCAACTAATGGAATTATCTTCACCGACCTGAGACTTGCAGAATTATGCGTGTAATAAAGGAATTGTGAGGATGTCGCTCAATTTGACACATGGCAGATCAAGATCATAAAGCTAATTTATACATTTACGGCCAACATCCTTAAAGACTACTCAAGCTATTTGTATAAACTCACGACCAGCATCCTTGAAGACTACTAGAGGACTCCACCAAGTTCCAAGGTAACTCGTTTAAGATTGGATTTCGCTGAGGCTTCCATAATCAGTTTTCCGACCTGCAAATGTTTATATCAGTGTATCCTTTTAAAACACTTAATCGTTTTCATTTAAACATTTTAATCTTTACAATTTATTAATGAACAATTACCCAACGGTCCAAAAATTATAGTTGAAAGCTAAAAACAGAAACGATTTCCATGGAAAATCCCAGTCTTTGTACCACTTTGGATGTATTTTATCATAGGAAGCATTCCTTTCAAGAATTTCAGACAAACAATACTTACATAAAGACCCAATAAATAACTATAATGCTTTATGAATCACAAAAGCTGCCTTCATTTTATGCAATTCAGCTTTGTACATTTTAACAAACACTTGGGATCGACTGCTGTAATCGGACCAGAGAGTGTTTCTGGCAAGAAAGGTTCTACTCTACCTCTGTGGATCCAGTAAATGAAACTTTGTTAACATCTTTATGAGCCGTTAAAGCACCTCCGGCTGTCGGTCCGTAACCAGGGACAATATTAACGACACCCGGGGGGAATCCAGCCTGAAAGAAAATAGTAAAATAGCCTCTCTTTTTTTTTTCTTTTTTTTTTTTTGAGGCCCCAACAGGGTAACCCCGTTTATTTCACCCCGTAATAGGTATGAGGGGGTCGGGGTCATCCCACCTTCATACCTTACATTTAATTTCATGATAAATATTTACTATTACATGGTAAAACTACTATAATGAACATAATATATATACGTTTTAATATCTATAATTTATAAAGTGAAATAAAGCAAAAATAAATGGATTATCTTATAATAGGACATAAGTAACAATAATGTGTAGTTATTTAATCAGGTGTCTTACAATTGACCATCTTTCTTTTTCAAGTTCACTCATATTTGTATTTTTATAAATGTCCCAAGCTAGTTTTAGACTACCTTTAAAACCAATACATGAAGGTAAATTTTTTTTCTTTTTGCCAAATATATATATCTTTTCATTTCCAAAAACAAAATATCATATTTAAAATCACTGTTTTCTGAACCTAAAATAAATGATTTACAGCATAATATCTTATCAAAATTATGTATGTTGTCTTTGATATATTGAAATAAATGTTGAATTTTGCTACACTCCCAAAATAAATGTACAAGAGTTTCTTCATGACAGTTACAAAAAGTACACATTTTACTATCAACAATTTTCATTCTAAACAAAAGTGAGTTTGTAGCCAATATCCTATGAATAATTCTTGTCTGGAACCATTGAATATATGAGTCTTTTGAACATCTGAATACCGCCTTATAAATGAAATGCCAATTAATGTCATTATTTACAAAATATTTGTTCCATTTTTCTTGGCTTGTTGGCACATCATTATTTTTAACAAAAGCCAAATAGATATTATTATTGATGTTTTTATCAAGTAGAATAGGTTTTATATAACAATTTATAAAAGGATATTGAACATTGAGCAGGTCTTTAGGAATTAAAATGTTAAGGTTCTGTGTGTACCTTTTTATTGCTTGTTTTAAGCTATGATATTGTAAAAAGTTAATTTTCTTCTTGGTAATTAATTCTAAGTATTTTAAGTCTACAAATTCTCCATATTGATTAAAAATATCCTTAACAAATCTAAATCCTTTCTCATATAAAGTTTTCATGAAAAAATAACTACTTCCTGTAAGCAAGTTGTGATTATAAAACAATGGCATATGAAGCACTTGTTCTACATCATCTATACAAAGTTTATCTATAAACAAAGAATAAGCCTTCAAAACATCAATCCAAAAAGCATTTTTTATCTTATTAGTAATCAGTTCACAAAATTGTTTTCCTGTATTAAAAATTTTGTCAATATTGAATAATGAATTCACTAGTGTATAACATTTCCCTTTGTTATTACTGACATATTTTTTTAACCATTTTATCTTTAAACAATGTATATAGCTGCTAATATCAACCATTTTCAGTCCACCTTCTCTGTATGTTTTGATAATAACTGTTTTTTTTATTTTTGCTTTTCCTTCCCATACAAATTCATAAAATATATCATTAAGTGTTTTCAAAAATAATGTATTAGGTGTAGGTAAACTTGTAAAGCAATGAATAAAAAAAGGAAGTAACATCGATTTTATGACAGTAATTTTTCCAATGGGAGTTAATTTTCTTTTCTTCCAGTGAGCAATGCAATTCTTAACTTTCTGAAGTTTTTCTTTAAAATTTATATCTATCATTTTATCTAAATCAACATCAAAGATCAATCCTAACAATTTAAATTGTGTATCACCCCATGTAAGTTTCCATTTAGTCTTAATCGATCTGGTGCTATATTTAAGGGAGCCTATCCAAATGACTTTAGTTTTATCAAAATTGACTTTTAATCCAGAAATCATTGAAAATTTATGTAATAATTCTAGGACAGTATTTAGTGATTTTTCTGATCCGTCCAACAAAAGTGATGTATCGTCTGCAAATTGAGATATTTTATATTCTTCACTGTCAATTATAATACCTTTTATATCTTTGCATTTTCTTATTTTTATAGCCAATATTTCAGCACATAAAATGAATATATATGGTGATATTGGATCACCTTGCCTGCAGCCTCTCTTAACTTTGAAAAATTGAGATAAAAAACCATTAAGATTAACACAAGTTTCAGTATTATATAAAAACAAATGTATCCATTTCTTTAACAAATTGAAATATTGAAAGACATTTTTCTATAAATGTAAATGATAAAGTGTCAAAAGCTTTCTCAAAATCAATCATCATTACTAAACCTGGTATCTGATTATCTTCAGTAAATTTCATAATATCATATAGTAATCTTGTGTTTTCACCAATATATCTACCCTTAATGAATCCAGTTTGATCTTTTGAAATTAAAATATCTAATACACCTTTCAGTCGGTTTGCTATACTCCCTGAGGCTAGTTTATAAACTACATTTAATAAAGTTATTGGTCTCCAATTTTTTAAAAACTGTTTAGGTTTATTATCTTTTGGAATGCATGTAATTGTCCCAAGTTTTAGATTTCTAGAAAAGGTATTACTATTGAAAGCATGATTGATAGCTCTTACTACAAAATGTCCTATTTTATTCCAAAATACTTTATAAAAGTTGCTTGTAAAACCATCACATCCTGGGCTTTTGTCATTTTTCATAGTTTTCAATGTATAAGAAATTTCTTCATATGTGAGGAGACCTTCAAGATTCATCGCTTCATCATTAGACAACTTAGTAATATCACAATCAATTAGTTCTGTATCAATACTAGATGTATCAGTTAAATCAACAGCCTTATATAAATTTTCATAAAAACAGCAAGTTTCTGTAAGTATATCTTTCTGATCATAAATACGTGTTCCATCATTTTTTTCAATAAAAGGAATCTTTTTATCTGTACAGTGGTTTTTTTCTAAATTTAAAAAGTAACTGGTTGGTTTTTCTCCTGTTTCAATCCATTGTGTCCTTGACCTAATCATAGCACCTTTTACTTTGTTATATCTTAATTCACTCAGTTCGTTTTGTAAATTTAATAATCTATCTTTATTTTCATCTGTCAAATTATGTTCGATCTGGATAATTTCTTCTAATATTTGATTTTCATGAATATTCCGTTCTTTAACCTTATAAGAACTATAAGAAATTGTTTTACCCCTAATTTCCATTAAAAGAGTGTCTAAAAACAATTCATCGTTGATAACAAATTCTATATCATTGTTTTTCATATCTAAAACATAATCTATATTATATACTGGTGGGCAGTATTGTAGTTTTACATCATCAATTTTCTTGTTGACAACATCTAGAAAATCTTTATCATATAAAAGAGCATTATTGAATTTCCATAAACCTTTTCCATGACTAATTGGTGAAAAACAAACATCTAGATATATTATTGAATGATCAGATCTATAACTAATATCAATGTCACAATTTCTCACAAATTGATACAAATTATCTGATAAAAGAAAAAAATCTAACCTACCCTGTTGAATTGGATTTGTATGCCTCCATGTATACTTTCTTACATTACCATTTATTTCTCTGAATGGGTCAACCAGTGTTTGTTCTTCAATAATATTTAATAAAACATTTCTAGCCTTTATGTTATTGTTCTTTGACTTATAATTATCATAATCTAGGTCTGGATTCTGCACAAGATTAAAATCACCGCATACAATTAACGAGTCATTATCACTTAGAGTGTCTATAATATCAAATATTTTTTTAAAGAAATCAGGGTTATCTACATTTGGCGCATAAATATTCACTAAAGTGAACTTCACATCATCAAACAATAAATGTAAAATTATAAAGTTTCCAGAAGTATCAGTTTTAATTGAATTGACTTTGATATTTAAATTTTTCCGGAATAAGATAGCTACACCCTTGGCGTTTGATTTTCCATGACTAAAGAAACACTGGCCATTCCACTGAGAATAAATACTTTTTTCATGATCTTTTATAAAATGTGTTTCTTGTAAACAAAGTATATCAGCTTTTTTGGTCTGGAAGAAGTCAAAAATATCACCTCTCTTTTTGCTATTATTTAAACCGCGACAATTGTAAGAGAAGATTTTAAGGTTACTCATCATAAACAGATATATTAGTACAAACATCATTATTTTTATTGTACATCAAATAACTACACTTGAATATGGTAAATGTATAATCCCAGTTAATCAGCTCATAACTTGATTTAGACCTCAATAGCATATAGTAACATATAAACAAAAGAGAAAAGAACAACATTGTAATAAATAAACAGAATGCTAAAGTTTTTACACAAAAACAAACACATCAAACAATACCATCTTATCCAATAGTTATACATGCCAAAACATCTGTAAGCTATATAATTAGCTATTCAGCATTTTTTATTTGTTTATAGAACAGTTACATTGTTATCATTTTACCTGTATAAATGTGAATCTTTTTTACAGATGTGCAAAGAATACTTGTCGGTACTGGTGTACAGTGTGAAAGCCATAGAATCCTGACAAAATATATTACCCGATACATACAAATACAATATAAAATCACAAATATACCAGTATTATACAGTCAAAAAAAAACATGTATGACAAAGGTATTTAACCAGGTACGTATAAATGCAATACAAAATCACAAATATATATGGCTTTCACAAACAGAAGTTGAATGACAAAAAATGTAACATGAATTTTACCTTCCAAACAGAAACATGACAGAAATATGTAAAATGATTAGTACCTTACAAACACTAAAATATGACAGAAATATGTAACATGATTTGTGCCTTATATACAAACACTAAAATATGACAAAAAATGTAACATGAATTGTACCTTACAAACAGAAACATGACAGAAATATGCAACATGATTTGTACCTTACAATCACTGAAATATGACAGAAATTATGTAAAATGATTTTTACCTTATAAACAGAAATATGAAACATGATTTGTATTTTATAAACCCTGAAATATGACAAACTTATGTAACATAATTTGTACCTTATAAACAGGAACATGACAGAAATATTAACCTGATTTGCGTTTTACAAACAGAAACTTTATAGAAAAATGTAAACATGATTGTATTTAACAAACAGAAGCATGATAGAAAAATGTAACATGATTTGTATATTACAAACAAAACATGATAGAAAAATGTAACATATGATTTGCATATTACAAACAGAAACATGATAGAGAAGTGTAACATGATTTGCATATTACAAACAGAAACATGATAGAAAAAGTAACATGATTTGCATTTAACCAAACAGAAACATGATAGAAAATGTACCATGATTTGCATATTACAAACAGAAACATGATGGAGAAGTGTAACATGATTTGCATATTACAAACAGAAACATGATAAAAAATGTAACATCATTTGCATATTGCAAACTGAAGCATGACAAAAAAAATGTGTAGCATAATTTGTACATTACAAACAGAAATATGTAACCAGATACATACAATACAAAAATATTTGTACTATAAGTCCCCATGTGTTTTAATAAATAAAAACACAAAACAAACAAAAACGTTACACTAATTTAGAAGAGTGAGTCTTAGTATCAGCTGTTAAAAATGAAAAGAACAAATTACATTTCATTACAACTAGACGAAAAGGGTAGCAAGGTTTTACAGACTCTTACCACCTACACATAATGAATTCAATGTATAATCTATAGTCCAGTATCACTTATATTAACACAATATGATCCAGCTTCATTATGAATGTACAATGTATACTATAATATTTTTTATTTATCTTCGGCTTCTGTTTGAGCGGTCCTTGAATGCACTAATCACTTCTCTGATATTGTCATATAAATTAAATTTGATGCGCTCCTTGTTTGGTGTCATCCCATACACAGAGCCATTAAAATACCAAGCGCTCTCCAAGTCAGGGTGTTGCTGTAGGCGATTGATCAATCCAGTATTGGCTGATGTGACATCATCAACCAATCTATGTCCCATACTTTTCATTTCTCTTCTCTTCCTCATCAGGCGAGATTTCACATTATTATTTATAGTTTTCATTATCACTGGCCTAACTCCCCCTTTCCTGGTTGGGATGCGGTGAATAGCCAAAATCTCGTGGTTGGCTACCTCAATATTCTGTTTGGACAGTATGTTACACATTTTTAACTAAAATGTCCTCGTTTTCTCCAGTTTCTTCAGGAATCTCCATTAGTTTTATATTATTTTTACGGGAGTATTGCTCATTGTAATTTGAGCACTTTGTTGCTTCTTTGCTTCTTATTTCATTCTGTTGTATTCGCTCTTGAAGCTCTTCAATTCTGTTCTGTAACGCTGTGTTAGAGGATTTCCATTGATCCATCATCTGTCTATTATCAAAGTTTAGTGTATCTATTCTTTCATTTAACTGTTGAGTTTTCTGTTCGACTTTTCTTTCGATTTCTTCCTGCAATTTTTTTTCAATACCACACATTATATTTGAAACAGTAAAATAGCCTCTTGATTAATTATCATTTCAAGGTATAGACATAGAATTATTGAAAAGTATGCATATACAGTGGAGTGAAACTCGATTTGATTCTCCGTATGTCAAAGTTGTGCTACTGTAAAGTGTCCTTGCCGCTCTGACTGTGTGGATAAACCTTTAACTGGCTGTTCCAAATACAAAGGGAAATCCCCAAAGCGGCCTTTCTTAAGCAACAACCCTCCTTTTACCGCTTGATTTTTCACTTAAGATTTAACTATTAATCTGACCACTCTAGAGCAACATTATTTTGCTTCTCCCAAAGGTTGCTGCTTTGGTGAGGTCGCACTGTATATCTTTTGTCAGTTTAATGTCAACTCCACCTTTGACTTTTTCTTTTATACGGTCTTTGTATAAGTGGAACTTGAGTATAATATCACACAGTTTATTATGTGTGCATGCATACAGAACATAAAAAGTACATTTTAAATAACACGTTACATAGGGAAATAACATATGGAATCGTATATATCTAGATATCTATTTATGTACCTCCTTTATCAAGGCAGCCAGGTATAAAGCTGAAAGTGGTGTTTGTTCGGCTGGTTTGACAATCACTGTGTTACCACAAGCTAGAGCCGGGGCGATCTTCCAAGTCACCAGCGTACAAGGGAAGTTCCACTGTAAGAGAATGACCACACATATGAATAACATCATAATTGTTAATCCTAAACTTGACTTAGGAAAATGATATTTATTTAGTTCATGATATTTCTTAGTACTAGTAATGTTGAACAACATTGTAAATTCAGACATGTGGAGACATCATCGGCGTAGAGGCATAGTCTGTTGTGTTTGTATAAAAACTGTGTTCAGTAACACGAAGATAAAATCAAAAGTCCGCTTAGAAAACTTTCAGTCAGAGGTCTACAAGTACAGTCCAAGGATGTCAGGGCATGCCAGTCAGCTTCAACAAGTAAACATATTGTTTTGAGCGCTTGTTTAGAGATTACAAAATTTTACCTGCGATATTATGTTTACTTTTTTCGGAAGACGGTAAATTAAACACAATGCTAACAAAGACTCATGTGTGGAGGATGTATAAGAATGTGTACTCATTATCAATATAAAAAAAATACTTACTGGAATTATTTGCCCACATACTCCAATGGGTTCGTGTCTGGTGTAACAAAACGAGGAACCATCTAAAATAGAATACAAGATTGCGCCATAATAATATAACAAAGAGTCTCTTTATAATAGAAGTTATAGCCTGTTTGTTTAACTAAAATTGGATTGCGTTATTTGCCGCGCCTTTGTGGATACGAACCCTGGGCACGACTTAAGTTTGTCTGCGGATTTGGTACAAGGAGGAGTACGTATTTAATTAAGGTCACCCTTCCTTATTCGCGGAACGTTAGTGATATAAGGGGATTGCACACCGGCGTGTAACTGCAATATTCATACTGTTAAGGCTAAGGTTGTAATCCTCGTAAAAGATATTTACATGTATTTACTTACCAATTGGAATTGTCTTGCCTGTTACCTTGTCGGCCCATCCAGCAAAATATCTTAAAGTTCTTATAGCTCCCTCTATATCTAGATAGAATGCATCCTTGAATGGTTTACCATTGTCTAGGGTCTCCAAACTCTGTTTTTAAGTAAATGATTTCTTAGTAAACAATAAAACAGGTATATGCACATGTATAGTTGAACACGGATCTAGTGAAATCTGATATACATAATAATGAATCAGATAAATCGAAATATTAAGTTAACTCTGCATACAATGTAGTAAAATGCTGACAAAATGAATGAATTGTTCTGGCCCCAGGTATTATGAAATTCGTTTTGAATATAGACTGTAGTTCGAGAACTTTTCAAAATTATGCGATCAAAGTAAAATCGTGAACAAACTTCATTTATGTAGAAATAAATATGGCGTGAACTTGGTCTCTTATATTTTAAGGAAACTTTGTTACATTATATCAGAAAGAGTCCCTGGTTATAGCACATGTGTTTTTCAACTGGTTCCCGTTCCATGTTGCAGTGCACTAAAGGTTTTTTCAACGAGAACCAATCTAGTGTATTTGCGTTCTTCATTCAAGTTTTTTTTATTGTGGAGTGAAACAATTGTGTTTTGACGCTTTGAGTGATTTAGGAGTTGTCTTCCTTAATAATATGTAATTTGATAATAACGTTTTTTATGTTTATTTCATCAAAATCATCCCGGAATTACATGTTTTATCCAGATAAAACACACAACAGAGAACTTAAATCAACTAATGATTTATAAGAGTTTCCGGGAACTGTATCTAAATGGTAAAAACTCCTAAACTGATTCCCGTTGACTTTTTGGTGCACTGCTACATGGAACGGGAATCAGGACAAAAACGGTCGAGGCCTTACAATCAGTTTTGATGAAGACCAGAAGAAAGGTCCGTTCCATGTTATCCGGAAGACCCAATTGTTTTGTCCCCCTGTTCTAAAGTTTCTATCAACAATGTCCCAAGAACGAAAATATTTGTGGGAGAATCGTGGATACGAAGTGTGCAAAGGAATGTTTATAACAAAAAAAAATAGAAAATATTTTTGCGACCTTTCTACCCTTCTTTTTTGTCAAATAACCATAGACTTTCCATCCTATCCAACCCCTACCAAACACGTGAGTTTTCGCCTGCTTATATATCTGTATTTACGACAGGCAAAATAACAAAGTAAGGTGGTGAAGTCTTATAGCGATGTATACTCTGTCTCTCTGTATCAAATCAGCCAGTTTGTTTAATAAGACACCTCGCATACTAGCATCCATAGATCGCCATTCAGAACCGAACTCAAACGC
Source organism: Lutraria lutraria (assembly GCA_964023205.1). NCBI lineage: Eukaryota > Metazoa > Mollusca > Bivalvia > Venerida > Mactridae > Lutraria > Lutraria lutraria. The sequence goes on along the minus strand of OZ026845.1, from coordinate 31,552,040 downwards.
CCTTTTGGCTGCTGCAACAGCTTTGTCGACATCAGCCTATGTATAGAATCATATAAATGTGATATTAATTTAATATGCGGTCAAGCCTGTGTAAGAGGTCACCCCCGAATAAAGGCAACCCCGTGAGTAAATTAATTCTTTTACAAACCGGCTTTTATTATTTAGAAAAATTATCGCCGAATAATTAAGGGTCACTATTTTCGTTCCCAGTATTGCCTGTATATCTGCATACAAATAGTGTAGATACGAACATAACAGTCTTTACAGTATAAACCTAATTGTCCAGTTATTTAGCCAACAATATTTATTTCGATTCCGGAAGAAACTTATCCGTTAAACAAAGGACTTCTCGTCCTTGAGCACATGTAGAATCATCAATTACATATTTAAAGTTCATGACCTCATTCAAATAATTTCATGAAAACAGTGTCTTTATCAATTTATGACTAGGTATAGACTTAACCTGACATCCTAAACTAAACGACCGAGGGAGCGTGCCTACGAACGAACGAACACCCGTACGAACGAACATTAACACTCAATTATGTATTAGATGTGGAGTATAATTCAGTGCATGTAGTTGGTGACAATTCTTGAAAATAAGTATGAAAGCATTTGTTGCATTAAATCGACTACTAGTAGCTGTTCTTTATACCCCCGCAAACGAAGTTTGAGATGGGGTACTAGTGTATTGGAGTCACTCTGTCGGTCGGTCGTTGGTCGGTGGTAAAGCTCTAGTTCAGACTATGTGTTTTTTTTTGTTACCTTGTCCCCTTCCTGCACATCACAAATCTTCTTACCAGTGGTTGGATTGATTGTAGGGAATGTTTTACCACTTTCTGAGTTCACCCATTCATTGTTTATGAAGATCTGAAAGTATATGATAACATGAGACGGCATCAGTTGTTGTCGACAGGGCCAAGAAAAATCAAAGCACTGAAAGTACTCAAAGAAACTCGGCTTACATAGACGTGCTCTGCAACATGAATTTAGAAAAACGTATTACATGTACTCTACTCCGCATCAAAGTTCATGCGCGCCGAGCGAGTGACTACTGAAGAAAGCTGAGCTCTCGCTGAGTTTCCCAAAAGTGAATGTTTACCTAAGCGAGACCCATTTGGTCCTTTTGACACTGGATAAAGCTATTTATGAACGAATCTGGTGTAATGGCAAACATATGTGGAGTCCCGTTGCAATCGACAGTAAAAGTAAAATCAGTGGGGTTGAGCATTGCGAAGACATTCGCTATCATAAACTATACTTAAATACCTATGAAATTTTATTCAAGATGTTTTAGTACGCTTGGTTAATGACTAGTGATGATTTTAGGAGTCATAAATATATACTTTGTTATCTAGCATTATTTAATTACATATGCCTGTGTGTGATATCGTGGTACGGACGTTTGTACATACACATTTCACAGCCCAGTTTAATTCTGTCCATTGTCTTGAACAAAAATCTCCAAATCAAAGCACTGAAGGTTCTGCTGCTGCTCGGTCAAAAGTTGAATTTCGACGGTTCAGCTTTCTATAGCCTTCACTCGCTCCGTGCGCATGAATTATGATGCAGACCACATTACTACGCTTTTCTACACCGCAATGCAATTGTTCAAGTTGTTCCCGTTTCATGTGTTTTCAGTACTTTGATTTATATTTCCCCTTCTGATTATCAAAAGTAGTTCAGCAATTAGCAAAATGTATAGTCTGGATTACCTGCCCCTTTGTATACCCAATTTATGCACAATGCAATATATCATACATGAAGACATGGTCGAAGAAAATGTTGCACGTTATAAACATTAAACTAATCGATTAAATGATAAACAATTTCCAGATGAACCACAACGTTTGCAATGATAATCTTTATCAAATTCAAAACTAAGACATTCAAGATAAAAAATCAGGTCATGCAGGTACTTGACTGTAATGCAAACAGTAATCGTTGCAACATTGTTACCGACATGAATCTTAGTCAAGCTTTTGAGAGCGCTAAAAGAATTAGGTCACCGATGATCGAAAGAAAATCTTGTGGCATCCTTAAGGCCGCAGTCTTACTCAGTCATCACAAATCTTGATAATAACATTGTCTTGTTGGTCTTCCATCTTAGTTTTTGTGGAGTGTGCGGCAGATTTTCAGTGCTCTGATTTCTTGAAGTTGCCCTGCTATATTATCTTAAAATGTCTATAAAACCCTAAGCCAAGGTAACATTAATAAAATTATATGTAGAGTACCTGATAAAATCCATATGCACGGGTATACCTGAATGTATTAACACTCATTCACGTCAGTAAACAAACAAAGATTGATATGAATATCAACATAAGATGTAGATCAACATTTAAGATATAGAACATTAACTTTGTCTATATTCACGTATAACAGTAAGACTTATGTTTTGTCTATATTCATGAACACTCGCTTATTTATGTTTCACTTCGTACCTGATACGACACTTCAACATATTGTTAAGACATGCACGGAGAAATTAACACAACTTTTTTACTTACTTCTAGGTGCAAGACACTTTGTTTTCAACATACGAATAACAAAAAGCAGCATGTTCAGGGACATACCCTGGAACTGAAAACTGAAGCGTCTTGAATAGTTATCAAATAATGCCTAAATCAATTAATGAAAGCTCTGTAAAAAAGTTTCGAAATATCCCGCTAGTTTACCCAAAATACACATTTCAAGATTTACCCAAACCTGTCGATTTCGGCCTAGAAAAACGGAATATATTCGTCATTTTTACAACTCGACACTATCTGTTAAAAAATGTTAACAAACAGTGAAATGATAAGTTTTGCTCATGCTATGTTCATATTAGCGATATATGTATAAAGATTATTCAATAAGTAAATATTAACATTCGTGCATTTGGCAACCATCAGTAGCATTCTAAGACGAATCGAAAATATCGTTGTCGTCAATAAAAGGCTGGTAGCCCTTTATTCAAATCGACATACAAATACCGACGCGCGCGTCATTTTTTCAACGCACATTCTTCTTTGACTTTTCGGTAATAATTGGTTTTACAAACTTGTGATAAACGCATTTTTGGTGCATGCAAACCAAGACACTGCAGTTCCAGGGCATGCCCCTTTAATAATTATTTTACCTGCATTGTAGTAACAGTCGTTAAGCGTGTGCACGTCTGTGTATACCTTTTAATTTCAAGCTGTCAATATTAAGCGAATTTTACATAGCTATTTATTTATTAGCACGTTCTTATTATATAATTATACTCGTATAGCATGACTTTATGTCTTTCACTAACATATGCATAACTTGATCATTATCTTTGTAAAATTCAAGTGATTTACACTTGTATTTATAGCATTTTTTTCTGATGTAGACTGTATACGTGCTTTTTACACGTTCTGTCCTGTTTTGTTCTAAGTACAATTGTATTACAAAACACAGGTATTATGTGAAGTTAGATTATATATCCTAAGGTTTATATTGTTTTTATTAATGATTGAATGTGATCGATACTCACATTTGACTTTTAGTCACTGTTGACCTACATTAACAGTTCACCTCTATTCACAGTTGACCCGCCTCCGTGGTCGAGTGGTTAAGGTTGCTGAATTCAAATCACTTTAACCTCTCACTGATAGACGGTCGAGGGACTCATATGACTGACTTTTGGGAAGGGACGTAAAACCTTTTATAAACAAACAAACAAAATATTCACAGTTAAACTATATATAAACAGTTGCCCTCTATTCACAGTTTAACTATATTTACAGTTGATCTCTATTCACAGTTTAACTATATTTACAGTTGACCTCTTTTCACAGTTGAACTATGTAAACATTTGCTCTCTAATAACAATTGAAATATGTAAACATTTGCTCTCTATTTACAATTGAACTATGTAAACATTTGCTCTCTATTCACAGTTGAACTATGTAAACATTTGCTCTCTATTTACATTGAAATATGTAAACATTTGCTCTCTATTCACAATTGAACTATGTAAACATTTGCTCTCTAATAACAATTGAAATATGTAAACATTTGCTCTCTATTTACAATTTAACTATGTAAACATTTGCTCTCTATTCACAGTTGAACTATGTAAACAGTTACCATCTATTTACAGTTAAACTATGTAAACAGTTGCCCTCTATTTACAGTTGAACTATATTTAAGTGAGCAAGCTATCTAATCAGCTCACAGAAGGTCTATCTAGGTGTATGTGTGGGCTGTTCCTCCATCGTTTAAGATGGAAAAGATGGAAGTCTCGCCAAATGATCCTGGTTATTGGAGCGACGTTAACCCCCAGATAAAGACATTTTGATTTATTCATGAAATACAACATGTATAAGAAAGTGAAATGTAAACATAATACTACAAATTTAATGAAACATTAAATTTTAGATACGTTCCACAATTTAAGCATTTTATTGCGGTGAAAAATGAATGATGTCGAAAAGTGTAAATTATTCGCTGTTTGTTGTTTGACAATTAATCTAGCAATTTAGGGACTTCGATTTTATCATTTAAGTTCTGGTTTCCGAGTAGGTATAATTGCTCGTTCGGATGTTCCGTATTGTATACTTGTACCGGATTCTGACAATTATCTAAAACTTCCAAAGAAGGTGTTCTGAATTCGTGAAATAGATTACGGTTTAATTTCAACACTCAAATTTTAAATATCATAATCATAGTTGACTTAACCCCTAAATTATAGAGGTTTTATGGAAATTTTCCAACCTATTTAAAGGAATTATAAATACGAACTTAAAACATAAATATTTATTACGAAAAGAATTATACATGTACTTCAAAATCTGTAAAAAAACGCAAGAAAAATATCACGATGCTAATTTACAAATGAGGAGAAAAATATTCAGCGAATTACAATAAGTATACGTATTTTTAAAAGAAACGAATTTAGATTTTACGGAACAAAAATCAAATATGATCCCTTAATATATTATTTCATGTAATGATTTCCAAGTCTAGCCCTTTCATGGATACATGTAATAATTCCTTTATTCAATAACTTGATTCAAGAACAAAGTACATGCCAGTCTATGTCTGCTTTATACTAATTAAACAATGTATACAGTAATAATAAAATTTAAAATAATTAGAAAATATAAAAATAAAACTGAAATAAAATTATCTTACCTGAGTGTATTTGATCTCCGGATCTTTGATTGCTGGAGGAGGTGGCGGAAGTTGCATGATTGTTGCCGACTGTAAAAGTGAGGTGAACTAAATCCTGCCCTGTATTTAAGGCCTGCCTTCGATACCTTAAACTTTGTTGATATATCTGTCTGTCGTATTATTTAACATATCACTCTATGGACACATAAGGTTTACTAAAACCACTTTAAAATCTTGTTCATGCTTGTGAATACTTCCAGCGCACAATATCGTTTTTTTTTATCATACAGAGTGCACGAATGTATGCTGCCAGACAAAACATGAAGAATCCGCGCACATTTACAATGTCGAAATCAAAACACTGAAGGTACTGGTGGGTAAGCTTTGTACAGAAATTTGACTGAATAGCTTTTGGACATTTCGTGTAATTACGTTAATTGTTATGTTAATATTTGAGGACTGTTCATCTTGCAATTTTTTGAAGACAGAACTTCATCATGCCAGTTTGTTAGGACTGTACATAATGTCAATATCTTAGGACTGTGTCTCATGCCAACATTTGATGACATTTCATCACTTAGTTCATCATGATGTCAACATGTAATCAACTGTTCATAATGCCAGCATTTTAATGACATCCTCATTTAATAGTTCTTAATGTCATTTATGACTATTATCAATCGTAAGTACTGATGGTATATGAAAATCAAAGCTCTGAAGGTACTGCTGTTGTTCGGAACTACAAAGAAGTCTAAAATTGAATTTCTTTGTAGGGTGAGTTTTTGAATCCGAACGATAGTTCGCACATGAATTTCGATGCAGACTTATGTACTACTAACGCTTTTCTACACCCGCTATGCAGTTGTTAAAGCTGTTCCCGTTCCATGTGCTTTCAGTACTTTGATTTATGATTCCCATCTGATCACAAAATGTAGTTAAGCAAATAGCATAATATCATTTAGTCTACATTACCTGCCTCTTTGTATACTCAACTTTTGCAGAATTTAATATCTCACACATGAAGACACACTCGAAGAAAAAGTTACACGTTAAAAGCATTAAATCAATCGATTACAATTTCCGGATGAACCACTTTTTTAAATACCTGGTTGACACACAGTTATCATCGCATCGTCCATGAATTCAATGACCACTTCTATACGTTTACAATAGAAGCTAGGAACCAGACAAATTAGCATATAAAGCAAGAGGATTATGACGTCATCCTTCTTTGAAATGTGTGTACTGATAGAAAATATTGTAGTAATCCGAGGGACAGGATTGTTTAGATTTTTTACGACTGTCTAGTATTGCTCGTTTACGATATTGCATAGCCATCTGATTTTGACTTGTATGCACGTAATATTTGACTTTGTATTTACGCCATTGAACTGAAAAAAATGGAACTATGTTCGTAGGCGGAAGGTTAAATTAATGGAAGCTGTTCGGTATGCAGGTTTTCAATGAAAACTGAGCGATTTCTGAAATACGGTAATAACTTTATTGTTCGTACCGAACAACAATAAAAAGAAAGGTCAAAAGAGAGAGATTCTTGAAAGTGAGAGGAATTCAACTAGAATTCGAGCAATCATATCCAGCATAATGATGTTAATTTAACTGAATGTGCATGGGCAATATTCTCGACCAATTTTGTGATATGGAGAACGATTATATCAATTAATTGGATGACTTTACGTTGTTAGTCACCCAAGATCAAAATAGACATATCTGTCCTTTGATAAAAACTTAATCAAAATTGTATTTTTTTCATATGTGAAAGAGAATCATATAAGTGATAAACTGGTTCCCGTTGAATCAGGTTGTGCAGATACTTCAGTACACTATGACATGGAACGGGAACCAGTGTATCGAAGTAATAAACAAGTACCAACATTTTTAAAATCATTTACACATAATTTGGAAAAAAATCATACAAAATGGAGTTGAGTTGAAATGAGTACAAACAGAACCAAGAATTGAAAACAAACAAACAGAATAAAATAAATTAAATGACTGACGAATAAAAAGAATAAAGAGAGCATATGGTCACTTACAGTATATCAATAATTTACAAGGAAGTACTTAAGTCATATTCGGCGCCTCGTTCACTGCCATATCCTGTTTCCATGGAATGTATTCTAACCAGTACTAACTAATCAGTCGGCAACTTCTCCACGGATGGAGGAAAAGAGACATGTTATTTTCTGATTTTCTTACCTGCTGCGACTTGGACGACGTGTTACAATGACAGAGTCATTCTAGACGAATTATACTTATGAGTATTAGTTTATCATAGCTGTTTGCGAGTATATAATGTACCGTGTGCTTGTGAACTATATGTACATGAATTTATTCATTGTTTTTGTAATTTCAGAGTATGTTATTGATCATTCCAAGTTATATTTTGTTCTTCTATGTCAATTGTCCTCACTAGCATCATAGTAACAATATAACTTTTTATAAAACGTGTCAGTCTCTCAGTCAATTTTTCTTTCTAGTTTTAAACTAAAGATCCATCTGCATTTTATATGGTACTACTTTGGTTGTATAGTATACATCGCCTTAAAAGTAATTTTTTAACAATGTTCCAAAACGGCTTGGACTCTTACTTGCAATGAAAATCAGTATTTAACAATTTCCAAACCGGCTTAGACTTTTACTATCAGTGACAATTTAAACAGTATATAATATTGTTCCAAAACGGCTTGGACTCCTGTATTCAATGACAGTCTTTATTTAACAATGTTCCAAAACGGCTTGGACTCCTATATTCAATGACAGTCTTTATTTAACAATGTTCCAAAATGGCTTGGACTCCTATTTTTCTCTGCAAAGCAGTATAAGACAATGTTCCAAAATTTGACAATTATGTATGTATATAAGTCCTTGGAATAGTAAATTCATAATACTGAGGCAAAATGTTTGGCCAAGACTTGAAAGGATAAGATATCAATGTAGTACTCTTATACTTAGTTTAGATTTGATAACCAGACTGAACATTCTGTACATGAAACATATAATTAGTAGAATCAAGGACTTATAACTTATATACATACATATATGTATGTATATAAGTCCTTGGTAGTATGCATATTGAAGTAATCGCTTGATGAAATTAAGTTATACAAGCACTATATTAACAACTACCTTTCCTTACACGTACAAGTTTACATATTAAGAGACAATTTCCAACTTGCGTACAATATATTATATCAGTCAAATCAAGGGAAGTAACTACTATTATTCTAAAGCATTTCAATATGTTAAACTGGCTCCCGCTGTCTTGCTTGTACTGCAACATGGAACGGGAACCAGTTTATTCAATATGTTTGATCGATTTGTCTCCCTTGATTTACAGCGCTAAACGTTTGACAACTTTCGAGAAAAGAATTAAACATTTTTTTGTGTGTTTATTATTATTATCAAGGACTTATATACATGTATATAAGTCCTTGTTATAATAAAGGTGAAATGAAAAGCTTGATCATATTCAGAAGAAAATTGTATGGATATTTTTTCAGCAAGTTTATGTTTGGTCCCAGTTTTCAGTAACTTAATCTAGTTCAGCTACGTAAGGGTAATTTCTGTCTTTATTATATTCCTCGTTATAAGAAATATACATGATTCATCATATAGTAAATTGTCACCATCGCAAGTTTGAACCTAAAATTGTATTGGCATTTAAAAATTAATAAATACACGAGGACCGTATATATGTTGTATAAATCGTGTTATAAACACCGTCGCAATAGTAAACAAACAGAAATTCCTGAATCAAAATGCTAATTTAAAGACAATGGACGAGATTGCCACTGGGTAAGTAACACAGTCTTGTTTGATATCACCAGCATAATTAAAAGATGAATTTTCATTGTATAATTACTCAAAACAGACTCCTAAACACGAGCTGTGCAAGAACAATACCAGCACTCGGATAATTAATTTCGGATATGAGTATCATTACATTTTATTGATACTGTTGCATATTGGCCTAAATATTTGATATCATTCTGTTAGTGTTATATATGATCAGTCTTGTTCTATACATAGTCAGAGTCTAATCAATGGAAGTATATTTAAAACTGCATTTTTTATCTATAGACGAAGTCATGGGGTTTTCTTTATGTTTTGGTTAAGGTGCCCCAGCTAGCCCTTTCTATTTCGGAGACATTATATCCAATGCCGGTTTAGAACAAAAATCATAAGCTGATTTTGAACCGCCAACTTGTAGTTGTTGGTAACCGCCCATTTAAAGTAGTCCGATTCCACATAGGCGTGGAGAATAATGCTTAAAGACCAAACGGGTTTTGAGTATTGTTTTAGAGGATATATGCCGTTGACCCGTATTTTCGGGGGGTTAACGACTTATTTTCAAGCTAGGGTCGGTGGAGTACAAATAAACGGTCTTACGTATTCATCGAAACGTAGCAAAAACTATGTCAAATAACAATTCACAGTTTAAAATGTACAAAAATTCTGTTTTGAAACGAAATCATAACGTTTTTACTTTCACTTTCGGTAGTCTGTGTCTCACAGAAGCTGTCTCATATTTTCGGGGATTCTGATTGGATAGCCTCATTTCGGTTGTAACCATCACACGCGCTCTGATTCTACACTGCATACATTTAGTTTGGGGTAATGCATACACTCTAGCATAAAACTCGTTTTTGAATTCTCATTTGAAATAACATTTTACATGGTCTTTTATTTTGTTGTATTATGAAATTAAGTTAAAAATGTAAAAATAAATCATTGCAACAAAGTTTATGTGATAATTTTTGGAAGTGAATTATTACGAATTCGGCCGAATTTGTAAACAAAATGTTAACGATATCGTTAAAATAACTATATTAAACGTTTGTAACCAGTTTGTAAAGTGTGAATAAACAAGAAAAACCTTAATCTGTCCTTAGTTACAAGGAAACAATCAGGCAGTGAAGTTATAAATCAAGTCTTACAGCATTTATTGGATGATTTTAATTGCTTTATAATTGAACCATAACTTAATGGTTTGACTTGATTTTTATGTGCATTATACCTAATCAAGCGTTCAATTTGCCGGATCTGGTAAGGTAGACAACTGCTGCAGATTGCAGACGTGGGAGATCAACACAAAAGTGGCCATTTTCTTTGTTTTTTGGACAAATAACGTAATTTACAGTAATTTAAGGAATTAATTTGAACATTTATCTTTATTTGCGTATGATTCACATGTTTCGAGCGCATTGTAACTTTAGTATACGATAGAAAATAATGTTGACAAAAACTTGACTGCCTTTCGGATAGTCGAATCAACTGCACGAGCGAGTATTCGCGACCGGAAACGAATCCACGAAAATATGAGAATCCCCAAAAATATGAGAATAAAGGATACATTCAAACCAGCACTCTTAGTCATTTTGTAACATTGTTTAGTTAAAATATACACTGAAACCAGCGGCCCTAATCACTTTTCAACATTGTTTTACTCGGATTTACACAATAATAATAAGGAATCTTTAAGCTGTTTTGTAACATATTGTTTTATAAGTATATATACGTTCTCACAATTAAGCAGCCAAAGCCGTTTTGTAACATATTGTTTTATAAGTATATATATATATACGTTATATATAATATACGTGCACATGCTGAAATAAGCATTGACCAAGACTTACATTGAAAGATTATTTTGTTAGCATACAGACTAAAAAATAAATCCAAGCCGTTTTGGAACATTGTTTAGTACTGATGTCATTGAAAATATTTAAGAGCCCAAGCCGTTTTGGAACATTGTAAAATACCGACTTTCATTGAATGTAAGAGCCAAAGCCGTTTTAGAACATTGTTTTATAATGATTTCATTGAAAATAGGAGTCAAATCCATTTTGGAAAATTGTAAAATACCGACTTTCATTGAATGTAAAGACTAAGCCGTTTTAGAACATTGTTAAATAAATTAAGACTTTCTCTAAAACCAAGAGTCCAAGCCGTTTTGGAACATTGTCTTATAATGTTTTGCAGAGTAAAAATCTATCAATTACTATCATTGCAAGTAAGAGTCCAAGCCAATTTGGAACATTGTTAGATAAAGACTTTCATTGAACTGAGAATCCAAGCCATTTTGGAACATTGTTATATCCTGATTTTCATTGCAGGAAAGAGTCCAAGCCGTTTTGGAACATTGTTAAATAAAGACTGTCATTGAATATAGGAGTCCAAGCCATTTTGGAACATTGTTATATACTGTTTTTCCATCGAATATAGCAGTCCAAGCCGTTTTGGAACATTATTAAATACAGACTGTCATTGCAAGTAAAAGTCCAGGCCGTTTTTGAACATTGTTAAATAAAGACTGCCATTGAATATAGGAGTCCAAGCCATTTTGGAACATTGTTATATCCTTATTTTCATTGCAGGAAAGAGTCCAAGCTGTTTTGGAACATTGTTAAATAAAGACTGTCATTGAATATAGGAGTTCAAGCCATTTTGGAACATTCTTAAATACAGACTTTCATTACAAGTAATTAAATTGTGAGTCCAAGCCATTTTGGAACAATGTTAAATACAGACTTTCATTGCAAGTAAGAGTCCAAGCCGTTTTGGAACATTGTTAAATTAAAGACTTTCATTGCAAGTAAGAGTCCAAGCCGTTTCGGAACAATGTCTTATACTGTTTTTTCAGCGAATATAGGAGTCCAAGCTGTTTTGGAACATTGTTAGATAAAGACTTTCATTGAAACTGAGAATCCTAGTCGTTTTGGAACATTGTCTTATACTGCTTTGCAGAGAAAAATAGGAGTCCAAGCCATTTTGGAACATTGTTAAATAAAGACTGTCATTGAATATAGGAGTCCAAGCCGTTTTGGAACATTGTTAAATAAAGACTGTCATTGAATATAGGAGTCCAAGCCGTTTTGGAACAATATTATATACTGTTTAAATTGTCACTGATAGTAAAAGTCTAAGCCGGTTTGGAAATTGTTAAATACTGATTTTCATTGCAAGTAAGAGTCCAAGCCGTTTTGGAACATTGTTAAATAACGACTTTTAAGGCGATGTATACTATACAACCAAAGTAGTACCATATAAAATGCAGATGGATCTTTAGTTTAAAACTAGAAAGAAAAATTGACTGAGAGACTGACACGTTTTATAAAAAGTTATATTGTTACTATGATGCTACTGAGGACAATTGACATAGAAGAACAAAATATAACTTGGAATGATCAATAACATACTCTGAAATTACAAAAACAAATGTACCTTAATGAAAAATGATAAGAGTCCATTCTCAGATGGTTTTGCAGCTGCTAAAGTCAAACAGAATATTCTGTCAAAATTGGATATTTTGACATGAGAGCGATTATTAAAGTTCTTTGGTTTTAAATACGAAGATTTTCCACTGTTCCAAAAGGGCTTGGACTCATATATTCATTTTTCTCTGCAAAGTAGTATAAGACAATGTTCCAAAATAGCTTGGATTCTCAGTTTCAATGAAAGTCTTTATCTAACAATGTTCCAAAACGGCTTGGACTCCTATATTCAATGACAGTCTTTATTTAACAATGTTCCAAAACGGCTTGGACTCTTATTTTTCTCTGCAAAGCAGTATAAGACAATGTTCCGAAACGGCTTGGATTCTCAGTTTCAATGAAAGTCTTTATCTAACAATGTTCCAAAACTGCTTGGACTCCTATATTCAATGAAAAAACAGTATAAGACATTGTTCCGAAACGGCTTGGACTCTTGGTTTCAGAGAAAGTCTTTATTTAACAATGTTCCAAAATGGCTTGGACTCTTCATTACTTGCAATGACAGTCTTTATTTAACAGTGTTCCAAAACGGCTTGGACTCTTTCCTGCAATGAAAATCAGTATTTAACAATGTTCCAAAACGGCTTGGATTCTCAGTTCAATGAAAGTCTTTATCTAACAATGTTCCAAAACGGCTTGGACTCAAACTTGCAATGACAGTCTTTATTTAACAATGTTCCAAAATGGCTTGGACTCTTTCCCGCAATGAAAATCAGTATTTAACAATGTTCCAAAATGGCTTGGACATTTACTTTCAGTGACAATTTAAACAGTATATAAAATTGTTCCAAAATGGCTTGGAGTCGTACTTGCAATGAAAGTCTTTATTTAACAATGTTCCAAAACGGCTTGGACTATTATTTTCTCTGCAAAACAGTATAAGGCAATGTTCCAAAAGGGCTTGCATGGACTATTATTTTCTCTGCAAAACAGTATAAAAAAATAAATCAATGTTCCAAAATGGCTTGGACTCCTATTTTTATTGAAAGTCGTTATTTAACAATGCTCCAAAACAGCTTGGACACTTATTTGCAATGAAAATAGCCATTTAACAATGTTCTAAAACGGCTTGGACTTTTACTTGCAATGAAAACCGTTATTTGACAATGTTCCAAAACGGCTTGGACTCCTATATTTAATGAAAAACAGTATAAGACAATGTTCCAAAACGGCTTGGACACTTATTTGCAATGAAAATAGCCATTTAACAATGTTCCATAACGGCTTGGACTTTTACTTGCAATGAAAATCGTTATTTGACAATTAATGTTCCAAAACGGCTTGCATGGACTCGTAATTACTTAAAAGAAAAACAGAATTAAATCAACGAACGTTCCAAAACGGCTTGGGCTTATTTTTTTCAGTATATAATTATGTGCTAACAAAACAATTTTTAAAAACAGCTAGGACGGCTGGTTGGAATGTAGGTACATGTATTGATAAAAATTCTTTCAAAACGGCTTGGTCTGCTGGCTTGAACGTATTTCCTATAAAAAAAGTTTTTATAACGTACGTACAGCTTGGAACGTATATCCTCATTAAAGTATGTCACACGTGTATGACTTGGACCGTTTGTTTCAGTGTATATCAGAATAAAACAATGTTCAAAACATGGACTGTTTGTTGGAATGCGTATCCTATAAAACAATTAATATTATATGTTCCTATACGACTTGGAGCTGCTAGTTTGAAGGTATATTCCAATAAAACAATTGCATAGAACAAGTCGGGCCGTTTATAAAACAATACTGCAAAACAGGTATATGGAATGCACCGGGTTAACTTATTTGACAATATTCTTCATAAAATGTATAAGGTTGCAACGCTACAAGTACTTTCAGTACTTTGATAATGTTCCGAAGAGAAAGTGGAAAAGTAGCTCATGGAAAGTTAATATGTAGTACGTATTTAAAGAGAAAGATAATAAGCATTTCTATCTTCATGATCAAGTGTATCGGTTTTCCCTTTTTTATTAATTAACTTGTGTTATTACAGTTATGTTTTATTATTTACAGTATAACATATGATATCCCTTGTAAAATTCATGAGCGCTTGTAGGCGGTACTAAAACGGCTTGGCTCGTTGATGTTCCAAATCGGCATGGGATATTATGCCTCCCTTTCTATTCGAGTGACCCTGGTATGGGAAATGTAATTTCAAGGTGTAAATTGGAAATTTGCATGAATTTGAAGAATTGTTTCGAGGCGATGGTGCCCTTTGCATATTACAACTGTACAATAAAGAAATTTTAAACCTCTGCACGTATTATCCACTCAATACAAAATGTATTCAGTGACAGTGGTCTGGCATATTCTATATATAATATATTCTTTAAATACATCAACACCTTAAAAATGTTTGTAATAGTAAAGTATCAAGTTAAGAATAAAACAAAAGATGTTACATAAAGTACAAACCATTGTTCTTGTATAAGAATTTATTCTTGAACATCAAACTTCTTTTTTTTAAACATATTTTTTATAACTTGTATTGTTTAACAAAATTTGACTGCCCCTCCATGAAAACAAGTTACTATGTTAAGCTGCATATATAGAAGCAACACTTAGTCTTGTCGATTTTTGTCTTGGCTTCAGTTGTTACAGTTAAGGCTACAGATTTACATTAGGCCTTCAGGCTAAAACATGAATGTAATAAATCAACAGTCTGTGTGTTGTACTCTGTGTATATGTTCGTAATAAATGATGTATAATTTGAGAATGACAATGTACAAAGGTGAGACTGGGTGTAACAATTAATGTACCTGTCACCAGCTGTACTGGTCATTACTGTAGGTGGGGACTCGCTTTTTGATAACATGTGTCATCATTTGGTGATATTCTGTTTGAATGTGAAAATTAACTTTTCTGCCTTATTTACCTCTCCAGAGCACTGTTTGACAGTAGCACTTTTTTCACTTATGTACAGAAATTAGGACAAACTGCAAGTCAGTAATTGTTCATATTTCTGACTATCAGGTTTTTCATATTGAATAATCTCAAAATGTAATCTCATGATGTAATAAAAACTAATATCTGCTAATTGCTTAGAAAGTTTAAAGATGGCTTGCTGAGAAAGTGCTGTGAATGTTAAGAGATTTTATTAAAATCTGTATAAAAATATCCTGCTTTTTTTTCAATTTTTTTTTACGACCATGTGTTCAGTTATCTTTGTAACTTAGCTCTTTTGTATTAATTTTACAGACTTGTGTACCTGATACTACATTGTCTGATTAATTGAATCACTCGGATATTTACCAATCATCACTTTTTGTTTCCCTGTAAATAATTATTGTGTACATGTATACGGAATGCTAAAACAAAACATATTCTGGTATCTATAACAGTCACAATCAGTTAAGGCATACAATTTTTTTGTTTGTTTCTGGTTACCGGTACCTTTCCTACACTAATTTTTCCTGGCGAGCCTAATCTTTTTTAGGCCTGAGGAATGGTACCGGTACATCTACTTTCTCGCTTTTTACCTTTCCACATGCTTTTCAAGAGCTTAAATAAACCTGACGTGACTGTAACCCTATTTATAAGGATCATGTGACCTGGTAAACCACAAACCAAATTTTTTTTTTTGCCTTATTATGATTAAATCCCCAGTCACTTTTGGTTAGCTGTTGTTTTTTTCCCCAAAAAATTTGGATTGGTATTGTCCATTATTCAGTTCACATAGATATTCGTAAAACATAGAAATTACTTAAACCCAGGCTTCTTGGTTTATAATTATACAATATTACAAGTTCTCTGTTTATGCTTTAGTAAAGCACCTTCATAAAAAAACTCAATGTTTGATAAACATTGTACCATACTGTTACACACATTCCTATGATAACTGGTTCCCTGTCAACTTCAATGATCCTCAAAGAGTTACATATTTACATTAGCATTTACTTGCACGAGCAAGGAACCAGTTTAGATAAATTCTTGCTCCTTACGTAAGAGACTTGATGAGAGGAATGAGTTCTCTCTCCCAAAGTTTTGTCATTATTCATAATTGTGCATGTTCAATTCATTATGAAAAAAAAACATGCCAATAAGAGCATTTCGAGGGCTCAGCGCAACACTGTAGCAACTTGTTCTCATTTCAATATGAGTTACGACACTGTTGCGTTGAACCCTCGATTTAATAGAAAGTGCTTACCTGTGCTATTGTCATGTCAAAACCCTATCATTGGCAGAATGATTGTTTGCATGTGATAAGAATCATGCACAAATATCAAAATTTAAATAATGACCGGTAAATTTTGATAAGCAACTACTTATAGGAATGGTAGCAAGATAACTCGGCAATTATAAATCAACAAAATTAAACAATGACTTTACGATGTTTAATCAGGCATAGATTTTCCATTTTCTGAGTTAAAATACATTGTTGTTTATATTTTTGTGAAAGGGAATGAAGCATGTTTAAATTCAGCAAATGCTACTTGAATTATGGAATAGAATTTTAGTGAATGCTTTATCCTGATGAATTGTTCCAATCATGTTTGTTAAATTACAGAGACAGTTTTTGTTAAACCTCTTTGGAGAAAACACCATAAATTTATGAAAAAAATGTGATTTTACACTTTTTTAAATTTATGTAGCATTTCTTGTCAGATATAAAGTTTTATACAATATCATTTTAATAGCTGAGAATACCTGGTAATAACATTGATGACAATATGTTGATAAGCTGTGTTTATGGGTCACCTGTTCTCAACAGTTAACTTGCAAGTAGTCTGAAGCTACCTTTAAACATTAAATGATATAAATATTATCGTGAATTAAGTAGCTTTTATAATACCTTGCCAAGTTTTAATTGCATCTTCCTGTACATGAAAGTGATTATAGCTATATAAATGGAGCTGGATGTTTGCATGTTGTGACAACTACTAGAATGAACATTAGATTATATTTATTAGATTGTTTATTCCACACTTATGCTGCCTCATTATGAACTGAAGTACAATGAAAAAGAAATTATTACTTCATGTTTGTTGCTAAAACTTGTTTTACAAAATAATTATGCTGAATTGTTGAATCGGCAGGTAGCATTGACCTAGAGACTAAAATCATACCCAGAAGAAACATTGCCCTGGTCAAAACATTGACCTTAAAACTAAACATTATTTAAGGGCCCAAACTTTGTCCAAGGGCTGAAACTTTGTCTAAAAGCCAAAACTTTTTCTCTTGTAAAAACACTGCCTAATGGCCGAAACATTGTCTAAGGGTCAAAACATAGTCTTAGGGCCCAAAGCATTGTTCAAGGGTTAAAACCTTGACCAAGGAGCAAACCCTGTTTTCATAGATATGTGTACTGAAATTTTTGTAGTTGGGTTACACCCTTGTATATTATACATACCATGTGATTAAGTGTGAATGTCTTACCAGGTATGTTGACAATTTACTTACTGGGTAATTAACTGCAATTAATTATAGGGATACTCGTTAAGCTCACCATGTGATCTAAATTGTCATGTTAAATCACACTCTCATTGTTTGTAATGATACTTACAGTATTTCTGTATCTGATATAAAATATATATATCTAATGTATGTGAAAACATGCAAACATTATATACAAGCTGTGTACTAGATCTTTGATAAATGTTTATCTTATGGAATTTAATTCACATTTTCAAAATTCTAGGATCTTACAAAATAATTGGATTTATGTCTTTATGGCTGTTCACAATGAATGTTATTAAAAAAATAAATAATAAAATTTTGCTTGTTTGATATATGGATATTGATGATTTACTGTAAATCGGACATATTATGTGATGCAATTTTTGCGTGGATTTAATTATTCAATTTGTGTATTTGATGATTGGTTGAATCTTGATAGTTAGAGAAATTTGTGATTACATTGGAAATGTTGTCAAATTTACATTAATTGTTTAAGGCAGTTACTTCAATAGATGTATTTTTGTCTTAATGCTTCAAGTAATGCTAGTGATCTGAATTTTGTGTTTGACCGAATTCGTATCCCCTGAACTTTGATTGTAGACCAGTTAGTGATACTCTACATGATATTAATGTTTTTATACCATGAAGTACAAATACAAAAGAATTTATTGCAAAATAAACTATCAGTTACAAAAGTGAAATGTGAAATTACTGCATAAATAATTTTTATTTTGATAGTACAGGGATAAAACGTTCTCATATCGTAAAGCTAACCCAGCTGGTTTCAAATTGTGTTTGATGTTACAAAGAAGCATACAATAAACAAGCTTATCTTTTCAATAAGATTATTATGTAAGACAAAAAAAAAACATTTCTTACTGCATATAAAGTGAAACAGTAACCTGTAACTTTGATGATGTAAGTAATATAGATCTAAGTGTTGATGAAGATATTCATTCCTTGGAGGCTTGTAAATTCTGTGGAACTATTTAATCTTTCTTTTGTTATTTGTGTAAGGGAATTTCTTTTATATTCAAGTGATAAAAATATACATACCTACTGCAGAAACAATTCCTAAGTTGTTGTATTACATTCAACTCAATCTCTATCAAATCATTGTTTGACTCCATAGAAAGTTGAAGCATTTGTTTTATTGTGAGATTCGAAGCATTTTTCAAGGAATTATTCATTGACATTTGATTAGTGAAACCTGTGGATTTTGTGACATTACACTGAGTGTGGAATAATTCATTACCTATCAATTATGGATGACTTACCGGTATTCCCTGATTTCCCCGAGTTCCTGCTCTGTGAACCTTCATCCGTTACACGTGCATCACCTCAGTGTCATGTGATTCATAAGCCCAATGCACGAATAATTCGTGTACAGAGAAAGTTACCTACGCCGAGGACATCCCCTGTACCACGTATGTCGCCATCATTTGGGGATGGCTGGTATGACAACCTTCCAGTAATTCCCGGGCCAGTGGCATTTTCTGACATGTCTGATGATGAGGTCATGGATTGTTTTATTTCACCGAAAAAAATGTTTCGAGAACGGATAAACAGTCTGCCGATGGAGGACAGCATTATGGAGTCCTCAGTGGCCGACAGCAGATATAAGTAAGATACATATTAAATTGTTAGTGCATGTATTTTGATGACTGACTCTTACATGTAATCATTTACACAGGTGCTACTGTTTTGGTATATAAACATACAGTTGACACCGTGAACAGTGTCATCAAGGGGAGAGAAGCAGTACTGCCTTATTTGTAGTGCTAAAGTTGGCTTTTAGGAGAAAAAAACACCATGTTTCTGCAAACATCCCCAAAAATATTAAATCAACCGATAGATTGGCAAAACTTTCTTTTTAACTATGTTTGTAGATATACAATGATATGTTAATGGAAAACAATGATATGTTAATGGAAATGAAAATATTAGCAAGAAAAAAAATTTGACCGATTAAGACCATAAAAAGTCCAGTCGGCAGAAAAAGTTTTAATTCGAGTAAAAACAAAGAAGTTTGTATTATAAGGTCTATTCAAGGATTGCATTGATTTTATACTTAAAACCTGTGAACAAAGGCCACCCTTGAGAAAGACAACATGTGACCTTTATTGACAGGTGGTCTTTATTCGGAGGTAATTTTGTTCTAGATAATCAGTGACGATATTTGAAACAGGGTGGCCTTTATTCGAGGGTGGTCACTAACACAGGGTTGACTGTACTGTATATAATATAGTATCATAGTACCATCAAGAGAAAGTGGTGGTTGTTCACAAAGTAACTTATGTTCACAATGGGGGTCGTTAAATAAGGTTTAATTGTGTATATCAGATTCTGTTCTAGCTGTTACCATGTTTTCTAACTCTGACAAAGATTCTGTATTTACTCTAAGTCAGCAAAAAGGGCCACTTAAAGATTTTATGAGAAAACTGATAACATATCTATATATACATCAGTTAGAAGTGAGAATTTTGCATTTATTTGTTCATGCATCTTCTTCCATGAACGATTGCATTTACGTTCTCGGTAATTGAGTTATGCTCCACTCACATTTAATTCCATCATGCTTTTACATTAATTTCAATGAGCAATGAACTTCAACGGGGGTGGGGGGGGGGGGGAAATACCTCTTTAGATGGAGCCAAATACTTTATTCCAAAGAAAGGGAAATAATTTGTTAAGTTATTATAAGTTGGTTAATTGAACTAGATGGACTTTTGATATAATCAATCCTCAATTAAATGCAATGAAATATGTGAACAAAGGCCTTCCTTATGAAATATAAAATGTGGCCTTTATTGACAGGTGGCCTTTATTTGGAGGTCATTTTGTTACAAATTATCAACGACAGTTTATAAATGGATGGGTTTTATACAGTGTGGCCT
Organism: Lutraria lutraria; assembly: GCA_964023205.1. Classification (NCBI taxonomy): domain Eukaryota; kingdom Metazoa; phylum Mollusca; class Bivalvia; order Venerida; family Mactridae; genus Lutraria; species Lutraria lutraria. The sequence continues at coordinate 31,531,325 of OZ026845.1, read as the reverse complement.
TAATTTGAAGGTGGCCACTGACACAGGTTTGACGGCACTCATTTTTTACTCTTGACCGATTGTACGTTTTTCAAAACATAAGAATTAATTAACTTACTAGGTCTCCTTCAAGAATCAAGGTTTATAAAGTGGACATGTCGACATTTGACTGAATTTACAGTGAAACCTCTCTATTTCAGACTTGCCCAGATCTGGGTTTAAGCCCGAGTTAGAAGGGTTTCAGAATTAGAATGATTCTTCTTTCTTAAAATATACCAGGTGTTTGATGGTACCCTATAAGGCCTAAATTAAAAATATGTTTGTTTGCCCTTTACCGACCCTAAATTTTAGAAGAGGGTCGGTAGGTAGGAAAATCATTTTATTTTATTTCTAAATTTGACTTTTACCTAGCATGAAATTACACTTCTATCTAGAAGCATCCTTTACTAATTTTATGTATTCTGCTACCATACAACCATTTATAGTGTGCATTAATCAACCATAAACATGTACTCAGTGCCTTAACACACATTATTGTTTTCATTTATTACTTTGAATGGTACCTACTTTAAATGTTTATTGAAAACACTGAGTACATGTTTATTTTCCAAAGTATAAAAATAAAGTTCACCCAGAAATTGCAATAAAATGTTTTGAGTTGGCACGATTTTTTCGGGTCGGTCGGTAAAGGGCAAACAAACTTAATTTTAATTTAAGCCTAATAAAGAAAGATTTTGAATAAAAAATCAGCACTGTGAAAATTTGTCCGGATGAAGCTTGGTAATTACCGGATTAAAGGTTTCCATATTAGCTGAGTCTTCTATCCTGTATCATAATACATAACTACTCTTATTCTATCAGATATTCTCTCATTCACTGGCAAATTTTTGTATGATGTAATATCTATATTTAAAGTTAAAGTTATTGGCATTTTAAAGGTGGTTAAGGGCAAAGTATTTCTGTTTTAGTGTTTTACACCTTCATCATGTGTGAACTAAATTCTCGCTTGTTTAGACCTTAAGATGTTCTCACAGATCAGAAGAAAGTTGCCGAGTTCATGATTGAAATTTTTTGAAGGTTAGCCAACTTAATTAATATGCAATACTTACCCCCCCCCCCCCCCTCCCCGAGGCCTGGTTTTTGTTTGTGAATTATTGGTGCAATGGCATCGATGTTCTTGAGACAAAATTTACATAATAACAACTTCAGTTGATTTTTTACGTCTGCTATTGAGGTTAGTGATGCAAAACGAACAATTTTGGAACTTACATTCTGTTTGTATCTGAGAACTCTTAGACTTAATGTGCAATATCTTACGTATGGTTTACATTGATTTATCTCGGTTTACGTTAATTTCTAACGTCTAGACTCGGAAGACTCTTCCGTGTTGTTCCACTTGTAAGAGGTACCTATATATATATATATATATATATATATACACACTGTAAGAGAATTTTTTGCGCATTGTTTGTGTTATTATACATGTGTACGGAATTACTTCTGGGAAACTGACACAAGAGTCATACCACCATGTGGTAAGTAGCTTTATTTCTCGCCTAAGGGGAGGTTACTTGTGATTGGAGTTCAAATATGTAGCATGGGTTATGTATCCTGGTATTATAATGTAAATAATTGACTGAATCAAGATGTTATGTTATATTTGTAAACACACCTGGTAGACAGATATTAATCAAGTCTGCAGAAAAACTGTCTTGGCCAGAAACTAAATTCAGACTGGCAATATAACAGTTTTACGTCAAATTTCTGCAATTTTCAAATACTTGTTTGAGGTTAATGACTTCCACATTCTCATACTATTTCAGATAGACTGCTTGTCATATTTTATTGTAAATAGATTAACTTGCCATATCAATGTAATGTATTATTATTTTTTCTGATGTACTGTCTAATAATAATTATTGAGGCAATAGGATTAGTGGTCTAGTGGTAACATGCTAGACTTTGGATGAATGGTTCATGGGTTAGAATCTCGGCTCTACCTTCCGATATATCAGGGACCCTTATTCAGTGACCCCATCCCAACTAACCAGCCTATTGTGCTTAGAAAATCACAGGATAACTGATGAAGGGTGTATCGGTGCTTTACAGGAACCAGGAAAAACTTTTCAAAAAAGGAGTAGATAATAAATGCCTGCCTGGTTCTCCTGTATCTTATCTCCCCTTTCTCTCAGCCAGCCCTGACTTGACCATAGCTGTTGACTGGGCTGTTAAACAACAGATAAACTGTAACAACACTAGATAAACAATTGGTAATAATTGTCATAATTTCAAATTTTATATAGTCCCTAACCTAGGTCCAAATCTAAATGATCCTCTGACAAATTTACAGACTTCTCTAAATGATAACATAATTCTCAAAGAAACAAGTTGAAAAGCTGTTTGAAAGGAAGATGTAATATCTTATCTATATGATGTGGATTATTGTAAAAGTGAAATTATTGTCACCTGGCTGTTGAGTATTAACAGAAGGACTGTTCTAAGAGATGATTGGTGGTATAGTGGTAATGTGCCGGACTACTGAATGAAAGGTAGTGGGTTCAAATCTTGGCTCCACCTTCCGAATTTCTTAGGTACACTATTTTTAAGTGTCCCCATCCCAACTACCAAGCCATGTATGCACTGTGTTTAGAAATTACGGAATCGTTGTCGTGCGTCGCGTTTGTGGGGCGACGGACGACATTCGACATGGCACTTTACAGGATTCCGTAAGAAATCACAGGGAAAATGGCGAGACATGTATCGGTGCTTTAAGCTGGGCTCAATATAAAAGAATGTGGGAAAACTGTCAGACGTAAGAGTGGGGATATAAATGCCTGGTTCCCTGTATCTCGTCTCCCCTCCCTCTGGGACGGTCCTGAAATGACCATAGCTGTTGACTGGGCCATTTAACAAGAGATAAACAAGGACTTTTCTGACATACTGGTATATTGTTACTGTCACCTGAGTCAACATTGGTTGTCAGTGTGATATGATCAGTCTTCTTTCAGATTTGTTTTCTTTCAAAATAATGATGAGGGTAAAGCTTCATTCAATCAAAAGTAATATTTTTGAGTGGATATGATAGAACCTAACATACTATGTTTTAAATTATTAAATATACTTATGAAGTTTGTGGTTACAAGGTCCTAACTTTTACCTGTTGGTAGACTATAGGTAGGTAGGCCTTTATTTACATCATGAGATCATCTAAATTTTACGACCATCTCATTGTAGGCATGTATCAAGCACATCTTTTCAGACTGCTTTACTGTTTTTAGCTAACCAGAGTTATTGTGATCACGTGATGTCCGTGCGTCTGTGTGTCTGTGCGTGTGTGCATGCAACAACAATTGCTTTGAACAACAAGTCCTTCTTAAGCAGTTGGCCATTTCAATGAAACTTTACAGGGATGTTCCTTGCATGAAGCTCTACCAAATTCGTTCAAAAAATTAAATTTCATTAAAAACTCTGGTTGCCATGGCAACCAATAAGAAAAACTTAAAATCTTCTTGTCCAAAACCACAGAGCCTAGAATATCACAGAATATCATAGCTTTCAGGAAGCATGGCAGAAATTGAAATAACGGCAAATCGATATAGTAATAGGTTAAAAAAAAATTCTGTGTATTAATTGTAATTAAGAAAAACAATATATTATATTGATTTTCTTGACTAAAATGTGACAAATATTGCTCTATTCAATTCTATACAACACCTCGTCATCATCTTACAAGCTGTCACCTCTCGGAGCATTGAGAAAATCCAATATTGATGATCAATTACGAAACATGATGATAAATCCGTCATTTTTATTCATAAACAACTCTGAACATATTATTTATGATAAAATGTTGACCATTTTTATGTTAGTATGTGTATTGTTTCTATAATGGATTTGAGTAGGTCACCATGCCATATAAGTAAGTTTTTTGATAAATATTTTTTTTATTCATGTATTAAGATTAACATAAACACACTTTTTATTTATCGGAAACTGTTGCTTGTGTTCAGGCCATTATTTGTACTTTTTGGAAACTGAATGATAGTTCAGCTTTCACGAAAGTTGAAGTTCAGCTTTCACGATAGTTGAAGTTCAGCTTTCACGATAGTTGAAGTTCAGCTTTCACGATAGTTGAAGTTCAGCTTTCACGATAGTTGAAGTTCAGCTTTCACGATAGTTGAAGTTCAGCTTTCACGATAGTTGAAGTTCAGCTTTCACGATAGTTAAAGTTCAGCTTTCACGATAGTTGAAGTTCAGCTTTCACGATAGTTGAAGTTCAGCTTTCACGATAGTTGGAGTTCAGCTTTCACGATAGTTGAAGTTCAGCTTTCACGATAGTTGAAGTTCAGCTTTCACGATAGTTGAAGTTCAGCTTTCACGATAGTTAAAGTTCAGCTTTCACGAAAGTTGAAGTTCAGCTTTCACGATAGTTAAAGTTCAGCTTTCACGATAGTTAAAGTTCAGCTTTCACGATAGTTGAAGTTCAGCTTTCACGATAGTTGAAGTTCAGCTTTCACGATAGTTGGAGTTCAGCTTTCACGATAGTTGAAGTTCAGCTTTCACGATAGTTGAAGTTCAGCTTTCACGATAGTTGAAGTTCAGCTTTCAGGATAGTTGAAGTTCAGCTTTCAGGATAGTTAAAGTTCAGCTTTCACGATAGTTGAAGTTCAGCTTTCACGATAGTTGAAGTTCAGCTTTCACGATAGTTAAAGTTCAGCTTTCACGATAGTTAAAGTTCAGCTTTCACGATAGTTAAAGTTCATCTTTCACGATAGTTAAAGTTCAGCTTTCACGATAGTTAAGCTTTCCATAAATAGTCATCACCCACTGACAGTGCACATTAATTTTGAAACTAATCTTCAATCAAAACTGGAATTTTTTGATAGTGGTTTAATTTTGGTTCAACTAATGGTATTAAATAAGTGAATTGTTTTCTGAGTTATTCAAGACAAAATTTTATTGGCTGTTTTTTTGTTCTATAGAACATACATGTATAATTATGTAACATAGCTGATGATCACTTCCTGGGTGATTACTAAGGTATATTTCTTTTTATTTTCAATCATCATTAAGCCAGTTAATATACGTGTTTTTTTTGTGTTAATTATGAGGGTTGTTACAACATGTTCAGATTTTATGTGATGGTTGTTGTTGGGAGATTTTGTACAATTTTATTTGAGCAATGGTGTGATTTTGTCGATATTCCTGGTAACTTTTTGGAAGGAAGGGCCTTTAATAGCATCAGTGACTCAACCATGATGCTGCCGATATAACCAAACAACAAGGCTATCAGATAAGGGGCCTTCATGCCCTAGTACCATCATTTCACAGCTTCCAAATATAACCAAATATTCTTATACCATAGCCTTTCTTGTTTAGTTTCATTGTTGTGAATATGTTTCTCATTAGCAAAATTGTCTGTGGTTTTACTAATTGATTTAGTCTGTTGGGACTGTAAGTAAATGTGTCATTATTAGCTTTATTAATTTCTCTGAGCCTATGTTTAATTAAACAGTTTAGTTGGAGAGGAGTTGGGCACTTTATGAACTTCTTGTCTTTCCATGTATTTAGTATCAGTTGTTATACTTCTTGCAATGCAGAGTCTGTGTTTTACAAGGCATCCAAAGGCAGTTTTATCAGACATTATAAGCCTATGTGGTAAGCTTAAGGCATAAAAAATAATGTTTGTTTCTAGTAACCCGACCTACCCCGCTTTTTATTGGGTCAGAGGAAAAGTACACTGACTTTCTCACTTTTTTTACCTTTCCAAACACATTCAAGGGTCAAAATAAAGTTGAAATTTTATTTTAATGGTTCAGAATTGTACCAACTTCATCATGCAATGGTTATGTTGGAGTGATAGCCAGGATAATAAAGACTGGACTTCCGGGCACTGTACAATCGTCATGTATGCACATTGCTCCCTTATATACTCCTAATTATTGCTTTAACCCCAAAACAACAAAAAGCCCCTAGAGACATTTCTTTAGAATTATTCAGTAACTTACCTAAGCATGTAAAGCAAACAATAATTTTTCAGGCCTTTTTGTGTTAAACTACATAATTATATCATACAATTAATTGCTTATATATTCTTTAATTTCCTCATAACAACAAAAATGATAAAGATTAATTCACTGATGCTTGTTATTATTCTAAATATACATGCAGTGAAACCAGCTATAATGGACCCCTAGAAGTAGAAACCACCTGTGTTAACAGTAGCTACTGTTTTAATGAGCACATATTTATTGATATAACAGTCTCAGACTCTCAATAAACCTATGGACAATAAACAAACTTGTAAAATAATATCAAAGGTTACAGTAAGACACGGTTATAATATACAGCAAAACCTTTGAACAAAGGCCACCCTTGGGAAAGATAAAATGTGACCTTTATAGACAGGGGGCTTTTATTTGGAGGTCATTTTGTTCTGAATAATCACTGAAGTTTTTTTTTAAAAAACCTTTATTCACAGGGTGGCCTTTATTCGGAGGTGACTGCTAACACAAGTTGGACTATACTTGGTTATAGTATTTCATTTCATGGATATTGTAAGATACGGATACTGAGAAGTTTTTTTTGTAGGTCCCTTAGAATTCACTATAATGTATAATTGTGTTCTATCATCTATGTTTTACTCCATTTGGTGACATGTGTTTTACTGCATTACTGTCAAGTCATTTTTGGAAGCTGAACAATCTGCTTTCCATAGCTGTCACTCACTTGGCGGACATGAATTTTGATGCGAACCAAAGTACCATATTTATCTACATCCGCCATGCAATTGTTAAACTAGTTCCCGCTCCATGTTGCAGTGCAAATCTTTGTAAGTTCTGTATTTTCAGTACTTTGATTTCTTACTTTAATAAATCTGGACGCTCGGCTTTATTATGTAACTCAGAAAAAATGCTCAGACATGAAAGAATTGTTTGTTTCTTGTTAACCGATCTATCCTCATTTTCCTACAACACTTGAATAATGTATTTGGCCAGGGAAAGGAAAATCCACTTTCTCATTTTTTTACCCAAAGTCAAATAAAATAAAAAGTAAAAAAACATGTGCTGAACTACCTACCTACCCTAAGTTTAATAAACGTGTAACTAGAAACAAACAATTTGTTTGGCCTCATGATGTCGTAAGAATGAAATCCGACTCAAATTAAGAAATTACAGATTGGATCCATAAAAAATAATTGCCGAATAATTATGTAATTTACATCTTAAATCTAGAAAAAAAAATTAAGGAACAGATGCAGGATTATCCTTTGTGATTTTCAGCTGAATTTTTATTCAAGATAGTAGCTATCCTTCTTCTAAGGCATTGCTGAATATATGCTAAAAAGTGCACCCTTCCTAATTAACAATCTCCACCCTTTGACCCATGAGTCCAACGTTTCTATACCGCTGCAAACAAAGTTTGAGAGGGTGTATATTGGAGACACTCTGTCAGTCCGTCTGTCCATCCACATACAATATCACAAGTTTGTGGAGCATACTACTTCCACATTCCTTAAGCGATTGCAATGAAACTTGAAGTATGGCATCACCATTAAAAGTAAATATGCAAGACACATGTTCCATGCCCAGTGATCCTTACATTCCAGAGTTATGTGCCCTTGAACTGAGTCATATAGTGTACTATCGCATTCTTTGTGTCAAAGTGATGGCGGGGGTATTAGTCACTTCTGTGACAAAGCTCTAGTTGAAAACTGTTATACATCAGAAATGCTGTCATTAATTCTTCAATTAACAATCCAAAATCATTCCAAAAATTGAAAAAAAAAATGAAAAAAATGTAATATTCTCTGGGGTGTTTATTAGGATATATCTGTATGTTTTTTGTATGGAATCTCATTTTAGGAATGCCTTAATCTGTAGAAACAATTAGCTGTCAGGACTGAACTATTCAGGATACTAGTATTAAGTTTTTTCTTCTCCTGAGATCAACATTAGGAATAAACCTTGTTTTATGATGCAATCAAAGATACTGTGGAATCATTAATTTTCGTTGGGGATTTAATATAGTGGATTTCGTGGGTCGGTTTGACCACGAAAACAAATCCCACAAATTCAAAAGCAGAGATAAGGCATTGTTTTCATAAATCAAAATCCACAAATTTATGTCCCCACGAAATAGCCATTTTAGTAAGAACCACGAAAATTGAGCCCAACGAAAATAAATGAGAATACAGTATATTTATACTTATAAAATGCTGTGTTTTGTTATTTGTATAGGGAGAGATATAGCATATTTGCACTTAACCAACAAGAATCCTGGTGATTTATAGTAGAACCAATCCTTGTTAGAGTTGTCATTGATTATTTAGAACAAAATGACCTCCGAATAAAGACCACTTATTGTCGCTCCCTAGGTTGACCTTTACTGACAGATAGCCTTTATTCAAAGGTGGCTATAGACACAGGTTTTATTATATTTTATAAAATCAATTATATGACTTACATGAGTTATTTATACAGTCAAACCTGTGAACAAAGGCCACCCTTAGGAAAGAGTTTTTTTTAATCAATAACAGTTTATGAAAACATGGCCTTTAAACACAAGGTAGCTTTCATTCAGAGGTTACTATAGTTTGAATGTTTAAAAAATCAAAGTACTGTGTACATTAAGCTTTGTAAATGAATACAATAAATGTGGTTGTTTTACAAAGTTAGCTTGGAATAATAGCTTATGTACCAATATATTAAGTTGATAGTTAGAGACCTAAAGTTTGTTAAAATGCATATTTTCTGGACCTTCCTGACACAGAATGACTTGTATCAAGTGTAAATACAGTCCAAGACATCAACTTCACCTCAGTTAACTGAGCATACACCTAGGTGTGACTGGCATGCAGGTTACTGTAAAACATGGTTATAACAAACTTTGATATTAATGTGAAAACATTTGTTTTCCTCAAAATCGCTTTAACACAAATTATTTCATTGTTAAGGATTAGTTAAATATGCAAATAGATGCTTACTGATTCTAAAAAGGTGAGGGTCAAAAATTACCCTTGGCTGATATTAATCTTTAAGAGTCAACAGAATTTCCTACTTGTGACAAGTTGTGTATTGAATTTGATCCTTTGGTACAAATTTTCAAGAGTATTAAAGCTTTATTTTGCTTATTTCAAGAGTGAAAATGTCATTTAAAGGGTCAAATGAGAGACATGTTATTTTTTGTGGCCCCTATAATTCTTCATAACAGTGTTCTATTGTACAATATTATGTCATGAGCTTGTTGGTATAATTCCTAAATAAAATCTTGTCCAATGTATTAACTGGCTTTATGATAACATGTCAAACTATATCTCATTAGGCATAAAAAATAATAGTTTCTGGTTACCAAATCTGCCCCAACTTTTTCCCCAGCAACCCTAGATTTTTTATTTGGCCTCAGGATAAAATATCCACTTTCTCACTTTTTTTACCTTTCCACACACTTTCGAGATCAAAAAAAGGGCTGCAACTTACCCACCCTATTTTTTATGAGCATGTACTCAGAAACAAACATTCTTTAAGGCCATATGAATTTCATCTCTCCATGCGTTTTACTGCGGGTACTTGAAGTTTATTAGAAGAAACATCTCACTCTGAAGAATTTACATGAATTTTATTTTTATCTCTCAAATAAATATGTTGACACTTTGTTGAAATGTTAAATGTGCATTTATGTCTCTTAGCGCCCCGTCCCGATGAGTTTATTAGATAGAGATATTGGATATGTTTAATAGTTTGTATTGAGAATTAGAAATCGTTGATTAGGTCAGAATGATAAGCTATGATTTTGATGGAAACAATGAGATATTGGTTTTATTGGGTTTGATTTATTGAAATATATCATGTATCAGATCTACAGGTATGTTCACACACTCTGTGCCAAGTTCAAATCAATTGATTATATTTTAGTAGCAATAAAATAATATTCTTTATAATGATCGGGTATGAAAAAAAATGTTACCAATTTTTTATCATCAATTTGAGTGTCCTGTGATGTTTCTTACATTCTTCATATGTCTGTTTGAAATTATCATGATTAAAATTGCTTATATCAGTATGCAACTTGTCACATGGTCACTTTCTAGAAAGGCAATTTGGCATTGAAAATGAAAGTAGAAAAATTTAATTTTTATACGCCCGTTTGAAAAATGGGTTGTATTATGGAAACACCTATGACGGGCGGGTGGGGGACGTCCACAATGGTGTCCGCTCTCTAATACAAACAATTGTATTCGGATCCTCACCGAACTTAATGGAAATGTTTATGGCCATGAGATCTTTTGTTTCCAAGCGATAATTTATTTGAAGGTGCATAATAATAAGATACATGTCTGTTTGATTTCCGTTAAAATCCAAATATTTTCACATGAGTTATGGCCCCTTTTTTTATTTAGGTCTCAGCAGGGACATTCGTGACCTCCCGACACATTCCTAGATTCAATTGCATGAACCCTATTGTTACAAATTGTGAAAACACAAGTACAGTACAAGTTATTATGTCCATTAGAAATGAATCTAGGGTGTTTTATATGATTGTATAAGGTATAATTTTATAACAATTTTGAATTTATGGTGTCAAGTAAGAATTCACGTATTGCAAAAGTTTTTCAACTGGAAAGTCACAGTATATTATCAATAGGTTTTATTGCGATGTTATGGACTTAATCGGACAGTTGTCACATTATTTAAGTTTTTGTTCATTTTGATACGCCTCAGGATAGAGAAATCAGATGAAGGTTGTTTTGTACTACATTGTACTTATATTGTAAAATTATCTGAGTTGCCAATCAGAAGACACGGACAAACAGAGTGATTTATTTATTTATCTGTTGTTAAAAGGCAGCCCATTCGACAGCTTTGGTCATCTCAGAGCCGCCCGGGGGAATAAGATACAAGAGAAGCGGGCATTTTTATCCCTACTCCTTTTTTATAGTTTTTCCTGGTTCTTTATCGCGCCAACCTATAGACACGCTTCACCCTTAATTATCCTGTAATACTGTATTTTCATTTATTTTCATTGGGCTCAATTTTGGTTGTTTTTACTAAAATGGCTATTTAGTGGGGACATAAATTCGTGGATTTTGATTTTTGAAAAATAATGCCTTAATGTCTGAATTTAAATTCGTGGGGATTTGATTTCGTGGATGAGCCGACCCACGAAATCCACGAAATTAAATCCCCAATGAAAATTAATGATTCTACAGTATTAACGCAGTTCTTTGCTTGGTTACTAAGTTGGGATGGGGACACTGAAAAACATCCTTGAAATATTGAAAGGCCGAGATTCGAACCCGCAACCTTTGGTTCCGTAGTCCACTAGACCGCTGATTCATCACTACATACAGAGTGGAAACAACCACTTAGTATGGCTGAATGACCCCATAGTCTAGGTTTTACCATGTGATATCTGTCTGGTCCCTAGTCATATTTCAACTCTGCAGTTAGGGGCTATAGTGAATAAAACTAGTCCTAATTTTATAAGATGGCAATAATGAAAAAATAAAAGTGTTATCCAAAATTTAATAGACTATAATTTTTATGAGAAGAGAATGTCAATTTCTTTTTCCTGTTTGATGATCAGTTATAAAAATCGTTATCAAATACTTCAATCAGTCAATTTAATCGTCTTTGTGAAAAAATGACTTCATTGTGGGAAAATTATATTTAATAAAAATATAATTTATTATGATATTTTTCGACCAGTAGAGCATGACTACTATAATATTGTTATTACTATAAATACGGTATAGAAAGGGATGTTCTCTTGTGTCAAGATACAATTTAAAATTTTTACACCATGCTAGACTTTTTAAACGTACCTCCAAGTATTGGTGAATTTTTAAATTGATGCGGACAAATTTGATGTGTTTGTTATTTTTGTGTTCAGGATTGAATTGTCAAGTTTTTATTTGATTTTACACCATGAAATTATATTGATGCAATATATGTTCATTTATATCTGACTATATTGAATACATCATATTTGACATAGATAGAACAAATCATACATACACGGAGATGTTAAACAGTTCTAATATTGTGCTGAAGGAATTTTAAGAGAAATTAAGCAAAAAGAAATTTTCTCACTTGGAATGAAAGCTGTTAAAACAATTATCCAAGTTGGAGCAACCATAGGGTAAGTAAAACCATCACAATCAGTAATTGATCTGTGAGATCTTTCATTCTGAGTCTCAAATTCATGTTCAATACTTAGATGAATAATTGATTGATTGATCACATTTAATGAATTGAACTGTAAAAACAAGGGATCAAATCAAGCGATTTTTCTCGTATAATTAACTCGTGGAATTCTTTAATAATAAGATACTAAATGACTCGTTTTGATGTGCAACTTATACAAATGGATATTTTGTTTATGTAGTACTATTTGTTTACTCGGAATTAATGATTAATGGATGATTTGTATTCATGATAATCCGATGGGGAAATCATTTCGTAGTCCGAGACAGTTGCCGTAAGTAGAGCTTTGTTGGTTTTATTCTTGTATTTGAATGTACTCACACAGGTTTAAACCACACTTTGGCTTTGCCATAGTATTACAACTCAACCCTAATTATGAATTATATAATCTCACTTAAACAGTTATTTGTAACTATTCTGAACAAATTAAATCATTTGAGTGTTAAAATACGCATATTGAAGATATTTTACGAAAATATCGTAGAAACTGGAGTATCTGGAAGTCTACTGGGCGCCATTTACAAATATTGGTGTTGTAAAATAACCAAAGATTATGATACTTCGTTATCGTAACATGCTTTAGCTGTAGTTTGGTAAATTTTTGGTAAACATTCTACTGAGCTTGAAATTCTAAGAGGCCTGTCCTTTGGCTTGAAAAGCAATTGGTGCCGATGTCGGAGGTCACTTGTTCAAAATTTTGCAGCTTTCCTATTGAAATTCTAAGAGGTCAGTCCTTTGGCTTGAAAAGCAATTGGTGCTGATGTCGGAGGTCACTTGTTCAAAATTTTGCAGCTTTCCTATTGAAATTCTAAGAGGCCAGTCCTTTGGCTTGAAAAGCAATTGGTGCTGATGTCGGAGGTCACTTGTTCAAAATTTTGCAGCTTTCCTATTGAAATTCTAAGAGGTCAGTCCTTTGGCTCTGCGTTGCCCTAAAACATAACCTGCACACTGCTAAAGCAGCATTTAAACTGACAGTGAGTTTGATCAATACAGTCTCATGTGAACATTAAGGCCAAAAGGGAGAAAATTGAGGCCTTATTCAGTGGATTTATTTGCCCTTGGAAAAACTATTAAAAATATAGTAAGGAAATAAATACCTGATTCTCCTGTATCTTAATTCCCTACTGTCTGGGACGGCTCTGAAATGACCACGGCTGTCAAATGGGCCGTTAAAAAAAACCAGAAAACTTATTTTTCCCCTTTTTAGAGGTTTATTTGGCCTATTGTTTCTATGTGCCTTAACAGTGAGTTTTGTTTAAAGGTGAACTCTGTTCACAGATGGCCATTTACACTGATGTGACTGTGTTTACTTTTCATAATTGTTCCTGCATGTATCAAAAATATATAAATCAACAACTCATTTAATTATCACTATACATAGTTGTGTCATGTACAGATATATAAGAGGATTATATAAATACATGCTAAGCCTAGTGTTGTTTCAATTTAATTGTTTATTGCAAATTGATGTAACTACATAATGCAACATCTGTCTTCCTTTAATCATAAAGCATTAAGTCAATCATACAAGCACAGATAATAAAATTATGACATAAACTTATAATCAAATACCTTGCATACCTGAAAAGAGCACTACCTTGTATCTATGTTGATTTTATATGACAATTTAAGTTTAATATAAGGAGATTGATGTTACATTTCTTTATATTTTTCTCTGTTTTTCTTGAGATAGTTAAGTGGGTAATTATTTAGATATTATAGTAAATATAGCAGAATATATATACATGTATATATATGCATAAGCTTAAAGGAATGTAAAAGAACTGTCTGTAGGAGAGACACAGTCTGTGAGTATTGTATGGTGACACAGTCTATGAGTAATGAATAGAGACACAGTCTGTGAGTATTGTATGGTGACACAGTCTTTGTGTATTGTATGGTGACACAGTCTTTGCATATTGTATGATGACACAGTCCGTGGGTATTGTATTGAGACACAGTCTCTGGGTATACAAGTATGGACATACAGTCTGTGAGTATTGAATGGATCCTGAGACACAGTCTGTGGATATTGTATTGAGACACAGTCTCTGGGTATACAAGTATGGACATACAGTCTGTGAGTATTGAATGGATCCTGAGACACAGTCTGTGGATATTGTATTGAGACACAGTCTCTGGGTATACAAGTATGGACATACAGTCTGTGAGTATTGAATGGATCCTGAGACACAGTCTGTGGATATTGTATTGAGACACAGTCTCTGGGTATACAAGTATGGACATACAGTCTGTGAGTATTGTATGGATCCTGAGACACAGTCTGTGGATATTGTATTGAGACACAGTCTCTGGGTATACAAGTATGGACATACAGTCTGTGAGTATTGAATGGATCCTGAGACACAGTCTGTGGATATTGTATTGAGACACAGTCTCTGGGTATACAAGTATGGACATACAGTCTGTGAGTATTGTATGGATCCTGAGACACAGTCTGTGGATATTGTATTGAGACACAGTCTCTGGGTATACAAGTATGGACATACAGTCTGTGAGTATTGTATGGATCCTGAGACACAGTCTGTGGATATTGTATTGAGACACAGTCTCTGGGTATACAAGTATGGACATACAGTCTGTGAGTATTGAATGGATCCTGAGACACAGTCTGTGGATATTGTATTGAGACACAGTCTCTGGGTATACAAGTATGGACATACAGTCTGTGAGTATTGAATGGATCCTGAGACACAGTCTGTGGATATTGTATTGAGACACAGTCTCTGGGTATACAAGTATGGACATACAGTCTGTGAGTATTGAATGGATCCTGAGACACAGTCTGTGGATATTGTATTGAGACACAGTCTCTGGGTATACAAGTATGGACATACAGTCTGTGAGTATTGAATGGATCCTGAGACACAGTCTGTGGATATTGTATTGAGACACAGTCTCTGGGTATACAAGTATGGACATACAGTCTGTGAGTATTGAATGGATCCTGAGACACAGTCTGTGGATATTGTATTGAGACACAGTCTCTGGGTATACAAGTATGGACATACAGTCTGTGAGTATTGAATGGATCCTGAGACACAGTCTGTGGATATTGTATTGAGACACAGTCTCTGGGTATACAAGTATGGACATACAGTCTGTGAGTATTGTATGGATCCTGAGACACAGTCTGTGGATATTGTATTGAGACACAGTCTCTGGGTATACAAGTATGGACATACAGTCTGTGAGTATTGAATGGATCCTGAGACACAGTCTGTGGATATTGTATTGAGACACAGTCTCTGGGTATACAAGTATGGACATACAGTCTGTGAGTATTGAATGGATCCTGAGACACAGTCTGTGGATATTGTATTGAGACACAGTCTCTGGGTATACAAGTATGGACATACAGTCTGTGAGTATTGAATGGATCCTGAGACACAGTCTGTGGATATTGTATTGAGACACAGTCTCTGGGTATACAAGTATGGACATACAGTCTGTGAGTATTGTATGGATCCTGAGACACAGTCTGTGGATATTGTATTGAGACACAGTCTCTGGGTATACAAGTATGGACATACAGTCTGTGAGTATTGTATGGATCCTGAGACACAGTCTGTGGATATTGTATTGAGACACAGTCTCTGGGTATACAAGTATGGACATACAGTCTGTGAGTATTGAATGGATCCTGAGACACAGTCTGTGGATATTGTATTGAGACACAGTCTCTGGGTATACAAGTATGGACATACAGTCTGTGAGTATTGAATGGATCCTGAGACACAGTCTGTGGATATTGTATTGAGACACAGTCTCTGGGTATACAAGTATGGACATACAGTCTGTGAGTATTGAATGGATCCTGAGACACAGTCTGTGGATATTGTATTGAGACACAGTCTCTGGGTATACAAGTATGGACATACAGTCTGTGAGTATTGAATGGATCCTGAGACACAGTCTGTGGATATTGTATGGAGACACAGTCTGTGGATATTGTATGGAGACACAGTCTGTGGGTATTGTATGGACAAAGTCATACTTCCTGACCTGTTCATTAAAAAAAGGCCTAACTCACTCAGTTCTGGTGAACAACTTTTCTGTCAGCTCTGATATCTTATGCTACTGATAACATGTACTCCTTTATTGTTATTTATTATTAATATAGTCAGTCTACTTTTACAGGAGAACTGACATAATATTAATAAATTTGCACAATACTTGTACCTTTTTACTTTGTTAGGGCAAGAATAAAAAAAATGAAATTATGGTCACTAACTTGTACTCATTAAATTGTGTTGAATGGAAAAATCTATTTTCAAGTGCGAGTTTATACACAGTCTTGGTTCAAAAGAAAAAAGAAAAGAAATTCCTACCTACCTTCCCAAAATTTCAAACTTGGGTAGCATTAGTCGTTTGGGCAAACATAGAATTTTTAACTAAGGCCTTATCAAGTTATTCTTGTACACTTAAGATGCCTAAATAATTGTTTCACTGCAGTTAAACATGTACAAAATGACCATACACGAGTAGTGACCACTTTTGATCAAGAGCACATTTTATTTTACCACAGGCTGAAAGAATCATTTCAATTTATAATAAAGGGCTTTAAAGTCAAATTTCTTCTCTTCTCCGGGTGGTCCAGATCCCGTCCTAATATACACAAGTTTTACTGCATACTCACAATATCATTTATTTTAAGAAGCATGTTAAAAAATGCACTATTTAAAGCATTAATATCATTTTTTTTAAATAGATGGACATATAATGAATTTAGAATTGTACCTTTACTCAATTCATCTTTCATAGAAAACATTCCACAATCATGATAACACACAACAAAAAAGGATGTTCAAGTAATTGATTGATGTCTGATAATCTGTAAGATTACATTACACCCCCCTGTGCCTAATTACATCCCGTATTCACAGATTGTTACTTAGTTGTCATACTAAGAACAGTAAAACCTTGCCTAGCCTACCAACTCAATATTAAGGCCACAGTGTTTTGACGAGCCCTCAATATCAGACAGATTTTCAATTTTACAGTCAAAATTGTGAACAAAGGCCACCCTTAGGAAAAACAAAATATGGCCTTTATTGACAGACAGCCTTTTACTCTGAGGTCATTTTGTTCTGAATAGTTAATGATTTTTTTTAATGGCCTTTATTGACAGGTGGCCTTTATTCAGAGGTCATTTTGTTCTAAATAATGCATGGTTGTTTTTTAAATGGCCTTTATTGACAGGTGGACTTTATTTGGAGGTGGCCACTTACACAGGTTTGACTGTACCTTTATACCTCCACTTGATAAATAGACCATCTTACTATTTAGACCAGGAATTAGACCAGGATTTAGACCGACCTTTTTTATCCTAAAAGTGGTCATAATATCGTAGTTTTACTATATGATTGGAATGTAGCACTTTAAAAGTTGAGTTACAATACACTTGTTCCATAAAGTATCAGAATACAGTCAGAACTGAGCTAAAGACCATCATACTTATAACATCCTTTCTTAATATGATGTTTATTTATGATATAGTCCAGGTGAACCTTTGTAAAAAGACCATCTGTGCTCTAAAGCCAAACTCCTTTATTCCATTAGGTATAATATTATGATCATTGTTCTTCACAAGGGTGCAATTCAACTTACCCACAAGAAGGTGTGAAAAAGAATTTTAGATAATAGAATAGTGATCATCATGTTGTAAAATAATTAATTGTTTAATTAAATCTCATTTAGAAGCAGGGTATTTGTTGAGTACCTGGATATTAGGTCAGGTAATTTTCATGCCTCATTGTTAGAGAGCTTCACAATTATCTTTCTTGACAGGTTTTCAATTAATACCTGTTTTTCATCAGTACAGTAAGACTGATCAGCCAAAGATCAGCCGAAGATCTCTCAATACTTACTAACAGAAATGCCCGACATGTATCAGTTTTCTTACTTGCTAATTACATAGTCCATTCAGAAAGATAGTATCATTTGCTAAACATGTGTCTGTCTGCCTCGGCTAGATATTCCTATATCTGTGTAAACTACATGAAATGAAAATTGTCTTGTCTGATTCCAACCTGGTGGTGCAAGTAGCTATTGTTCTCTGGGAGTAACTAACACAGGCTTATCTTGTGAATTTGTTGATTACAGATATTTATTACCGAGACTTTTTTCGAGATTTTTTTTCGGTATCTAAGTGATTAAACAGTGGTTGCGTTAAAAAGTATCTTAATCTCGAGATATTATTGGTATAATGTTGAAGTATAAGTCGACTCATATAGATGTACATGCTCTCTATGTGCCGGAATCATTAAGGTAAGATCTACTTTGTTGATTACCTAACAGTTTATGGTGGAATCTCATGCATGTTCTTGTTTTTCATACATTCTGATCATTATTATGTTAATGACTTACACAATTGATGTATTACGTTGGTTAATGAGGGGATTTTGTGCCTAATTGATGTAGTGTCCTTAGCAGGGTCACTAGAATCACAGAAGAATATACCTTCATGGTTCTCTTTGATGTTTATCAATGCTACAAATTTCTGTTTTTGATTCTCAAAGAGCTTCCTGTTTTAGCGGCCACCTGTAAGTACATGCATTATAAACAAGCTTGTACCAGTAACTGCTGGATGATTATACACAGTCACATGAAATGATACAAGAATGATTATATTTAAAGTTACCCTGATTTAGGCTTTAGGATAAAATATTTTACCAGAATTTTCCTTTTCTGACACTGGGGTTTAATCATTGCACCTACAGTCAGAGTCAGTAATTTGGCTAGTTTTCCAACTTTTAGGAGAAGGAAGACCCCATGTGTCCCCTGGGTAGAACCACAGACCTTCTGGACAACTTCCTAAAATTTGTAATTTGTCTGGCCTAGGACGGGGTTCAAACTAGGGCTGAGGATCGTTGGGTAAGTGGCCATCCGATCCAATCCATGATTTAACACTTACCATCAACGAATAGAATCACAAATCTTTTGTTATCAAGTAACCCATCTAAATTCAACACTGCAGTCCTGAAGACAGCTAAATTTAATTTTCTTTTAGGAATAATGAAGTAAATCAATATAAATTGTTCTATGGCTTAAATTTATACGTACTCCCTTCCAATTAATGGATTTACTAGCATCCTTTTCTGATTTGTTTCTTTGTTTGCAAAAATATCGCCTTAGAAATTTTATGTGCCTGTAGTCGTACATGTACCTTCGTGGACAGACTTCTTATTGTGGTTGTGTAATGTCCCCCCATATTCATAAAGCTCCCAAGAGTAATATCGAGGGTTCAACGCAACAGTGTCGTAACTCATATTGAAATAAGAACAAGTTACGACAGTGTTGCGCTGAGCCCTCGATATCTTCCTTTAGGATTTTCCTTAGGTTTCAAAGATTTTCTGTTATATATGAGAAAAGTCCTTACTTAAATCTAAGGAGCTTTATGATTAAGGGCCCAGGGAAGTATTCCCTAGACATACTTAGAATACATAGAAGTGTTCTGAACCAAAGAAGAAACATAACTTCTTATTTGTAAATGAATGTTGTTTTATACCATCTTATATTGATAGGGCTTGTGGCCAGCTGTTAAATGTGTACTTTAAGGCTATCCATAGAAAATTAGTGTTTGCTGTAACGCGATTCAAACTTTTAACAGTAGGTAGGTTGGAAGGTACTGGTACTTTAATTTTGTTAACATAATGACAAATCACAGGAAATCATCTTTTGTCAAAATCACTATAAAAACATGAATTTTTTTAAACATGTTGATTATGTCACTGTAAACTTACCTTATAGTTAGGATGGACGTACCATGATCTTATCTGCTTCTGTAAAACCTCAATATACCAGACCTTCCTATGAACCACATAAATGGTCTTATTTTTGTTTTTGTATGGAGTTTTATGCCCCTTTTCAACAGTCAGAGTCATATGCTAAGCATTGCTCCTGAGAAGAGCCAGTACTAGACTCCCATCCTCTGTAAGCAACTGCCTACTTTTCTCACATAAAGAGATATGGTCGGTAGTGGGGCTTGAACTCACGACCCTCCATCGTCTTAATATTGAGATGATCTCATCACAAAGCTGAAATGTAGAAGAATATTGTACGTCAACGGTTGTTTAACGGCCCATTGGACAGCTATGGCCATTTCAGAGCCTCCCCATGCACTGAGAGGGGAGAGAAGATACAGGAGAACCGGGCAGTTATATCCCTTCTCTTATTGAATAGTTTTTCCTGGTTCTATATCATGCTTAGTGTAAAGCACCGATACACGCATCCCCTTTTTCTCTGTGACTTTCTAGACACAATACTTGGCTTGGTAGTTGGGATGGGGACACTGAAAAAGGCGTCCCTGAAAAATTCAGGACAGACCTGAGAATCGAACCCATGATCGTTCATTTAGTAGTCTGCCATGTTACCACTCAAGCCCCAATCACACCAACTGGTTCTCAAATCAGTGGCCAATGTAATAAGGTGATAGTAGTATTGAAGTGGTTGCTGGGTGAGGTTTAAATGAGACACTTCATACATTTATATTGAAAAGTTTTATCTTAATCAATTGGACAAATATTTTGGGGGGAATTTGACAGCTCATTGCGAGGCATCGCTAACCTTGTAAAAAAATAAGACGGCCTATGTGTGGTTGATGTCAATACTTGAAATACTTCTGATTTGAATTGACAAGATATAAAATAAATTGTACATCTAATACTTATATCACATAGCAGGATTACAAGTGAATGTCAGACCATAAAATAAATTGTTTTACAAATACTAAAAGGTTTTATTGATAAGCTTTAGGTTTTGTTTGAAAAAAAAATCAGGTGTTGTGATTGACAATCAAATTGTAAAACATAGACTTACAAACTTCATCTACATTAATAAATGTATGTAGTGAAACTCATAGGGAGCTCGCATGTTATAAAGATAGTGATTAATGATGCATTTATAAGGCCTAATTTGGCCACATGGACGGAAACTTATTATATTGTGTATATATTCACTATATAATGGTAGATGTGTCTTTGGTCCATGTGGCCATTTTATACCAATTCACCATTATTCATGATCTCTTCAACATGCTAGCCCCTATGGTAAATCAAACTTTTTAACCCCCAAAATGATGTTAGTATTGAAGGGGTCTCATTTAGTTGATAATTGTACCCCTGAAATATTGATAATTGGCCCAAACATGAGGCATCTGATATGATAATGTGGCTTTGCCCCTTCAAAACAGATTGATGAAATCATGAATATTTCTTGAACTTTTCTTCATGAATAGTTCATTAAGTATGTATAACTATTTGACAGAGGTAATATTACAGGTCAGGGTTTTCATTAATTGTTTGATTCTATTTATGGACCTTCTTTCCTTAAAAGGGATCTGTCATCAATCTGTCCATCTTTTTGTCCTCTCTAATTCTTCCTAATTGAGAAGTTCATCATTAACCTCATTAAGACAAACTTTAGGCCAGTAGTTCAAAGGTCAAGGTTACTTCTTGCCCTCACTGCCATAGAGACTGTCTATGTAAAATGTCTATAGATACATTCTATAATTATGAAGTCATGGTAACAGATGGCACCTGTTTAACAGATTATCATTTTATTTCACTATGGAAATATAATATGATTTTATTGCACTGTCAAAGCTGAATAATTCACTGTGCATGCAGTCACTGAATGTGTTTATTTTTAACTTCGGTACCATGGTAGATAGTTTCTGTTTAACTTACAGCAAGAGAATGAATGACATGTTTATATATCATGTAACAATGAAAGTTATCGAATTTCACAGAAGCTAAAAATAAGTGCATAGAATGATTGTGAAATAATGCAGCTTTGAAAGTTTAATAAAATCGCACAATACTGTATATAAATCATCAATGCAAAAATGAAACAATAATAGAAAGACAAAACAAGGCAACCTCTGTAACTAAGTAACCATGGAGAGTGTCGGAAATCTGAGTAGAAATGTTTGTTTTAGTTAAGTAAGTAACACCTTTGACTAGGTTGCCATTTTGTTGTTGTATTTGTAACAATAATTAGCTGTTATTATAAAGTATGTACAGTATACCATGATATTAATAACTATTTTATGACCACACTAATGCAAGGTATACCATTCTCTGATGGCATTTGTGTTCATTTTCTTATCTTCATTGCTGCCTCATACGAATCATTCAGGTGTGGAGCTATTTTCTAGACAATCAGGGAACTGAACATTGAATGTAATACAATTTGTCTTTCCTGGGGAAATTTCATTTGCAAGATAATAGACCTCGCAGGATCTCAATAAAATTAACAGAAAACAATCAAAATGTTTCAGAAAACAAAAAAAGCTGCACAGAACATCTGATTTTAACAAACAAAATTACTTGTATTACTACCCTAGTGTCGGAAGTAAATCAATTATTCACTAATCACAAGTCACAGATCAAGGAAACTACAGACAACAAATAGGGCGTAGGTTGCATTACGTAGGTTGCATTATGTAGGTTGCATTACGCTTACTATTAAATCAACAAGTTCATGTACATAGTGGTATTGAAATGGAAGTTGTTGTAAATAGCTCCATGTTAGTGGTTCTATGTACTCTGTGCTTGTACATAGATAGCTCCATGTTAGTGGTTCTATATAGTCTGTGCTTGTATATAGTGGTATTGAAATGGATGTTGTTGTAAATAGCTCCATGTTAGTGGTTCTTATATAATGTAGTCTGTGCTTGTACATAGTGGTATTGAAATGGAAGTTGTTGTAAATAGCTCCATGTTAGTGGTTCTATGTACTCTGTGCTTGTACATAGATAGCTCCATGTTAGTGGTTCTATATAGTCTGTGCTTGTACATAGTGGTATTGAAATTGATGTTGTTGTAAATAGC
This sequence comes from Lutraria lutraria, assembly GCA_964023205.1. NCBI lineage: Eukaryota > Metazoa > Mollusca > Bivalvia > Venerida > Mactridae > Lutraria > Lutraria lutraria. The sequence continues at coordinate 31,508,284 of OZ026845.1, read as the reverse complement.
TCCATGTTAGTGGTTCTATGTAGTCTGTGCTTGTACATAGTGGTATTGAAATGGATGTTGTTGTACATAGCTCCATGTTAGTGGTTCTATGTAGTCTGTGCTTGTACATAGTGGTATTGAAATGGATGTTGTTGACATAGCTCCATGTAAGTGTTTCTATGTAGTCTGTGGTATTAGATTTGGGTACAGCTAAACCTGTGAACAAAGGCTACACTTGATAAAGACATTTTGTGCCCTTCATTGACAGGCAGATTTACTTAGGCCTTTGCTCACAGGTTTGACCATATTAAACTTTTGAGTGAAATTAAATTTCACAGTTGTTCCCGTTACCTAGTGAACACTATTTTGCATGCTTGGATTGTCATGCTTAAACCAAGCAATGGCGGGAGCATATCATTATAACAAGTTACCAGTATGTTGTGAAATGTAAATTAATATTTCTAGTATATTGGTAGGGGAATGTCATTATTCTACATGTACATGTTTTTTTTCCACCTGTTCAACCATCTTAGACCCCAATGCACCATAACAAATTATCTCCGTCCAGTACTGGCCTTCTTCTATATTTTAGGGGATTTGAATAGATTTGCAGTCCTGATTCAAGTCCCCCCCTTTCCTGGGAAATTTTGATATTTCTAAACAAGAATATGACTGCTAAGTGTCCATGATTTGATTCACCTTGTATAACATGTGGTGTCTTTCCGTCATGTGCCAGCAATCTATTTTAAATACCTTCGTCTAAGAACCTGCACTTGATGTTTACAAGAGAATATTTTATTTAAAAGATCATTCAATTAATATATATTACTTAAATACAGTTTATTATAGAAATATCGTGCTACCAGAAGGCATGTTTATCTGAAATTTGTCATAGAAACCTTTGAACGTACGCTTCGAACTCAGTAATTGGTAGTTAGAACATTTAATGCCTTTGTGATTCTGAATAAAGGTATTGCCACTAGCAATCAGAACTCCTCGGCATTTGTGTAAAGAAAAGCGGACATATCGGCAGACCACCATTTTGTTGTTGTTGTTGTTCATGGGCTACTTTCCATCATTGCTGATCATGGGAGTTCAATGATGGAAACAGCCCCTTCTCTTTCGATGGGAACTTGATGTCTATCTTATCAATCATAAACTATAAACACATTTAAAAGTCTGTCAATCTGAGAATGACTCTTGAAAACAAGTACCTATATTGATGAAAAAGTAGTGACCGGAAACCGCATCACAAAATTTGTAACCCTACACATAATTATGTATGAGGCATATTTCTCAGTTACGGAAATGATCGAGTAGTTACGCTTGTGCCCCATGATGTCATTCATCCCTGTCATACAGGGGGGAGGGGAGTCTGAAATAACTTATTTAATTTTGGAAAGACAGATAATAATCTAATGCAGCAAAATAGGAATATTTAGTATTTTAAACTGAAGCTTCACATGCCTTGTAGTTTCTTACAGGCACAAATTTTCCCCCGTCTTTATCTAAAGACATGATATTTTAAAAACATTTAATCCTCATCAATGCCAAACGTGAACAACTATTTTGTTTCAGATATATGTGTTGCCAATAACCTGAAAAACAAACTTGAGACAAATCATTGATGATTTTTTACAATTACATAAATTTGTAGCTTATTGTGATAAAGAAAAGTAATAATCTTCTTGTGGAGAAGTTGCTGACTCTCTTTGAAGGGTAAGTTAGTAATAGTTAGAACATTGTCCAGGAACACTGGTTAGGTGAACTGGCCGTGGTATATTACTGAAGTTTTTTCTTTTTAAAATATGTAAACAATTAAAAGAAAGAAGAAATAGTCTTAATGAATTGTCTGCCTTTGGACCATGATAGCGTGATTACCTCCCTTCCTCCTGTTTTTGATAATCTGGCTTATGTTGCATTTACAAGTAAATCATTGTAATAACATGATACTGATCTTCTCTTATCTCTCGATCAATCAATGGACTTAGGTTGGTGATTCATAATTGTATATATGATAAATAATACATTCATTATTGAATCTATGCCATGGAATCAGTCTGTTGCTACTTACGTAATATTTAATTCTCTTTTAATGTTCCTATAAAAGCTATATATGTCTTGTTCATTTTATTTTTATTGTTATTTAAGTTATTATGAAATATCAATGTACATGATATTATAAGAAGTACAATATATTTTGTACTGTAGTAATATTCCTGTGTAATGAATATTATCATAGATGTTAATTATAACATGTGTTCTCTCACTAGGTTTTCAAGAACACGGTACTCTCAACTTTTACCTGTATTTTTTTATACTTTGAATTTTGGGCTAGTTATGATTACATGCAACACAATTTTTTTATGCTAAATCGATTTGAAATAAAAATGAGTTCATGGCTACAGCTTGTGTCTGAACAGCCAGACAGACACGAAAATTAGCTCAAAATACTATTTTGAACCAAAACCATATACAAGGGAAGTAACTCATTGTTTGTTAGAATATGTACTTTCAGTGTTGTCTCCCTTTAGCCAAAATCTTTGCACACAAATTATTGGATGTAAATTTGTTCAGTAGTTTTTGCAAGAATTCTTGCTTGACCATTTGATATACATTCACTGACTTAAATTTTGTCTTCTCAATTTTGTACTTTCTTCATTTTAATCTTAGTCTCAAAGCATTTATGATTATGATTTAATTTTTGTACATAAATGTACAAAGAAGGTGCATTTCTTGTCTTAAGCCTCTATTGTATCTTTTTGTTCAACAATGAATCGAGAAATTATACTGAGTCAGGAGCCTAATGGATCTTCAGAAAATGACATCCTTATGAGCTTCAAAACTGTGGTATGAATTATCTGTTTGATCGAGTTTTACACCCCTTTTCAACAGTCAGAATCATATAAGGCGGACAGTTCACCTAATCATCGTTCCTGGGAAGAACCAGTACTAGACACCTATTCTCAGTAAGCAACTGCCTACTTTCTCACATAAAGAGAAATGTTCGGTAGCTGGGCTCGAACCCACGACCCTCTATCAGTGAGAGTTTACAGTGATTTGCGGTCAGCGACCTTAACCACTCGACTTCAGAGGCGGTCTATGAATTATCTTGAAGATTTTGACAGTATATAAGTTTGAAATCATGATGGATATACATGGAAGCTATAAGTGCCTGAGATGGTTCGTTAGAGATAATCTGTGTTGGGTCTGGTTAACTTTTCAACAGGTAGTCCATATTATAAGATATGGCAAGTGATAAGGTTTGTTTCTTGTAGAAAAAAAGCCATGTGGTCTTATAAGTCATTAACTATTTTGTGGATAACTTAATTTCTAAATCTCTGGTGCTTAGAATATGTATAAATGTAGGGAAGTATTTTTACACATCTAAATACCAAAACCTGAAAAATTAGTTTCTGTAATACTTTAAGTGTACTAATTTCATCTTCTTTGATATTTAGGTGAAATTAAGGTGAGAAGGTCTAGTAAATAATAATTTCGAGGGTTCAACGCAACAGTGTCGTAACTCATATTGAAATCAGAAGAAGTTACAACAGTGTTGCGCTGAACCCTCGACTGTTTCTATATATATAAAAGAGTTCATACCCTTAGTATATTAATTAGGTTTAAATGAGTAAATCAACCCAGATGAATAACATAAAGCATACAGTAAAACCTTGCTTAGTAACCATCTCAATACCTTAACTACCTTATTATAGTGACCACTTATTTTCAGACTGGTTTTTAATTACAGTCTAACCTGTTTTTACAGCCACCTCTGAATAAAGACCAGAAAATAAAAAAAGGTCAGTCCTAAGTTTTATAACCTTGGACAATGTGTCTTTCAGAGTCACCCAACCTCAATGATCAGAAGGTATACAAACTAAGGTTGATCAGTGATATATTAATTTTTGTTAAATATAAAAAGTAAGTTCATGTATAATATTGTAACACAGTTTCATCTGTAATTTCATACTGTTTCCATGCCAAAACCTCACAGGGTCTGGTATGATATTTCCTGATAAACAGGTGTCTGGGGTTAAACGTGTTGACCTGTAAAATCATTTCACACCTTGTTGTTCTAACAAACTGGTGATAACTTCTGGACTCTAAAACATGGTATAATGTTTAACAAGCCATGTATTTTATTATATTTATGTTTAGTTGTTAATTTCCTCCCTGGAATTAGATAGCTTTGGCTACAAACCATACAGGGTGGTTTAATTACATAAGCAAATTACTCGGTTCATTAGTAATTGTTGAATTCTTGTAAACAATGTATGTACATGTGATAAAAAAATGCTTTATTTTACATTTTAAGAAGTTGAAGCCAGATTCTGAACCATTTTAGCAACTTTGAAGTAAACAGTAATCCCATCTTCATTTTTGTAGTGTCTGCAGTACCAATCTGTGTAGTAACTAAGTATCTGCAGTACCAGTCTGTGTAGTAACTAAGTGTTTGTAGTACCAGTCTGTGTAGTAACTAAGTGTCTGCAGTACCAGTCTGTGTAGTGACTAAGTGTCTGCAGTACCAGTCCACCTATTGACTAAGTGCACACTTTTGAAGTGATACATCCCTTGAAGAGAAGGTAGAAAGATTGATCTATTAAATTTAGTCTGTCTTTCTTTTACGATTTGTTTTATGATTCCAGTTATCTCTCTAAGTTATGACATTTTTTTGTTTCAATGTTTTGAATGGTGTAAATTTGAATTTGTTTAGAAAATTTTAAAATAAACTTGGATTTTTATTGAGATAGCCTTTGAATTTGTGCAAATGTATGACACAGTATGTGGCCTGACTGTAGAGGAAACATCCCGACAGGAAGGCAAGATAAGACTATAAGATGATAATGGTCTTCCGTCTTTATATTATGGTGTCGGATTAGTGCCAACTTATATTTATAAAACAGTAGGGTTCATCCTTGCCTTCTGAAGAATATATATGTAACTTTGCATAATATACCTATCTTAATAGATCTCAAAATACCTTAATTTGCATAGAATTTGTTGTTTTTCAAGTTCTTCTTCATCGCTACTGGTACTTCCTTTAGGTATATTTGAAAATTGCGGCGATAAATACAAATTTTTTATAAGTTCAGATTCGCATGCAATATTTTGGCAGCATGCTTGTGTTGGCCGTTACTGTAGTGCTGTGTTATCTATTTTAATCATTATTTTCTCAGAATTTCCCATTATTAGTCTATTTTCTTATACCATTTCATAATCATATCATCTTGCAAACTCCAATGCAACATTTCTAGATGATAAAATATAACATGTACCAAGTGTTACCTGAACATGATTCTGTACTATATAATTAACAGGAGTGTTTTGTAAAATATTTTATTTGTTTAAACCTTTATTTTACTTGTTACCAATGTCTGAATACAGCGACTTTTTCTTCTTTGTTTGGGTCTGGCAAACAGACCCTTTCCAATAGCACTAAGGCTTCAATTTCCCAATGAACATTTTAAAATAGATTTTCAAAATCGGACATAAAATGACAAAAGTTATGACCATTTTTGACAAGAAGTCTTGTATTCTAGTGCAAAGAAACCAGAGAACTATAGATTTATTTGGCATTGTCTATTGATAAAATTTTCAAATAACCTAGTTGTCACGACTCCGGACCCATTCCCAAAAAGGTGAAAAAGATAACTGGATTAGTGCAAAAGATTGTTTCTGTAAAACATCATGTCTTATCTACACAATAATTCAGTGTTCATTTTTGTTTTCTTGTTTCTTATTGTATATAACTGAACCCAGCTTCAGACTTCATTTTAATGTATTAGGATCCTCAAACTCAAATTTTTCTGATCAATGCAAATTTTACGCAATGCTTCTCAAAAATTTTAGTATTACAAAAAAATTATTGCCTGATTTTTATTATTTCTTTGATAGTTACCTGGAATAGTATCATTTATTTTACGACAATGTTTTTGAAATTGAAGAGTTGTTGCCCTTGTTTTAAAATAGAAAATATAAATTTCTCTAGATATTGCATGGTGATCTATATTTTTCTTTATCAAATTATAGTGATATTGTGTAATTACATCTTTTTACATTAATATGGGTGTTCTTTTGTCTTTAAAACTTTGAAAATAATTGATTTCTCCCATAGACTTTAATGCAAATTTAAAGGTAAAAGAACTCAAAAGAATGCCATTGTTTTTGAAAACATTTTCTGTCATGGGTACCTATAAACAATTTATATTTTCAGATAATAATTTTGGAAGTTATATGATTTCCAAGTTCAATCATGCCTACATTCAGTATTTACTATACAATCATGTCCTGAAATATAAATATAAACCAGGTCTTGTTATATCTTTAACACTTTGTAGTTTATCTTAAAGCTTATCAGGCTATGGAAAAAACTTACAGTTTGGACAGAATCTGGGTTTTTTAACCCTGATCAAGTTTGAATGAATTTCTTAGATATTGAAGCATAAAAAATAAACTTGTTTCTTGTTATATTCTCCATTGCTCACTAGATAGGCCAGGGTTTTTTTTGGGGGGGGGGTCTTGAAAGTTTGTAGAAAAGTAAAATAAAAATGAGAAGTGGATGTTACATTGTTCCTAGAGTCTAATAAAAAGTCTAGGAAAAATTTGGGTAGACTGGTTAACCAGCAATAAACAACCTTTTAGGCCTTAGGAACTATTGGCAGCTACAATCTTAGTCAATGAAACAGTCGGTTAATTGGAGCTTAATTAACTTTAAAACATTGGGAAAAATTGTTGTCAGAGCCAAGACTTGATGAACCAACAAACCAAAGAAAATAATTAAGATTTTAAACTGTTTACAGTCCTAAGAAAAATAGTATTTTGTGATATAATTGGGGGGTTCTTCTGGATTAGAAGAATGTTATATGTGTATACATAATCTTTACTTAAAGTGTCCCTAGTAAAATTTAATATGCCTTGCATGGGTATCACATTTGACAGACTTTTCAATTTAACTATAGTTACTGTTAAACAGATTTTTTGGCATAAAAAGTATATTTTGAAATAATTAGGATACTGTGTAATTTATCATTAATTCAAATTGAGTTTGGACTTTCTCATAATATGGGTGGGGGGGCATTAATTAGCATGACGGTTGTCAATGGTTTATTTCAATATGAACACCCCTTCGAAAGTAATTCATGAAATCATTTTTTTTTTCTTGAACTTTATTCTTACATACTTCATGAATACTATTTGACAGGATTGCAAACATGAACATTCCCCTCATGATAAATGAATATTGTGATAAAATGATATCAATACAAAATTTTCATTTCATTAAAGACATTACCATAAATGTGAAAATTTGTAAAACATTTTTGCTAAATTAAGGATTTAAAAAAATTGGAAAAACAATGTAATTAGGCTATGAGATTGTTTAATCTTCATTTTGGTTTTAGTAAGGATGAAAAACAATTGTTAATGTATTCATTTTGCTTGCAATTTGAAGATGCCAGAAATTCTGGTGTTATATGCTCTTTAACACTCAACAAACTTCAGTTTAAAATAAATATTTACAGAGAATTTGCAGGAAATCTATATGGTTTCCCTATAGATAAGATTACAAACTTGCGAAGACACAATACTTGTATGATGTGTAACAGTATTTGTTTGGCACAATCTGTGCCAAATCTCTGCCTAATGTTTAATTTGCCTGAAAGAGATTTAAAATAATTGTACCTTGTTATTTATCAATTTTGAAAATTGAGATTTGAACTGCTTAATGAGTTTGCAGACAGCCTCTTGCTGAGGTTTGCTCTGGATATGCTAATTAAAGGGACATGACTCTTGATTTTTATTTATTTTTTCATGTCTTTAAATTTATTATACAGAAATAAACATAAAAAGTAATTTAAGTGTGCATGTTTTTCTCTTCACTTACGACATTTATGAGAACAATAAATCCTTATAGTTATTTCTTGTTATTTTGATGATGTTGATTTTTGGCTGTCAGACAAGAGTTGCATCCCTTTAGATACACAGATCTACAGAGGAAACGCTGCACTTTAGAAATAACATTATTTTGTTAATGCTTCATTTTTCTTTAAAATCTGAATATTCTTTTTTTGGTAGCACATATACATAATGTTTTGTTGATTTGTAAATTAATTGTGCCAAGTTTGTGTAAACAATATTTTTGGAAACTTAACGATAGTTCAGTTTTCCATAGCCATCACTCATTTGATGCGCATGAATTTTGATGCGGAATTTTAAGTAATTGCAATTGTTTAATTATATGGAAGTTCAGTTTCCATGAGTACTTTCAGTACTTTGATTATGAAATATTAATATTATAGAATTGATAGTACATAGAATCAAAGTACTGAAAGTACTCATGGAAGTTACACTTACATAGACGGAAAGGGGACTAGTTAAACAAATGCATGGCAGACGTAGAAAAACATAGTATTTTGGTCCCATTAGTTCATGTGTGCCGAGTCAGTGACTGCTGTGGAAACCTGACCTATCATCAGCTTCCAAAAATGTGATTTAGTTATTTTAATATTATTTTTAAAAAATTGGGTGATTTCTTTGGGACCCAGTGTGTATATGGCAATATGGCAAAGTTCTTGCATCTACTAACCTTTAAGACAAAAAAAATAAGTGGAAAATTTTGGTCACATTACACTAATTCATATTTGGATGTGGGCCTTTGTGGGTAGTGGCAGCAAAAATAAAATAAAACAAATGTTTTTCCCTTTTATTTGACTTTTTGGAAAATTGGTTTTGGCGCTAAGGTTAAATAACTTATTGAAAAGTCTATAATTTTGAAGTCACAGTTTGCTCAAAATCATTAAAATGCAAAATGCGTAGCATGTACGTGGAAGCATTATTTATGAATCTTCTGATGAGCTATGTTGATTCATACTGTGTTTGTACTCATTATGATCTGATTCAGTATATCTCAGTATTAGTGTTGAGTAGTGTATGATATTACCCTCATAACCAGTTGCTTATATTATCATTGTGTCTGTATAAATCATTAGTGTACCATCTGCTCTTCATATCCATATATTTATGTATGTATAATGTTATACTATATTTACCAAATCATCCCAAATAAATGCCCCAAGGGGGGGGGAGGGTCTTCAGATTTACATTTTAATATTGTATTTGTCACGGAGTTACTAAAAAAATTGTTAGTCACATTCGACAAGAATTGAAGAATAATTACAATAGGTAAGCAAGATCGTATGTTTTATATATATTGAATAAGCCTTGGGTGCTTATAAGGGAAAGGCTGTTTATTAGAGAGATTTTGGTATATCATACAGTTGATACCTTCCCTGTTGTATATATTACAAATGATTTTTGCTCTCATGGTGTCTACTATCTGAAATTACTGGCACATGTTGTACTTGGAACCATTTCCTATTGACTTGAAGACATTATTGCATTGATTTATCTCCCTTGTTGGATTTCATGAGCCTTGTTTAAAATTACCTCCCTTGAATTATCATTCTCGCTTACTTGCAATAAACGTGCAGTTGTCACTCTTTAAATGACAATAAGAGACATTCCTAATAGACTTGATAAAAAGTTTAGATTTGTTTTTTTGTTTGTTTGTTTGTTTGTTTAATGTTGTTGTATGGCACATCAGCAACTAATTATCATACTTTTGACTAAAGCTTAGCTACATGCTCATGAGAACATGTATATATCAACTATTGTATTGTTTCTATAACAGTCCTGTTTATAGAAGTATTATGATCAATTTGTATATTTCCTGTCAATTTGTGTCCCTTGTTTGTTCAATTTGATTATAAATTCATTCTGTGATCATGTCTAGTCTAACCTGTATTAGTGGCCACCTTTGAATAAAGGCCATTCTTTGAAAAAATGTATTTGGTCATTTAGAATGAACTAACCTCCTAATAAAGGCCACCTGTCAATAAAGGCCACCTGTCAATAATAAAGACCACCTGTTAATAAAGACCATCTGTCAATAAAGGTCACCTGTCAATAAAGGGTTCAACGCAACAGTGTCGTAACTCATATTGAAATGAGAAAAAGTTACTACAGTGTTGCGCTGAGCCCTCGACCTGTCAATAAATGTCACCTGTCAATAAAGACCACCTGTCAATAAAGGCCACCTGTCAATAAAGACCATAATTTGTCTGTTCAAAGTGAGGTCTTTGTTCACAGGTTTGTCTGTACTTTGATTGTGTTTCCATTAATGAACTCAATGTTCTTGTTGTTGGTCTTGTTACTTGTGATAGAAACAAGCAGGTATGCATGTAATTACAGATGTTATTATTATCTCCCAATTCTTACTTACCACATTGTATCTGCTATATGCTAGGCCAAGGTAAATGTATTCTTAGCTTCTTATCAGAAAAATAAGAAAATGGAAGTTTCTTGGGTTTTTTTCAGAGGTAGGGTTGGTGACAAGAGATGTCAGAGTCAAAACTTATTTTGTAAATTAGAAATATTAGCTTGAGATATTTTAAAGTATCGAATTAGGAATTTATTCTATTTTGATCCCAATCTTAATTTGATTGGTAAATTGTATTCTTGTGTATTAAATTGTTTAGACTTGGGGCTTATCAGTGATGAGAAACAGAACATTTGTCCTGTGGCCTTAAATTACCCTGTATTCACATATCCTTCCAGACAGATATAAGTAATATATAATTGATGTCTATATATTATAAAGTAATTAAGTACTTAATAGATAACAATGTGTACAATAAGTGATTTTTTTGAAGTGACAAATTTTTATTAATGTATTTATAATTATAGTCATTCATCTTCCACATTTAGTTCTTTGGTTTGATGTCGAGTTGTTAAGGTTGTCAACTTCAAATCACTGTAACCTCTCACTGATAGAGGGTTGTGGGTTCGAGCCCAGCTATGGACCATGTCTCTTTATATGAGGAAGTAGGTAGTTGCTTACTGAGGATTGGAGTCTAGTACTGGTTCTTCCCAGGAACAATGCTTAGGTGAACTGTCCCCCTCAAATGAGTCTGACTGTTGAAAAGGGGCGTAAAATCCAATGATGATGAATTTGACAAATAATTATTTTTTCATAAAATTGCAAGGTCACTGCGCTTTACATTTCTTTTGTGAAATCCTGACTTATATAATACATTAAAGGTCCTTTCTTGTTATCTGACCCCTGAGGAATTTTCATTGCCATTTTTCTTGCATTTACTCCAGATAAATTTAATTATCTTATCATTGATAAAACTGCTTTCAGATGTCCATTTAAATCATTTTCTTAGTTTGTCTCCAAGAAATTCAAAATTAATGATATTTTTTGCGAAAAGATGTCTGCGGGGGGGGGGGGATGAACTTTTTCAATGATCCAATAACATAGGTATAAAATACATGTGTTTTAGTTATCTGTATTCTAAATGTGTATTTGTGGGTGATATTAGAATCCTAAGATTCTCCAAGAGTTAAAGCGTTCTGCTCTCTCTTGTGTTCTTCTAGAATCTAACTTCTGATTAGGAAGATATCTGTCATATCTCCCATGTATCTTTTTAATGGGTTTTACCAGCAAGCCTAGCCTCTATTGCTTACCTGGATTTTGTTTAAAAATTATTCTACCTCCATTTGAAGAGTGCTCACCTTCATTTTGAAGAGTACTCTACTAAGAACATTTTCTGTGGATTGACTGAGTATTTTTCTAGAGATGGATATTACCTATCTATCTGTGTTTGGTTCCTCAAAATAGAATTAGAATGATTCCGATATTATCTCTCAGTGATTTTCTGGAATTTTAGTTGCCAAGTTGTAAAGCAGATCCCTGTGTTTGGATTATAATTTGTAAAAAAAAGGCTTGAATAAATGAGTTTTTGTTGTGTTTGCAATATGAACGATCCGCATTTTTTTTATTGGATAACAATTATCACTTTACTGCTGTTGTGGAAACAAAACTTCTTTTCATGAGTGCCAAATGTTAGAAGAGCAGTCAAATGAAAAATAGAATAGGTTTCAGTTGTTGAGTACTCTCCAGTATGGAAATTACAAAAGTGGCTCACCTGGGAGTTTGATCTCCAACTGTGAAGAGTCGGAGGTATTGTAATGCCTGTTTTCTTGATGTATAATGGGATATATATACTATAGATGTGGTATTATTTTCTTACTGAACTGATAATTAGATAATGATCTAAAACACAAGGAATACTCAGTTTATGAGCGTATGATTTATTGTGAAGATACTGTTATAAAAGGTTCTTTGGAGGAATTTTTATTTTCATGCTAGGATTTATCAGGAAGTTTGTTCATTGTAGCAAGATTCATAGTGGTTGTTGCTGGTGTATTTCCTGGTGTTATGGAAACAACAGTGATTTTAACCTAGTATTGATAGTTGTTGTTTGTCTGTAGTATGACCTCTCTGTGCTTGTGGATTACGGGATTGGTATAGAGTTTAAGGCATCATTATGTCGTCCTGGCTCGCTGCGCTAGGGCCATGTGCGAGTCCTAAGAGTAAGGCAAAGGATCAGCGTCATGATGTTATTGTAAGTAGTAAACCTCACAAGCTATCTTCTTTAAAAAGGAGGGGATCCTTAACTGATGTTAGGCCTACAAGAAAAGTGCAAGGTTCGCGTAGTTTTCGAGAAAAAATTCAGGATACTTTTGAGGGAAGCTTACGGAGAGGTAAAAAGGCAGGAAGTCTAGAAGCTGTTGGTACGAGAGGTGAGACTTTTGGTAACCCCGATACTAACATGAATGTTTCAACATCTCTGCGCCCAAAAGTTTACAAAGGAAGTAGCTCTGGTTCGTATATTGGTAGTAGCACCGCTGAACAGGAATTGGCAATGTCAAAAGATAAATTCTGGACAAATTTTTACAACACTCTGCCAAGAAATAGACATAAATCTGACAGACCGAAAGACCTATCACTTCAAGATCTTCCAGTCACTGAGAGAGATTCCGAAATTGATCTAACTATCGAGTCAAAACAAGATGACAAAGATATACAATGGTCTGGGTATGCTACAAGTCCTAGAACAAAAAGGAAGAACAAAACTTTAGAAAGAATGAACTCAGCCCCTAGCACACACAAATCTCCAATGAAGAATGGTATGGATGGAGAACAGAGGACTGCATCTGATGGTAAAGCGAGTCCACAAGTAAGTGAAATAACACAAGATGGTTTCGATTCAAGCTCTGGATCAGGTTTCATAGTAATGCCTAGATCAGTTTCTTTACAAGAAGAATATTGGGTACCAGCCACTAAGGGGGGATCCAGGGTTGAGTTAAGGCGAGTAACTCCAAGTCCTGATCGTCTTGGAGTTCGAAGGTCACCTGTTGGCAGTCCTGTGAATTTACATGGTCATGTCTGGGTTCGTACCAAGGATGGTACACACATGGAACTGCGGGCAATTGAGAGACACAACAGAGATATACCCTCTCCTTCAGATTCACAGAAAACAGATTCATCCAGTGCTACATACAATATGACTGCCAATACTTTGGCAAACATTGCCATGGTACCCAAATTTCCTGTAGAGGACATGCTACCACCAGGCTATGCATCAAGTACAACGCAGACACCATCAGATAGTTCTACACCGGGATCATACATGTCACCAGAGGAATACCAGGCGAACATTTTCGATTTAATACAATCACTGAATCAGTCGCCACCCAATCCAGCCTCGCCAGAGGTCAGGAGATCTAGAGAAGGCAAATCATCAAAGTCATCTGCAGAATTTATTCCTGGCATTCTGTTGCCAGATTGCAACAAAATGTATCATTCTGAGAAATTTATTGTCCTTGGTAGTCCAGGGGCTGACATGTCTGGGAATAAATCTACAGATGGGGAGAATAAAAAAACTGGGTAAGTAATTTTTGCCATTTTAATATGGGATGGGTTAGTTGCAAATACTTCTATATGATCTTACAATGACATAATGTTTTTTTCTTGCTTAAATGATCACCCTATGATTTTGCAAAAAAATCTCTTATGATTTTGTGGCATGTTGATTATTTAGACCCATATTGGTTGGATTTTAAGTATGAGGAATTCAGATAATCGTAATTATTGTATTTGACATTTTCCATGAATTGATGTGTTCTTTCTTCTATTTTTTATTATGCCCCACTTTGTAAAAGCGGGGGTATATTTCTTTGCACATTTCAGACTTTCTTTCCTTAGGTCTGTTGGTAACCAACCCAAGTCAGACCAAGGCAAAGGGCCCATTGGTACTGATCAAGTTTTTTTAATCAGATTTATGTTTCAAGAAGACTTGTCAATAACTTTTCCTCACAATTCATCACTCCATAAAAGTTGAATATTTTATTTTCACTTTTATAAAAGTGCAGTTTAGTTGTATCAGTATATGTATTTGTATAGGAGAAGCATTTGACTTTTAAGTTGAGATGACTTATCTAACCTGCTGAAACAATTATCTGCTCTTTATCGGAAAAAAATAATCCCTGTGATTTTGTATACTTTAACTAAATCCTTTTCATGTTTAAACTTTAAAGCATTCCGATAACATTCACTGTTCTGATGATGAGGAATTAGACCATACATTTTGTTCAAATCTTCTGAACATACCAGCTGTCTGTGCTATCCCCTGTTATCCATGATGCCTCCTGTTGCCTGTGCTAACCCCTATTGACCATGCTGCACCCTGTTGTCCATACTACAAATTGTACCCCCTGTTGCCTATGCTATCCCCTGTTGCCAATGTTACCCCATTATCTATGCTATCCCTATTGCCTGTGCTATCCCCTGTTCCCTGTGCTACCCTGTTGCCTAACGCTACCCCATATGCCTGTGCTACACCTTTTTGCCTGTGCTATCCTCTGTTGCCCATGCTAACCCTTTTTGCCTGTGTTACCTCTGTTTCTCATTTTTGCCTGTTCTACCCTGATGCTATTGCCAAGGCTGCCCCTTTCTAAGTAACATCTTGTCAAAGGTCTCACTACTTTTTTCTGTTCAAGCTATGATGTGTGCTTGTTCAATTGGATGTTAATTAGGAGCTTGTGTTTGATTGGTTCATTTATTTGGTGTATAGTTATATCTTTAATTTATTTTGTTTAACAGTAAGAAGGTAAAACATATTTTTATCAGCTGCTGAATGTTCTGTTTGCCTTTATCATGATATGTTTCATTTCAAATTTATTTATTGTACGTTAATTATCAACCTTCAATCTGTAGCAGTTTGTTTTGTGTTCACATGCCTGTATTTACTGATTAGTCTAATTGAATGAAAATTGAATTGTAGTTCTCATAATTAATATTTACAATCTGCCCATTGGTTTAATCATAATATTTACTCTTCCGTTATTCTGACATCTTGGTCTTAATTATGTTCAAATTATATCTTTCTCAGTTAATGTGCTTGATCATACTATCTTGTTTGTATATCGCTTTTTTAGTCCAATTTAGTTCAAACGATAAGAAATCAGAACAAATTTTTTGTGTATAGATTTTTTGGGAAGTGCACTTTTTGAGGTTCATCTAAGCTGATGTTTTTTGTTGCTGACTGTCTGACTGGCTATAGATTTCTAATCTGATCTATTATCTTATCTCTTCTATGTCAAGGAAAAATCGTATAAGAATCATCAGTGTGTCTGAAAAAGTTTACTGATGTATGTGTTTAGCTGAGGGTGTCTGTTACAGTAATGAGTGAGTAAAGGGTACTGCCCTGATTTATGATAAAAACATGATTGAAAATCTGTGAATCTAATCTTTGATTGGTTAATGTTTTTTGTTAATGTTCTTGTTTCATGATAAAATTTGAATTTATGAAAAGATTTTCATGTGCAAGATTTTTTCGAAATGTTTAAAAAAGTGTTAACATTTCCAGTCATTAACTGGCTGATACATATTTTGTTGGATTCCCCTGCAAAATAGTTATTCACACTTCATGAACTACTGGTATTCATGAAGTATGCAAGAATAGTTCTAGAAAAAATCATGTTTTCATGATTTCATTCGAAGGGATTGTAAACTCTTGCAGGTTGTCCACAGTCAGACACGCTGTCGGCACTTCCAATCTGTCCTCTCAGAATGTGATTACACCAACCATTCTGTATATGGCCATTCCCTAAACCATTGACTTCAAGAATATGCATTTCATTATATTCACTGGTCATTATTAAAACATACACCTGGTATATTATGTAAACAACGTATTTTACTTGTAGACCAATGTCCCCTTTTATGATATTGTTGAACTCTAAAAGTTAACCATTGCACATCAAACAAATATTAATAAGGTACACATTAGCTCACCTGTAATGACAATATAGTTGACTGTTTTCAGTCAGTAGTTAACTCATAGAAAAGCCATGACATATTTTCAACTCTACCCCCTCCTGATTTTTTTTCTTCTCTCATCTTTTTGTACTATTTCATAAAGACATGATGCATTTTACCTTGCTGTAGTTAAAAAGGCACCATATCCTGTGATGTTTCTATTGCTCAATGGCTTTATGGTGCTTGTTTAGAGTACATGTAGACAGATTGTGCCAAAGACTTGATACCTGAAAAAACTTGAAGATAGAAAATGTTTCAAATGAAATAATGCTGCATCAGATTATCCCGGGGCATGATTTTGTCTGTGTAAACTTTTTTAAGCTCTTGTTAATTCCTACAATACTTGTAACTGAAGAATGCTTTATACAGCCATATTCAATTACTGTAATTCGAGGGCTCAGCGCAACACTGTAGTAACTTGTTCTTATTTCAATATGAGTTACAACACTGTTGCGCTGAACCCTCAGTATAGTATTTAAATACTACATTATTTCAGCATCAAAAGACCATAATATTGCTTACAGGGTGGAGGGTGGATGTTCTGATGTTCTCATTTGGATTAGCTGTTACCTGAGGAATTAAGCTCGTCAGTTTTTGAGTAGTCTAAAGTATAGAATATTTTGGCATGCTGACACTGGTCTAATTGGTACATTGATTGAGCTAATTAAGGTGAAAAATATGGATAAAGTGATGAAACTGGCACCTCAGCTTTCCTATTGTTACTTTTGTAACTTTGCCAGTATTCATTAAGGTGTCAATTAATGAATAGTTCTTGTAGAAATGATACAGCGGCCAAACATTTATGTGTGTTTAACCCTGGCACATGTCAAAGTTGTGTTGTTTAGCCATGATGCATAAGAAGATATTTTATTTACCTTTTGTTTGTTATGACATTCCCTTTCTGCATGTGTACCTTAGGAAATCTAAACAGCAATGCGATTACTTCCCCAGTTCATTATGGTATGAAAATCTGACTGTGATCCCAGTGGGTACCGTCAAAACACTCCCTGGTGGTGATCATATACTGACATGATCTACCCTGTAGTAAATATAATTGAAATGGTAGAAATCCTCTGGGATATGTTTGATACACTCTATTCTTCAATTCACCTGTTTCTCCTTTCTCCAAAATAATGTTTTCATAAGAGTTTCATTCCTGTGAAAATATTTTTGCTGGAATTTTTTTACATCAGCTCTACCTCAAATCTCTAGGGTTTTGCCGCCATTTTGTTGCCCATAAGCATCTTTTACATTGCCCTCTAGTTCATTATTCTAGCAACAGTTCATACTATTTTCATTCTTTCCATTGTCTTCGGGACAAGTGATCCACACATTCCAGAGTTATGTGACCTTGAACTTAGCACTATTAAGTATGCAATGGCATTCTTAGTGTCAAAGCAGTGGAGGAGGTATAAGTCACTTCTGTGACAATTTAAAGCTCTAGTTGATTTTGTAGTTTCTTTTTTTTTTCGAAAATTTGAACTTTCACCCATGTATATAACATATTGATCTTAGTTTTATGTGTATAAGTTTTACTTACTAGACATGGTAAAAATATGACAAAAACTGTCTCCTGAGTGCCATAAAAGTTATGATACCTACTTGATGTATATACTTGAACCTTGTACTGGAATATATTTAAACTGGAGGATGTTTGTTTGTACTAGAATAGACATAAATCACATTTATCTTAAGAGATAATGTTTATTAAACATCATTAAAATAACTTTCTCGGGTGAATGTATGTCTATAGATAATACTGATGTGTTTAGCTTGATGTGATTACTTTCATTCATTTATTTGATATTTTAAACCATTTTTATTTGTCTTACTTCCTCCAAAGAATCAGTATCTCTCTAGTTAGCCTATCTTAGGCTTTCAGCTGCTCTGCCAAACTATGTTTATAAAATATGCCCATCTACTATTAACCTGCTATGAAAGGGATTGTCAATTAAACTGTTTTCTATGAAAGGTTCTTGAACAGTTCATGAAAAGTTCAAAGCTATTTGTCCTTGAACAGTCCCACAACAAATCATGATTACTTTAAGAACTGTTCATGAACCTCAGCTTCAAGAACTGATGAAGAATTTGTCTAATTGGCAGTTCAAGGCATTACAAGAATATTTCATGAATTGTTAATATGAACTGTTCATGAATTATTCATGAACAGTAACTGTATATTTCACAGGGGCATTCATCCTTCTTGTTTGTAATGTTGGTCCAAGAAATGCTTGATATGACACTTACTGTAGACCCGATACCTAAGCCGTAACCAACTCCATCCCTCAAAAAGATTTCTATGCAAAAAAATTAGAACAAATGTCTGAACGTCTTAAAGATGCATCAGTTGAGTAATACCACAACCTGCCGGCCAAACAGGCATCCTAAGTCATCAACTAGATGACCAAGGATTCTATGTACATGACCTATTACTAGTATAAGATATTTATTGATTTACTGAGATACATTTTTATTGTTTCTGAAAACCTCTAAATCGTTATGTTTGGTTTAAACACTGATAACTTCTACATTTAATTGTTAAAGTGAAGACAGACATGATGTTAAACTTATCTATATTGTAGAAATTATCAGTTCATGTATCTCTATGATGTCCACTATATGACTTCCTAGTGTACATGGTGTTTCTCATCCAGACTCAGGTATATTGATACCAAATACTCTCTTATACAAATACCTTCCTTCCCATTTCAAAGCTTCAATCATATTTTCTTTAAAAAAGAATCATATCTTAACATTCATGTACCATAGTACTGTTTTTTTGTTTATTTGAGTTTTACGCCCCTTTTCAACAGTCAGGGTCATATGAGGCGGACAGTTCATCTAACCATCATTCCTGGAAATTTTAAGAACCAGGTACTAGACTCCCATCCTCCATAAGCAACTGCCTACTGGTACTTTCTCACATAAATACCATAGTACTACAAATTATACCCAATGCATCAAAGAATAATTTGATGAATCTGTAAAAAGAAGAGAAATTCTGTAAAATGTACCCCCCTCCCCGGGTGCATTATTTAGGGTATATATGACTTGTTTGGTACCATCTGTTATCATGACATGCTTTCTAGGAAAGAACAGGTGGTGAAATATTTATGTTTATCATTGTAAGTGAATTTGTACAATAGACTTGAAATTCAACATTTCTGTTGTAAACGCTGTCTGATTTATAAGATACTTAACTTACACATTTTAATTACTTGCATCTAATTGCAGGTGTAAGTAGTGATATAATGTACAATGAGGAATTGGCAGCAGAGAAATGCTTGCTCACAACAGTTTAATTAATGTCCATTTCCTTTACATATCACTCCTATGAAGTCTTTTTTCATCTGGCACTTTGGTTATGAAACTTGAGAACAGTCTCTGATCTCAAATCTCAATTCCATTCTCAAAGTAAAGCTGATTAACGTTTTAATGCATATTCAGGTTTAAATCATACTGTTGGAATAATGTGTCCATAATATCATTATTGTCTGACCATAGAACACGTTAAAATACAAGATATGAGATTTGACCAATCGCAAGTTTTATTGCGCATAGTATACCACAGGGCCTGTTCTATTCTTTTGTCTTAGGTGACGTTCTATTGAGGTAACGTAAGAGGATATTTCAGCCATTTTGCATATTTAATAGATATTGTTTTAGAGCATTCATAAAAGAGGAAATGTTTTTAGGAAAAGGTCAGCTGATTCAATCTTCATTTTTGCAGGTGGTTGAACTAAACCTCAGCAAATTTAGTTCAATGTTTTAAAAATCATGGTGCCAGATACTGGTCCAATCTCATGTGACGTTTACAGCTTTTTCATCTGGCTCAATGTGATAAATTTCACAGACATTCATATAGTAAGAATTATATAATTACTTTTAATGGGATAAAACTGCTAATTAAATCTGTCAGAGTTCTTAGCAATGCTTTTATGGGTAATTTAATGATTTATATGTTTGCCAAAACCAACATCGGAGTATATCATAAAGGTAACAGTATGCGGCCGACAGTATGCTACACCGGCGGAATGATGCAGAGTGGGTGGGGTGTCTGGCATAATTTGTGTATATGGCAGGTGTTCACTTCTTCTCCTTGAAATCATGGAAAAAATTCAATCACCATTATTCACTTTCCTTCAGGGATGTGTTAAGATATTCCTTTCATTGAATTATACCTGGTATCTAACTGAAGGGCATTATAGCAAATTATAGCAGCTGTATAATTGACACAAAATGTGTGAATCCAAACGGAATTGTTAATTTAAGTGTTATCATTATTCTGATATAAAAATAGTTAATTGAAAAATGCATTTATTTATGTTCATGTTCAACCATAAACAGTAAAATCTCGATTATCCTGAATCGACGGGACCGAAATATTATTTCGGATAATCCATGGTTTTGGATTACACGATTCAGATTATCGACGTTGTTGATTGGGACCGAAAATTTATTTCGGATAACACCAGGTTTTCGGATAATGCGAGTACGGATAGTCAAGGTTTTACGGTAGTAAATTTTACTGTTCAAAATAATGGCTTTGGTACTGCAGCCAATTTTATTATGTAAAACCAGGGTTACACATACAGACCCATATTATATATCAAAGTACTGAAAGTACTCATTGTAGCTGAACTTACATAGACTTGCACTGCAACATGGGATGGGAACTAGTTTAACTGGAGGATGTAGAAAAACGCAGTACTTTGGTTTGCATCAAAATTCATGCAAGCAGGGTGTGAGTGACAACAATGCAAAGCAGAACTATTGTTCTGCTTCCAAAAACATGAAACTTGTTAAACCAAAACTGTTGGACATTTGGTTGTCAAATAGGATGGCTAACTAATAAAAAACACTGACACATATCCCATGAAACCGGGGTTTTGTACAGACTTGAAAACTCCTTGAAATTTAGGCTGTTGGATGAAAAAAAAAGCTCCTTGATTTTTTTATATTCTTGAAAACTCTTTGAAAATTACTTGAATATGTGATAATACTCGTTAAATTTCAATGCTGCAGTCAAATGAATATATCATTAATTTTGTAAAAAAGAAAAACATCTTCAAGGATTCCTTTTCGACTTCTGACCGTTTGTCAAGTCTTATAGTGTTGATGCAGGAAGTGTTGCACAGATATGTATGGGTTTTAGTCAGCATTGGATGAATTTACATGAACATCATTTCACATTGTCTTTGGTTCCGGTTTGTTAAGGTCACAATGTCGAACAAATCTTGCAAGAGTGCTTGGATAAATTTCCTTGAAAACTCTTTGATAACTCCTTTAATTTTTTGCATGTCTTGGCAGTATGATTACTACGAACCCTGTAAAAGAATCTTATCACAAACGTTTCTGCCTATAGGAACACACAGTCAGTTAAAAAGTTAGGATCCTGAACAAGTAATTCTGTTCTTAGAATCCATTGAATGGAAACATTCTTGCTACAATCAGAACATCAGTTCTGGAACACTTTTAGCAAATGTTTAATTTCCAATGAAAATCGATTTTTATCTATAAACATGGAATGCTTTTGATTTGATTCAGTATCTTAATGTATTCAGAACTTTATCCCAGTATTCAACATTTTACAATCTTCTCTCCAGTATAAATGATTCCTTTGATATCTTTATGTCCACTTATTACATAAAAGCCTAGAGTGTCTGACAGATACACCCAGCATGCAATTTGAAATTTAATATTTCATTTCCTGCTGAAAAGAATGAAAAATCACTTCTTGTCTGCAGGGAATAACACCTTAAGTGTGAATTGTGGTAAAATATTACCCTGCTATGTAGTATGAATTGTGGTAAAATATACCACAATTATGTAGTATGAATTGTATTAAAATATACTTTTTATTTATATATGTACTCTTATTTCGAAACCTGGTCTAAAGCACTGAGACACTCCTCACCACTTTTATGGTAAACTCAGTAATTGGCCTGGTAAGTTGGG
The DNA here is from genome assembly GCA_964023205.1 of Lutraria lutraria. Classification (NCBI taxonomy): domain Eukaryota; kingdom Metazoa; phylum Mollusca; class Bivalvia; order Venerida; family Mactridae; genus Lutraria; species Lutraria lutraria. The sequence continues at coordinate 31,486,116 of OZ026845.1, read as the reverse complement.
ATAAGCTGAAAAAGCATCCCTGAACTATCAGAAGCCATAACTGAGATTCTAACCCACAACTTTTCTTTCAGTAGCATAGCGTGCTACCACTACGCTATTGATCCACCTCCATGATCACTGATGATAGATATTTCTTCATTTGATATCTTCATGCTGCAATAGGAAGAAACATCCGCCTTGCCATGTTCTTATGAATCCAGATATTTATCCGTTTTATTTATAGGTCAAGGTCACTTGAAATAAAGGTCAAACCGAGAGATAGTATGATTTTCTTTCATGATATCGGTTATAAATTGTGAAACCACATCTTAAACTTTATGATCTTCAAAGAATGCAGAATTAACTGATTACTGCATTCTGAGTTGAAAATAATGAAAAGAGGAGACCTTAAGTAGTTGCAAATTACTTTATTATGAACTTATCATGAAAGTTGTCTGAATTAATTTATGGAGTATTTTCCAGGTGCACCTTTGGATATTAAGTTGCTAATATATTATACACATATATCAACACATGTAGTGAGGTTACATATATCTACATACAAATTGTGATATACAAAAAAATTACTGTTAGGTTTTTATGTATGTTTGTAATCTCCTGGAGATTGTGGTGATATTAACAGATGCTTTGGCAGAAAAAAACAGCCTTAGTTTTTGCTCTTGATGTTTTCCGTAATATCTATGTTATACACCATGTATGATTTTTTTTCTTGATGGATTGATGTAATGTATAAATAGACAAGAAATCTGTTATAAAACTGAAGGTATTAGAAAAAAAATTTTTGAGGCTCCAACTGGGTAAGCCTGTTTATTTCACCCAGTAATTGGTATGCGGAGGACAGGGTACATCAGTAAACTTGTACTAGTCCTTTAAGGAAAAGGGGTCCATAGGGGTCCCAGATGACTGTAATTTATATAATTTAATTAATAAAAAAAAGGAAGATTAATTAAGTGTAATCTTGTGTTGTTAATTGTGCTTCAACTCTATGGTAACATTTTAATGCATTATGCAGTCTTTTGTCCATGTTTTTCGTTACGGAATACAAGTTATGGTTCAACAAGACAAATTTTGTATTTTATATACATATTTTATTATGACAATAAATATCATTTTACTATGAAGTAGGCAGTTGTTGATGGAGGATGGGAGTCTAGTACTGGTTCTTCCTAGGAATTATGATTAGCTGAACTGTCCACCTCATGTGACTCTGACTCTTGAAAAGGGGCATAAAATGAACAAACAAAATTTTACTATGAGCTTCGTGACGTCACTGCACATGTATACAACATACATGTACATACATTCAGTACCTCTCTAGCTCAACTTCACAAGTGAAGGACACAATGCTAATATGGACTCTTTTCTAGAACCACAACAGTCCGTAACAAATTGCATGTCAGTTATATCTTGTTGTTGGAACTTCCTGTTCATGGGTTTAACAAAAACTTTGAGATTAAAATGGTGTTAAATCAAATTCTTTGGGTATTAATTATCACCATTGTACATGCTTAACTTATAATGCACAACACACAACATGGTCATAAAACATTACAGAGCCTCTTTAGAAATTATTTATGTTATTCATTAATTCTAGTAATCCTGAACTATTAAAATGATTAAAATTTTATTGGTATTATGCGCCTTTGTTCACAGATGTTTATTTTATGAGAAATATAAAATTAGTGCCCTGTGTTGGTTGGTTGTTTAAATGGCTGACTGGTGGGTGTTCTTAGCTATATATTCAATTAATGTAATATATCGAGGGCTCAGCGCAACACTGTCGTAACTTGTTCTTATTTCAGTATGAATTACAACACTGTTGCGTTGAACCCTTGATATGTTCCTTTTTACTGGAGTTTAGCAATGCCCAAAGTTTTTCCAGAAGAGAACGACCCTCCCGGTCATGGCACGTCATACCCTTCCATGAAAATTTTACAACATTGTTGATTTTCCTTCACATGTCGAGAAAATGTTGAATCCTTGTGATAGGGTTACATGAAGTACTGGTTAGAAAAACTGGTATGTGAATCGGCCACCATATAATAACTGATAAATTGTTAAGAAATGGCGCTAAACCCAAAATAAAAGAGGGCTACCCAAGGGTTAGAATCTCCAACCCTATGTAAACCAGCTATACTGTGTCTTGACGAATAAAATATGTCTAGTCCCATGGTGGGATTCAAACCCACTTTCATGAGGGGCTAGTGATGATTTAGTCAGGGACCATAACCATGGAATATCCGTAATTGATGTCCTGTGATATATTGGTTACTTTTTGTCCAGCGTAAGTGTGTGGTCAAAGAACAAACTTTAGGCAAGATATTATAACAAATCTTGGGAAAATTTTTTTTTTTAATTTCTTTTGAGGCTATTTTTTTGTAACATATGTGAAGGTATTTGAATGTCTTTACAGTAAACAGTGTATTCCAAAATAGTTCAATGACGAAACCAGCTCTATAAAACTGACATGAACCACATGAAAAAAGAATTTTAGCTCAGGTAATAGGAAGGAGAATCCGCAGAGATTTACGCAAGATAGTGTGCACCACGTGCATACACAAAGTGTTTAGATAAAATTCTTCTATTTCCTGTGTAAGTTATTTCGTACGCATTAGTTTATACTTGTATTTAGTCGAACCTGATTCCATAGCCTGCGGATAAAATCAATGTTATAGAAAATTACTAAAGTTTTTCTGTTACAATGAAACTAGCTCATTCAATCTGTATCTATCAGATTGAATCATTTGGGCTATGGTACTTGTGAAATATTTGGAGTCTGTGCTGACTTGACTTGAGCATTCGAAGTTCAAGCCCATATATCTTCAACCTGAAGACTGATTCTATTTATTTAGAACACCTAGCCTCCTTTTATAATCAAATTCAGTGGAGTCAAATATTAGTTTCCAATGTTTCACTATGTAATTTACACACTAAATCCACTGAACTCGTTCAATTACTTAGTTTTATCTTAATCCAATTTCCACTAAGATATTACAGAAGGAAGGAATGTCTGACCTAATGGTACTATGGATGGTTTTGTGGTACACAGACTTGGTGGTACTGTGGTTACTGATTATGGCTTATCAGTTAACAAATTGATGCTCATACAACTGTCTCATTAGTTCTGCTTGTAGTACAAACACATGTCCCTGACATATAGCCATGTTGTTGTTGTTGCTATTTACATTTTGTTTTTTTTCTGGGTAGAGCTGTTTCTGTTCTATAATGAGAGAATTCTTTGACAGTTACAGATGTACAGATATGCCAATTAAGTCCGAAAAAAGTTCTTGAATGAATAATAACAAATGACCTGTCTCAAATAATTTGAATCTGAGGTCACATTATAAGTTTGTTTAGGTCATCTGAGCAAAACTCAGGGTGAGGTGTTAATATACTATTTTGTCCGTTGTTAGTCGGCCATCCGTCCACAATTCTTCAAACGACATCTCCTCTGAAATGGCTTTGTCAAATTTGAAGAAACTTGACAGGTATGATCTTTAGGTGGTCCTTACAAAAGTTGCTAAAAGAATGTCATTCCAAGCAGAACTCTGGTGTCCACCGCAAACAAAAGGAAAAACTTAAAAAATCTTCTCGTCTTAACCAGCTTAGATACATGTATTTAGCATGGAACACCAACTAGAGTCGCTCTAAAAAAGTTGCTAAAATAATGTCCCTTGAGTCCAGTAGACCAATGCCCCGAACTAACAGGGCGGGTAATGCCCCGAACTAACAGGACGGGTAATGCCCCGAACTAACAGGGCGGGTAATGCCCCGAACTAACAGGGCGGGTACATGTATGTACAGTAGGATGATGATACATAATATTACAAAAGTAATTATTAAAAAAAAAATATTTTGTTGATTGTGTAAATTTTCTTAAACTTGAAAAAGAACTAAATAAAAAAACAATGCCCCCTCTGGGTGTCTTGAGGAACGAACATAATTATGAAGTTTGATGGTTGTAGGTGGAAGCATTATGATTTTATAGGCAAGTCTTTAGTTCGGTACAAACAGACAGACAGACAGGCCAAAAACAATATGCCTCAGATCTATTGATATTGGGGAGGGCATAAAAAATTCTTGCCTTATTTTTATCTTAGAAGGAAGGAATACACTGTATGATTGTGTATAATGTTTATCTTTAAATCATTTTTTTCTTTCCTTTATAATATTGTATTGCAAGATGATAATGTACATATTTGAACTGATTTAGAAGAAATATTTCAGGTCAGAAATGGTATTTATTTAACTCTATTGTATGTTAAAACTTATCACGTCGTCCGGTAAATAATATTGGTTTGCCGTTATATATGACCCTGACTTTTAACAGTGCATAAGTAGATGGTCAGTTTTGGTATGTGAACATTATGATATTATGCTTATTCTGAAATGAAATGCTGAAGAACAAGAAAAAATCGTCAAAATTGCTTGAAATTTTTGGGTCAAAATTGCTTGAATTTTTTGGGGTTAAAATTGCTTGAATTTTTTTTGGTCAAAATTGCTTGAATTTTTTTAGGTCAAAATTGCTTGAAAAAAAATTGTTTTAATAGCTATAATTTTTTATGTCAAAATCGTCAAAAAAATGGTCAATGTGGCTAGAATATGTTTAGTCAAAATAGCTATATGATTTTTGGTTTTGTGTAGCAAGAATTTTGTCAAAATTGTCAATAAAATAATTTGTGAAAATTGCTGGAAATAATATTGGGTTGAAGGATTTTTATTTAGTCAGCTTTGTACTGAAAACCCAACATTTTTAATAAAGGCCTGAAGGGCAATTCATTTTCACAGTATATGTATACATTTGAACAATTTGTTTATTGTTTGTATCAAACCGCTTTTGTAATCTTATTAATTTATTTGTGTAGTGTGGGATTTATGTTTGACCAGAAAATAATAGAAATTGCCAAAATGCTGTGAAATTTGTCACTTTGTCAGAAAAGCAAACAAAAATCAAATGACTTAAGGTCAACCATTTGGGTGAACTTATGTAAAAAATGGTTTTAAGTTTAACCCTGCTATTTGATAATGACTGAGTGCTTTATTATTAGAATTCTATAATTGAGCACTTTATCATTTTAAAACTATTTTATTACAAACATAAAACTTCTTTCAATTTTTTTTTTTTTTTGAAGGTTAATTATTGGCGTTCATGTTCAGGCTAGTTTGATGTGATTTGTTTGAATATTGTTGTCATTGTTTGTTAGTTTGTTTGTTTATGGTTTGTGTAAAATGTTGATATGTTTTCTTTACTTTTGTCTCATAAACTGGAGATGTTAACCAAGGTTTTTATGGTCTGATCAAGTTTATTGATGTCCATTTATGTTTACAGTGCTTTGACAAAATATAAACACAACAGAAATCTTTTGGTTGGGATAAGATCAGAGAATAATTTAATTACTCCCATTCATGTTAAGGTTAAATCTTGTGTTGTTTATTTGTGTATTTTTTCTTTGTTTGGAGAAAAAATCTTGTCCAGGATTATAAGTAAGAAGCATTTGATAAATTCTCAGGGTGGGGACTGACTTCTAATTGAGAATGGTTGTATAGATTATGTTACAGGAAGGATTAACTTTGATTTAACAAAAACAGTCGACAAGGATTTCCTATCATAACACGTCCTACATCACATGTGATTTACCTAACTGTCAAAATATGTAAATTTATTTTCATTTATTGATCTTTTATACACAGGTAACTGTATCATGAATAGATAATAAAATTTTAAAAAAAAAAAAATTAAAAAAAATATTTATTAATATATTAACAAGGTATATTTCAACGAAAATCCTCTGGACGATCACTGAGGTGACTTTTGTTTTTCAATTTCATCAAGGATTCCGGTGAATTCATGCAAATGAATATACTTTTTACGGCCGTAATTGAACAAAAACATATTCCTGCATTGAAAGCTTTATTTATTTACATTATTTTACCTTCATAACATGTAATTCAACGTTTAAATTCCGATTTTATCTAAATATCAACGTAAAAACTTCATTCTGTCGATGACTCTAGAGAAATCCCAGTGTATTTTGTAACGTTCGTTTTCATTGGCCGGGAACCAAATACGTCATTTCACCTGGGAAAACCCCTTTGAAATCGGCCAATGAAAATCGTTGTCACAAACTGGATAGCACGCGCGTCATATGAACCAAAATGGAGTCTATCGGGGATAAAAATTAAAGCCGAAAGTTTGTTTATTGCTTAAACATTCACATGTAACGAATTTACAAATTGTCATGGGGGTAAATGTGTTCCAACATTTGTGTTTTCTAAGTGTAGCTGTTCATTATGTTTGTACACAACGGTTAAGACTAAATATCGTCTATTTTATGTAAATTTAGTGGATGTCAAAATCACCTCAGTGATCGTCCCGAAGCATTGATTTACATTTTGTGGCATAACTCGTAAACTAGGCGACGGATTTCTCTGGGATTTTGCATGAATGTTGTTTTAACGATATGTTTTATGAATATAATCGATCACTGGAAATATCTTTAGCCAAACATTTTTTTTTATGCTTTAAAAATCTTGGGATTTTTGTTGTAATATACCTTGTTAATATATTACTAAATATTTTTTTTTTATTTTTTTTTTATATTTTTATTATCTATTCATGATACAGTTACCTGTGCTTTTATATGGGAGGATATTAAATTTGTTAACTTTCAACCTGTGAGACATATTCGTGGAGTGGTTGTGGCATATTGAATTGGATTTTGTAAAATAAACTTCATAAAGTTTAGAATCTTTCAAGTACTCTTCATCTTTTTTATCTATGTTTAAATAATCATATAAACTTGGGATACACCTTTTTCAAAATTAAGGTTAATTTTAATGAGATAATTTCTCGTAACGGAATCTCATTGCGTATGTATCAGATAAATACAAATACAATCGAGAAACTGGGTTTTCAATCAATTTTCTGATACTATCAAATATCAAATATTATTCCATTGACTCGGTCAATTAATCGTCTTTGGAATTTACTACACGAAGGATTGTTTATAAATATATAACGGGATAAAATTACTCGATCTGATCATTGACGGTGACATCTATATTTCAATATGATCAGAGATTAATAACGGTCTACGGAATGTCATAAAACCAACGATTATTAACGTTGTAAGATTTTATTTATTTATAATAGATAAAGTTGTATATCAGTTACAACCCATCGTATGATATTTGTTTAATCGTAGGATTGTCATCAGTCAACGAAAATAATCAACTAGAGCTTTTCTTCATTAGCGTCTGTTTTGTCGTGTTCATTGTAACAGAAATATAACTCAACTGAGACAGAGTTCTTTTGAGATTTTAAGGAAAGATTACAGAAACGTTTATTATAAAAGGTAAAGTTGGGAAAACCAATCTGTACTGATTGCAAGCATATTCATTTGTCATTTGAAAACTTGAATGTGTTAATTGGAGTGAATCGACACTTGATCATTTAGTCATGTAATTCATCAGTGACTGCACATGAATGTTTTAATTATTCGAAGAAACATAGAATGTGACTGATTACCCAATATAACATATTACAAATCAACAAATCAGTTGACTGTGAAGATATTGTAGTTTATATGAGAATAGTGTTGGATGATAAAAGTTCAATGTATTGTTAAGTCGATAACTGATGGATTTCTTCCTTATACATTGGAATTTTATTGTTGTGAAAACTTGGATTTAATTGAACATTGTATTGACTTTCTGCTGTTTGGAAGGAACGGATAGTTAGGGACTTGGTTAGAATTAAACGAAATTTGTCAGTGGTTGATAAATATTTCAGTGATTTAAAGTAATTATTTCATTCATAGGATTGATATTGGAAGAATTTTGTCTGGTTTCATTGTTTTGTGTTCAATATGAAAACAGATATAATGAGTAAAAACAGCGTGTCAACGTCATCAGCTCCTGTGACAACCACGGGGGCCTCAGTTCTACGAAACTATAGTTTCAGACTTGTCAGGTGAGATTCTTTTTAAATTTGAGTTTTTTATACAGTTTAACCAGAAAATTGGCCTTTTTTCTGTCCCTTTGTTGGCAAGTTTTACTGCATGTATGTTACATATCATGTAAATATAACACATAAGTATAATATATAGATATAATACATAAACATAATAAGTAAACATAATACATAAATATAATACATAGATATAATACATAAATATAATACATAGATATAATATAAAAAATATAGATATAATACATAAATATAATATACATTGTATAGATATGATATAAAAAAATATAGATATAATACATAAATATAATATACATTGTATAGATATGATATAAAAAAATATAGATATAATACATAAATATAATATATTGATGTAACACATAAATATAATATATAGATATAAAACATAGATATAATTCATAAATATAATATATATAGATATGATACATAGATATAATACATAAATATAATACATAAATATAATATATTAGTATAATATTTAAAAATAACATGCCTTAATAATATGTAATACATAAATATGATGCATAAAGATAATGCATATAATATTATACCTTATAAGTGTAATCTATAGTAACTTTATTCCATAGGTATGATGCATTATACATAAATATATTACATGATTAAAATACACATATTGTTTCTAAAAGTTTTTTGGTTGGAAAGTTGGAATCTGTGAGAAAATGGAATATGTTTTAATAGCTTGTTTTTCAGTCTTAACTGCATTGTAAAAATATTTTAAATATGATCAGTCAATGTTTATACATTTACTTTCTTCTTCCATTTACGCCCCCCCCCCCCCCCCCCCCCCAGCCAATAATATTACAATACAGATATAACACAATGCTTACATGTGAGTGAACAGGGTCTAGGTGTTAGGTATGCTGGTCTTGTAAAGATTATGCAGCAGGGCTCCAGCACACAAGGTGTTAGGTATGCTGGTCTTGTAAAGATTATGCAGCAGGGCTCCAGCACACAAGGTGTTAGGTATGCTGGTCTTGTACAGATTAGGCAGCAGGGCTCCAGCACACAAGGTGTTAGGTATGCTGGTCTTGTACAGATTAGGCAGCAGGGCTCCAGCACACAAGGTGTTAGGTATGCTGGTCTTGTAAAGATTATGCAGCAGGGCTCAAGCACACAAGGTGTTAGGTATGCTGGTCTTGTAAAGATTAGGCAGCAGGGCTCCAGTACACACGATGTTAGGTATGCTGGTCTTGTAAAGATTAGGCAGCAGGGCTCCAGCACACACGATGTTAGGTATGCTGGTCTTGTAAAGATTAGGCAGCAGGGCTCCAGCACACACGATGTTAGGTATGCTGGTCTTGTAAAGATTAGGCAGCAGGGCTCCAGCACACAAGGTGTTAGGTATGAACCTAGTTAGTTGGTAGATTAAGCTTACACAGGTGTATTCGGGATCCCTGGATTAAACTCTAGTAAGTCTGGTTCAGTGGCACCAGAGCTGGAATGGCAGGGGCGAAGATTGCCGCCGAAAGACCCCCCCTCCCCCACCACCTCAAATATATTGCTTTCAGCACCTCTGTTGTTACAATCCTTAAAGCCAACTTGATAAGTGAAAAAACTTACTATGAAATAAAAAACAAATTACTTTTGTAATGAAAACAATCATTTCTGGGCTGTGTTATTTGTTATTCCACCAGATGTGTAGGTATGTATTTGAATGAAAATCAGGTTTTATAGTTTACAACATGCATTCCAGAGATAATAGAATTTTATGTTTTTGGAAGCTGAACTCTAGCCGTCACTCACTTGGCTTGCATGAATTTTGATGCAGACCAAAGTACTACATTTTCTACATCTGCAATACAAATGATAAACTGGTTCCCATTCCATGTTACAGTGCAAATCTATGTAAGTTAAGCTTCCATGAGTACTTTGATTTCTGTTTAAGGGCAATGTAGTGATAGATTATATTTTCATTGTAAACCAAGTACTTCATTCATTTGCTGTTTGTATCACCAACTATGTAATTTCAGTTTAGTGACCACCTAAGTGAAATTGCAAATATACAATGGTGCTCTTAATACAATAGTCTCTTTTTACAAAATTAATGGTCTTTTTATACAGTGGTGCGCTTAATATAAATGATCTCTTTATACTCAGAAAAGGTCTTTTTGATAATACAGTTGCTCTAGCCAGTAATACTATTTTTTTTGATTTTATAATAAAATCACTTTCGGTTCTTCAAAACATGATATTATAATCAATCATTTAACTCTAAAACTCTTCATAATGTGAAGGAATAAAATACATATACCCGGTATATATTGGTTAATAAAAAGACATTCATTATAATTATTTACTTATCAATTCAAGATTTAAACTATGTTTGAAAAACGGCCCAAGTTGAGTTGGTATTATAAGGGTTCGTTCTAATCTGTGTAGTAGCGTGTACTTAACCGAAGAGTCAATGAAGCTGAAATAAGCCATTAACATTATTGTCATTCCAGTTACCATGTTTTGTTATAATGGCACATAGTAAGTCATGGTTATTTAACAGATAATTACTGTTGGACATGTTTTGACATAAATTCATGGTTTAATTAAACAGTTACTATGGTTACACAAAGTAAATATTTGCAAACAGTGCTCTATTGATATGAAGACAATAGACCAAGGTCATTGTTATATGAGCCCAGGTGTAGAAGTCATTACATTTTTTTTTTTGGAGCTAATTTCACTATCAATTACATGATTACATCGTAAAAGAACAAAAATGTTAATTTATGTCTTAATTATATTTTTTCCTTAATTCTATCTAACTGTATTTGAATTACAGTCAAACATGAGATACTAATGTTTAGACACATCTATTTTTATGGCCTATTAAAGTATAGTTATTGGTTTTGAAAACATGCAGCTTCTTAGTTTATTAAGTCCATTCGCCAAACTGTCCGAAGCAGTTCAATGATTTTAGTGGTGTGTGATCGAGGTTCTTTAATATATTCTTTAGTATATCAATTTAAAAAAAATTTGATGTATACTTTTCTTACCATGACAGAATAGGCACTCCCAATACCTAGCATGTATCAACCAAGTTTGGTGTGAAATATTTGTACCTACCAACCAAGTTTGATGTAAAATATTTGTACCTACCAACCAAGTTTGATGTAAAATAGTCATACCTATCAACCAAGTTTGATGTAAAATAGTCATACATATCAACCAAGTTTGATGTAAAATATTTAGTATTATCGCTTGTCACTCAAATCTTTCCATATCTCTAAAGTAAACATAGAGTTCAAAGTTGAATTAAAGAATAACAATAATGCTTATGAGATATGGCATATTATAGAAAGAAACCTAATTTTCACTTCGCATTGAATTAATAAAAAAGTGGGACAGCAGGGGAATACCCCCCCCCCCCTCTCCTAATTTTTTTCACTTCCCTTCAAAAAAGTATTGGCTGCATTAAGACATAATGGTAATGTTTCCATCTGTTGCTTACTATATACATGAATGAAGTTTACGATCCCCCCCCCCTCTCTCTCCCTCACTGTATACTGTAATATCCAGTTCATAAGTGAAAAGCTTTATTTTATCATTCAAAAATTTTCATACCTATTTATACCTTTATATATATAAATTTACTTAAGATTTAAAAGCCTATCAGTTAAAAGTAAATCTATCGGTAAGCTATGAAAATCAGACTTTTCGTGTTGTACTTAAAATTGTGAGTTTACAATGCAATGTATTCACTAAGTATTGATGTATTGTTCGGTGTAAAATTATTTGAGATATTTTCAGAGACTTTAAAGGGACTGAACTCCGGATTGACCTCAAAATATTATCATACCTGTAATAATGAGATCATGAAGTGGTTTTAATTAATATCATTCCTGAATTCAGCTGTGTTCGTATTTTATAAATATCAAAATGAAGAATTACTAGATATATTACTAACCATATACTACTACCGTATCATAGGACTCTGGATCATAGGGTAAGGGACGATCCGGTCTAATCCATGATTCAACATTTACAATCCACAAATCTAATCACGAATCTTTTGTAATTAATTAACCCATCTAAAACTTCGACATTGCATTCATGAAGACAGTTTAATTTAATTTTCTCTTAGGAATAATAGAATTAATCATTATAAATTGGTTCTATTGATTAAATTTATATGAACTCCCTTCCAACTAATGGATTTAACAGCGTCATTTTCTGGTTTCAGCCTGTGACCTATTCTTTAAAGATCTGGTTGGACCTCTTGGCATACACTTTCTGGAAATAAGCCAGATCACAATCCAAGAATCTCAGTTATTCAATTATTCGCTTTCGATTTTTCAATCTGACTCGTGATTATCTGAATATTAAGATACTCGCCCTAGCCCCTCTACTGTGTCACTCAAGATTGTTCCCTAAACACCTGCAGTCTTAAACTATCTTTTTATTTGGGTGTGGAAAAATGGCTACTGACCACATGAATTAAAGACCCTTCAAGAAAACAAGTGGCTGTTACAATGGGGCGGTTTTTATATTAAAGTGGTTGGTAAAATTCCCTGTCAAATGTTTTTTCTTACAACACTTCATGAACTATTCATGAAGTATGCATGAAAAGTTCTAGAAAATTTCAAGATTTCATTAATTCCTTTCAAAGGGGGTTGCAGTATTTACATCATTTTATCTATTATCTTGTTCTAAAGCAGGATGGTTGTTTTAATCATATGACAGGAAAGACGTGGTTGGAATATTTCGGAAATAATTGTCCTGTGGTTATCTGCCTTTGTGTTTTATTTGATAGTTTCTTGATGGTTTCTAAGCGGTAAATGTCTTCGTTTTTCCTGTTTCTGAATTTATACTATGTCGGAATTCCTGTAAGACGTAAGAAGATGTTATTTTTCTGCATTTATCGCAGAGTCTGTCTGTGAAGACACAGAACAGGTTTTAGCGAACTGACGATACATAAGCCAGGATACGTAGCCCTGTAAAACATATGGTCTTCTAAATGTTATATGAAATTTGAGGTGCGTGTAAATGCATAAAACATAGGAGTATAGACTGGGTGTTATGATTTATATCATTCATTTTGTACACTGTGATTGAGGAAATCTTTCCAGGAGCACTTGCTGTCTGATGCTAGGTAATATCTGAGTATAATAAGATGCTCAAATCGGAGCAGACAATTACAGGTACAAACATCTTTTCGGAGCTGTTTCCAAGTACTTCTCTGATGTGAATTTCCTATCGAGATTGGTATCATAGAGTGGATTTTCCTACATACTGTGAAATATAGAAGATTTTAGAACATTTTCATGAGTGAAATGAGGTGCTAGGTATTTGAGGGTCGTATTAAATGCCACATGATGCAACTTTTTAATGTTGAAAAATCACTTCTTACTGCTTGACAGTCTTTTATAAGATAATCTTGGGGCAGTTTTAAAAAAGCAAAGCTCTGAAGGCACTGCTGTTGTTTGGTACTTCTTAGTGGTCAGAAGTTCAATGATTTACAAAATTAGCCTCAAAGATGTGAACCAATCTTTTATAAATATATTTGGCTGATTTTCCGCTGCATAAATTGGAATTATAATACAGGGACTCTACATTACATGGGTGATATAAATATAGGCCACCCTTAACTGTTTTTTCCTAGTTTGAATGTTCAATTTATAGATATCAGTATGGATTTACTGACGCCCCTGTGTCATAAAACTATCATATCCTATATTAACCTCACAGCTTAAAGTCAAGATGATCTGTGTAGATCTCTCTTTTGTTTATTTTACCTGTCATAAATGCTTGCTTACGATCTTCTCTGGAAATCATTTGTTGTGTCTTGTCTGTAAATGATTTTGTAACAAGGGAGACAATAAATACTTTGTTAACTGACCAAGAGAAATTAGTCTGTTATGAGTAACTCCCCTTTGTTATGTAAACTTTCTGTTGAACTCGGTTTGTAACTGCATTGTATTCTGTTATAATTATCACTTTATTATATTATTTCTTTAGTATTATGCCTGAAAAATGCAGACTTCTTATATTTTTTAGTTATGTTTTTCTAAATTCTAAGTTTTTTTCTGGTGTTGTTAATTTTGTGTGTCATACTTTTTCCTTTGAAGTCATAGCTCACAAAAATGATAGCAATTTTGAAATAAGAAAGTGACAGCTACCAAGTACTTTAATTACTAGTACAAACTGATGTCATACACATTTATCATAGTAGTGCATTAATCTTTCAACACCTGTGTCATGATAGTCAACTTAAAATTCTTCTTTTGTTAAGATTTTATTAAATAGTTTGATGTTGTAAAGTAAACTACAAACTGATATAAAAAAGGGCCACAAATTGCTTAAATTTTGTTCTATATGTATATTTGTAAGTAGTAGTTCAATAAATATGACTGGATTGGATGGCGAGACACTTTTTTTTAATTTGGTCTCAACCCTCTTAAATGATGTTCCTTCAAAAATTATTTATGAAATTGGCTTACCATAAAGCCGAATAAGTTAGCTTTAGGCTAGGTATCGAGGGCTCAGCGCAACACTGTCGTAACTTGTTCTTAGTTCAATATGAGTTACAACACTGTTGTGCTCAACCCTCGGTATGTTAGTGCGTTCATTGCTTGATTTGTTTTCATATGAATCACGTCTACATCCTTGACCAATTTGTGTTTGTGCTAGATTAACTTTGATTTTGATTGAAATCAAAATTACAATAATGTGAAAGGAACACGCAGGTACACGAGGGTGACAAGTGTAAGGATTGATGTATTGTTTGACCCTTAAGTTGGGTTCACATCGTACACGAATTGATCATCAAATTAACGTTTGTACAAAATCGGAAATTGGTTGTGCCTTTTTGTTTATTTTTAAGCTGTTTATTTATGCTTGTATTATTTCCTCATTCACTAATTTTGTATAGGTGTGCTACCTGAGTCACAGACACTTGGGGTTAGGAGCTTTAAAAAACCAAAATATTTGTATTTTTGTCAATCCCAACACATAAACTTATCATATCTATCAATAAAACCTAAAATAAGCCGTTTTGAAAAAATACATTTTTCAACGTCAACAATATATACTACAAGATATAAATGTTCGTTGGAAAAATAGCTCACACGTACCTTCGAAAACACCTCGTATTTTATTCCATTTCCAACATTTTCACATAATCCTTGTGTCAGTCGATGTAATACATATTATTCTTCATGATTATTGTCAAGTTTAAGTTTCAACCTCAACATTAACACCAAAATATCCAAAACAATTAGCAAAATTGTCAATATTTTGCATCAGCCACATTTACAATCTATATGGTTCCCGACTTTGTAGTGTTTGAATGCACCACGTATTGAACACATGAGAACCAGTTTGTTATTTTGCCTGCTGGTTCTCATTATTTCAGTACTCGATGCAGCCATATACTACAAAGCCGGGAACCATATAGATTGTAAATGTGGCTGATGCAAAATATTGACAATTTTGCTAATTGTTTTGGATATTTTGGTGTTAATGTTGAGGTTGAAACTTAAACTTGACAATAATCGTGAAGAATAATGTGTACTACATCGACTGACACAAGGATTATGTGAAAATGTTGGAAATGGAATAAAATACGAGGTGTTTTCGAAGGTACGTGTGAGCTATTTTTCCAACGAACATTTATATCTTGTAGTATATATTGTTGACGTTGAAAAATGTATTTTTTCAAAACGGCTTATTTTAGGTTTTATTGATAGATATGATAAGTTTATGTGTTGGGATTGACAAAAATACAAATATTTTGGTTTTTTAAAGCTCCTAACCCCAAGTGTCTGTGACCTGAGTCAGCTAATTTAATAAAAACTTCATTAAATGTTTTAGTATCTCTTCTCTGGTCATAAAACTGTAGGATACTCTTTCTGGGAGGTTATCAAACACAGATGATAGCTCACTGCAGTCAGTTTTATTACCGTCTTAATATACATGTTTTTGATTATGGATACATTAAAAATCTGGGTTAAATATTAGGAGCTAATATTTCTGTTTTCATTTTTCTTTCGCTGGTGCAATAACACAAAATTTTTAATTTATTGTTGCTCTTTTTTTGGATCTGTATATGTTAATGTCCTTGCAGGTCAATTCATTTGTTTCAGCCTTTCATAGCCGTTACTTGCATGACGTGCATGAATTTTTATGCCGACCAAAGTACTACATACGTTTTTTCTACATCCACCGTGTAATTGTTATACTAGTGTCTGTTCCATGTTTCGTTGCAATTCTTTGTAAGTTCAGTTTCCATGAGTACTTTCAGTACTTTGATTTTGATACCGAGATTTTGTTCCCTCTCCATGTTAATGTCAAGGTAACTGTAGCTGAGGGTTTTTTTTGTCTTGCATCAAGCGCCTTGTATCTCTTTGGGAACTCTGTGTGCTTCAAATATTGGGTAGACATCCATTCCACTATATATCAAGTGGATTGTAGGTGGTAAAATCCTGAATGTAGTAAAAGAATATTATTACGCTTTTATGGTGATTTTTATTAAAACGTACAAGTTGAACTCAGCTTTGCCAGTTTATCACAAAGCGGCAACCTTACACCCCCTTTAATTATAAAACTGGTCAGATACTCTTTATGGAGTGGAAAATTAGAAAAATCGAGTCATTGTTAGATTTTGGGATAGTTTATGCTATCTAACACAGTAAGCTGATACATGGACTGTATCCCTTAGTAATTGATACATGACTGGTTCTCCATATGTCACCTGACATTACTTAACTAAGCAAATCATAAACACGGATTTGTACCAAGTATTTCCTAATAAATGCCCCTCTTATTTAGATTCATACCCTTATTTAGCAAAAATAAAAATTTTGACTTCCATTAGCTATGTTTTGATAGTCATTTAAATAATATCAAATGTGTCTAAGAATTATTTAAACGGTATCTAGACCTTTCTTGGTGTAGGTGTGATCAATGATCTAGTGGTAAAGAACAAGTGAGGATGGGTTCGAATTATGGCTCTGCCTTTTGACATTTCTGGGATGCTTTTTAATTTCCCTATCTCAACTACTGTATTTAAAAAATCACATGAAACACTGGTGAGGCATGTTTCATAGCTTGACACCGAACACAAAGAAGAACCAGGGAAAATAAAATTGAAATAATAGTGAGGATATGAATGCCCGATTCTCCTGTATTTTCTCTCCATAGTTCTCACTGGGGTGGTTTTGACTGACAATAGATGACAAATTGGTTGTTTAACAACAGATAAACATAAAATCTTTTTTGGTGTGTGTGACTATTGGTTCTTTAGTCATATAAAGTAAGATGTGAAAAATTGGTGTAGAGACATTGATTTTTATGTTTGTAAGACGGTGAAGGGAGAAGAGGCTTCGTCTTACAAAGGTTTGTCGTGTCCATCAAAAGCTTTGATCCCGGATCTTATGTCCTTATAAAGATGATGGATTGTTTGTTGATTGTGTGTTTACTTGTTTGTGTTTGGGTCTAGAAAAACCAAACTGATTTCTAATAGACTTAGGCCAGCACGTGAGCTTGAATTTTATTACTTTATAAATGATGTCTTAGAACATTATCTAAGGATTTTTAAACTTTAAATCTGCAGATGTTTATGATTCAAAGTTAATTTTTCTCAGGTAATTTGCTATGTCAAGAATTTAGTTGTAAATCAATCACCTTTGTGTTGGTGTCGGTGTTGCTTATGGTTAAAGTTTTGCGTGCAAGTTACTATTATGCACATATCTCAGTAAACAATTATGGCATTGACTATAACTTCATGTAAGTGTCCAGAGTTATTCATAAAACAGACAAGTTAGATAACTCTATCCATAAAATTATAAATACTGCTTCCTACTACATTAGAGCCAAAATATGAAATTATATGATAATATTTCTTTGTCTGTTACACTGTTTTACAGACAGCTCTTTTTAACTTTTTGTTTACTACACTCACTGAGAATAGTTGAGCATGCTGTCTTACAGACAGCTCATGTTCCTTTTTCATGTTTATTTTTATTTTTTTGCTTGGCCTATAACATTGTTGTGAATCATCAATGAGGCTTCCTCTTAAGGTATTAGATTTGTCACTTAAGCACTCTCAGTCTAGCTTTGAATGAAATCATAATCAATAAAATAAAGCAAGCATCTGCTTCTATTGTTGACAAATTTTGGGATAGGTTATGGCAGTTTCTTTTTCGTCACTCAGGTGTGAAGTCAATTTGTGCCTTTTTTTTTGGCGGCTTTTTACATTACTGTTAACTATAATCTTACTATAACCAGTAATACACGTTAAGTTTCTGAAATGAAGCTATGGTACACTTTTAGTTGAAAATGTAAAAGATTATTTTAAATAGACAAAATATCGGATTGGTCCATTCCAACTTTTGTGTTCCTATAAATATCCTATAAATATTTGTTATCAGTGTAAAGAAATAAAAATTGACAAATTCAATAGGAACAAATAAGAATGCTTTGTGCATTTAAGGACAGTTTTAATGCTAGACGTTATTAATGCGTGACATAAATAAACTTAAGATAGTTGATCGCATTATTGATTGAAATTTTAGAGTTTAATAAGGGAATTTAATATTATAGGATAGCAGATACAAAGCCGAAATGTCAAGAAATTCTGATATTGAATAAGTGCTATTTATGGCTAAGACTTTATAGAACATAGATATTTTATACAGGATGGAAATATGTTTTTGTAAAGTGTTTAGAAATTCTTGCAATGGATAAGTAATATTTATGATGATGACTTCAGTTTGAGCAACAACCAGGATTGTGACAAAATATGTACGTGATATTCTAGTGTTTTGTTTTATTTTGTTGAATTATTGCAGGCCTTATCTTTTGACCTTAAATATCGTTTTATATAAAGCTGTTCTGTGTTACTTTTGCCCGGAGTGCTACATGGTCTTCATTAATTAGCTTACTAGTTCAACAACTGTAATTTAAAATAATTCAAGCTCACATGCATTACTTTACTTTAAGATAATCGTTGAAATGATGAATGCAAAATTTAATGTGGGAAAAATATAATTAGATTCATTGTCACACTTTGTTTATAAAAAACATGTTGGGTTCGTTGATAAAGGTGAAGATAAATGTTAAATATTTATGCAAATAAGTCACCGAGAGGGGTCAGTTGATCTGGTGAAAAATTGCACCCAAAGTGTCAAATTGCTTACCTACCTTTCAACAAATTTATTGCACTGGTTAGATCTAGATCATACTATGCTCCGGGTCAATTCTTGCACACTTTTACTAAAGTATATCAGATTGATTTAATGGTCAATTAAAGTTTATGCTTACTTAACTATCAAGTATTACCTAATAAAAGCCCCTCCTCCTAATTAACACCCCACGTCTTTTTGAGAAAAACAACATACCATTAATGATTTTATTCACGCTCAAATCATGCATCTAAAAATACATCTAAAAAATTTGAACCATAATTTGACATAGTAAAAGTAAATTGTTATTCCGCCCTTAGGGTATTAATTAGGGGATATTTGGTAATTTTGTGATTGCTGGAGTCCGATTGCAGCGTATGTTCTTTTATAGTCATTTGTAACACAGCTGGGTCTGATTTGTGTTTGTCTGAACTTCTCAAAGTTTGTGATGGATAATAAAATATAATTATGTGAATTAGATTATTACTGTAACAAATGTTTCATGTTCAGGATGTGAATTATTACCAGTTAATATCTAAGTACAGTGCAACTTCTGAAATCTGGACACCCACGGGACCGGCCAAAATGTCGGGATTTCAGAAGTTTCCAGATTTCAGAGGGTCCGGATTTCAGAAGTTACACTGTATATCAATAGGATTATAACCAAATAATTGAGACCCAGTCAATTTCTAGATGTTGCTTGTACTTTTTCTTTTTAATTTAACGAGTAGATTATTTATGATTAATTGTCAACAAAAAATTGGAGATATTCATTTTCTAACTTCGAAAATAGCTGTTAACAATTTTTTAACAGTGGTCACATTTGTTATAGAATTTGAATAACTATGTAATTATTTTTTTATCAATTTTTTTTTTTTTTATGGGATGTAATGACACTTTAAATAAAATTAAGCTTAATTGAACATTTTGAATGTTAAATGTAATATAATCATAATGTTACAGGATAAAAAATGTAAATAGTCTGGGTGTATGTGAAATTTATAGTCGATTTGATAAAACATCAAAGATTACAAACAGAAAAAATAATGCTATTTCGTTTTATTGTATAATAAATTGTACATTATTACATTTTAAAAACTTTACTGTGTAAAAGTATGTATTGATTGGCTCATTTACCATTCACTGTTCAATCACATATTAATTCATTCTTTTGCCTCTAGGGTGTACAACTTCGAAAACTGTCGATAGTTTGACAATAAAATTTCATACTTGATAGTGGATATTTAATGTTAAGTTTGCTTATTCACCAAAGATATGGACCTACCTTCTGAATTGTATGTACCGGTATTTACTATAACGATGTATTCACATAATAATGATAGTATCATTTTTCAAATGTTAACGGTACTAGACAACTTTGGGTTATCTCAGAATGTCTATATTTGTACTATGTTAATGAAGGTATAACATACTTTCAGAAAAGTTATTGCGAGAAGATCATTAAGTGCGATTTGTGAGGCAAAATAGGATACTAGTATTTTGTTAAAGAATTTTCTTGTGTGTTTAAAACTATAGGATGTTTATTGTTTGTATTGGCTGTTTGTTTTGTGTATACACCAGAACAGGAATGGATAAAAATATTTGACTTATGATAATAAAATAAACATCTGTGTCAGTGTATGTCAATGAATGACTCATGTACATTCAATTTCAATTTAAAGGTTAACATATAAATGTCAAATAATTAATTTCAAATCATAGTTTTAAAATTAGAAGTTTTAATGTTAGCAGAAACAAATTGATGTTTTATAAATTATTATAGCATAAATAAGAGACATTGTATTTGCATTTAGATATTTGTGTCAATGGCAAATTGCAGTATTCAAAATTACTAAATTCCATGTACATGTATTTGTAAAAATACAGTCACCTTGGTCCAACATAAGTATAACATCTTTATTTCGTTCAATTTCATTGACCCGCCTCCGTGGTCAAGTGGTTAAAGTTCAAATCATTGTAACCTCTCATTGATAGGGGGTCGTAAGTTTGACCCCCGCTACCGACCATGTCTCTTTATATGAGAAAGTAGGTAGTTGCTATTAGAGGATGGGAGTCTAGTATTGGTTCTTCCCAGGAGCGATGCTTAGATGACTGTCCGCCTCAAATGACTCTGACTGTTGAAAAGGGGCGTAAAACTCGATATAAACAAACAAACATAATCAACTCCATTTCAGAAATTGTATACATGTTCTGCTACATACATAGGGAGCTATTATGTTGAAGGGATAGTGTTAAATGGTTATTTAGGCCTGTTGTCATACGTAATAACACCAGCCCGTACATCTAAAACCTGGCTAAAAACCAGTCAATTGTGCTAAAATTACTTCTTCTGAACTGATTGATTTCATTTGTCTTAAAAACGAGATCAGATCTCGATCACATAATTAAACTGAATAAATCTGACTGTACAGTAAGGTAGATTAATCCTTCATGAAGCTTTCAAAATGGTCCACTTTATCAATCAGTTAATATAGTAAATATTCCACTAAATCATGATGCTCTTATCAAGCAATATAACTCTCTTATCAAAGCAATAAACTGATAAGCCTATTCGTTCATGGTTTAAAGATCTTAATACATTCAACTCTCAGAAAAATGTGTAGAAGGTTTTATGAGGTAGATTTATTGGTTTTCCTCATCTTTGATTTTTCAAATCTATGTGAAAAATGACCGTATATTTTTTCTGATATCGTATCATTTGATTTGTCGAAAGTCAGGTTGTATTTTTCTGTTGTTTATTTATAGAATATCTCTTTGATAATCTAATATGATCGCTGGTACACGTAACCTTTGCAACAGTCAGGGATGCTTGGTAGTGTCCAGACAAATAGTAACACGCTGGACTACTGAAGGATAGATCATTGCTTCAAATCTCTGCTCTGTCTTCCAAATTTCTCCGAGACGCTTTATCAGTGTCTCTATCCCAATTATCAAGCTAAGGACTGCCCAGTTTATAGAAAATCACACGAAAATGGGCAAGGTGTGTATTGGTGCTTTAAACAGGGCACAATAAAGAACCAGGAAAAACTATTGAAAATAACAGTACAGGGATACAAGTTAATACCCTGTTCTCCTGTATCTTCTATCCCTTTTCTCTTGGGTGGCCCTGAAATGACCAAAGCTGTCAAATGGGTTGTTAAACAGTAATTGATTATTGATAATCATTTTTGATTATTTTTATCTTTCATTGGAGGAAAAGCGATGTGTTAATCAGCTACCAGTAATGATTAACTGAAAAGCAAAAATAAAATTAATAATTTTTTGTTTTTAATTTTCTCAGACTGTTTGTATCAGAAAAAATTGGTCTGGTACCTCATCTTAAACAACAAGTTACTCTGATGCTTGTTTAGAAAGTTACGGTTCTGGAACCAGTCCGACCTCTATCCGTGTACTTGATTATAAAAACATTATTGTTACGTTGTATAAATGCAATCTCCCATGTAATACTAATTTCCTATCTTAGATATCCTCAATTTGTCCCTGATTGAATAATTCAATTTGCCTTTTAATGAAATCTCAGTGATGAAGCCATTCAGTTGGTTATTTGGTTAGACTGGTATTAGATACATTAAATGGTGCAAAGAAATTTAAGTGGAGAAAAGCATCTTACACAATTTACTGCAAGTGCAAAAAAACTATGTCATCTAATTGAATGAATAAAAAAAATTGTGCACTGTAAATTCATACGGAATCTGGCACTAACCTGATAAATGTGTGAATATTTAAATTGCTGTTAATTTGGATAATATGTGCACCAAATGGATTTTCACTTTAAGTTTTAAGGGATTTTATGAAGAAGCTATGTACATGTGTATTTATTTTTGATTATTGAAATAAAATTAAAACACTCTGTGCTTAAATCATTACTGCATAGATTTCTGTAATAATAACCAGTATGATACAAGGTCAGCTTTAAACATTTATATTTTTATTAATTAATTATTATTATTAATTAATGTTAGTATTAAGCATTAATTGCATTGAACAATCATTAAAGCCCTTTCCTTGATAAAATCATTTAGTGATATTTATTAATATACATTTGAGATAATAACCATCACAAGTTGGAATTTAATGCTATAAAACTCTCTCACTTCAAAAATATCACTGTTTACAGTAATTTGATGGCATTTTAATGTGTATTCCAGATTTTTTTTACATGTTCATGATAAATCATTCTCACAACAAAAACTTCAGTGCTTACGGTAATTCGGATGCATTATAATGTACTTAAAGAACATTTATGAAGAATTCTAATTTATCATGATATTTTCACCACATATTTCTGTGAAGCTAAACGTCAGATAGAACTTGGTGATTACCAGTAAATGTTGAATGTTACAGACAGTCAGTGAAGTTCTAGGAGAACTTCTTTACTATGGTTTTTTTTGGGTTATTTTTTGATGATGAGAATTTAAGTTTAGCCGATTTACCTGTCTGTGTGGCTTTGGATAGTCGCAGTTTAAAGAATGGAATTGCTTCATATGATAAGGTTTACACTGAATTGTTGACTGCATGCTTTACAGCTTTAACTTCTGTGTCTACTGTTTGTGAAACATCTTGTATTTGGCTTATTTCAGTATGTTTAAACTCTGAAGTAGACTTATACCGTGTTGTTAAAGAAAGTTGTTGGTGTGTGTTATGAACTAGGAATGAAACTATTTATGATTACTAGTTGTTAGGCTGATCATTGAACTCTCCTTGTTTAATTAATTATGGTAATTATAATTAATTGGAAACTATCAAATTTATTAATTAGTGAAAGATCAATGAAGAAGGAGTTATGACATTTGATGGAGTATAAATGGGACTTTGAAATCTGTGTGTAAACTGAACTGTGAAAATTTTAACAAAGGAAATAAACATCAGTCATAGGAATTGATACTTGGTTATTATCACTGTTTTGTTTATTTTGCATTCTTTGTGTGCTTGGTGCTGTAAACATTGTGTATTGAGGATTGTTGACATCTATTGAAGGATTTATGAAACATAAAATAAACATGAAACAGCCTCCGGTATTAAGTGCTCAACTTGAGGCCCATGCTAAAGAGGTGATGGCAAAGTAAGTCTTGTACCAAATATTCTTTAAAAAATACATTTTTTTTTTCAATTTAACTTTTTCCCCCAATATATCTAGTTATTGTTTCAATGGTTGTTATATGTATTTGGTATAATTTGTGTGGTTAGAGAAACCTTTATCATAAGATTTTTATTTTCTCCAAAAGGGTGGGTTTTTACCTAGGGGATGGGTATTACTTAGGATGTAGGTGTTACTTAGGGGAAAGGGGAGGGGTGTTATCTAGGGGAGGAGTGTAAACCTATGGGAGGGGCATTACCTAGGGAATAGGAGGGGGCTATATTACCTTCAGGAGGGGTGTTATATGGGGAAGATGGGCATTATCTAGGGAGGGTGTAACCTAGGGAGGGTGTGTTATTTGGGGAGAAAGGGCATAACCCTAGGGAGGGGTGTTACCTAGGGGAGGTACATTTTTTTAGGGAAGGGGTGTGTTTTTAGGAAATATTTTATGTTTGTGTTTTGCATGATATTGTTATTATAATATATGATAATATGAACTATATTTTATTGATACTGCTAAATCTATGACTAGAAGCTAGGATAAGGAGGTTATACACACATAGATTACCTTCATAGACAGCCTGTCTTTATTTGTCTGCAATCTCAATAAATGTTTGCCAAAGTTTGGCTGTTATTTTTAACATTATATGATAATATTGATGTGAGAAAATATGAAATGGTGTTACATTATCCTCTTGTTTAAACCTGGAAATATACTTCCTGAATCTTTTTCTTGCTTATGGGTAATCGGTGGTTGAGTGGTGACACACTGGGCTTGTGAAGCTGGACTCATGAACAAAACATCGTGAGTTAGATTCTCGTCTCCACCTTTTTGAATATTTTGAATTGACACTTTCAGTGTCCCTATTCCAACTTCCAAGCCAAGTATATTGTGTTTATAAAATCACAGGACAAAAGGGTGAGGCGTGTATCAGTGCTTCACACCAGGCATGATAAAGAACCAGGAAAAACTGATAGAATAGAGTAGGGATATAAATATAAATGTCCGGTTCTCCTGTATCTAATCTCCCCTCTCTCTGCGGCGACTCTGAAATGACCGTATATGTCATATAGGCTGTTAAACAACAGATAAATTAACAAATACCATAACTTAAAATCTTGAACTAGCAATCTACTCCCAGTGGAATTATGGTTGTTTTTTGTGACTGTTTCCAAATCTATGTTTGTACCTGACTGTATATACTTAGTTTAGATTGATATGAAATCATTTGTCTGATAAGACTTTAGGCTACAGGTCTGTATGATTTATGAGAATGAGGGAAAGAGAGATCTTATGTTGATTTAAACCATTGTTAAATTGTGACTATAGGTAAATATAACAGATCTATATCTAACTGTCAATGTGTTAATGGCAAATGTTTACCACTCTAACTTTTCATTCAGATGTTAGTTCTCATTTGCCTTAGGCCGCAAACAGAGTATGTACTGGTATTTCATTCATGTCTGTTTCGTGTTTAACCACAAATTGAAATACTTCACATTTTTTAATGCAAATGTTATGTTAACAAATCAATAATGTATTTGTTATTTACCCTTAATGCTTATTTTAGAAACCTATTCACACTATTGTGTTGTTTAGAATCGATATTGTTCTAACTTTAAAAGTAAGCGGATCAAACAAACATATAAACCTTCCTTTGCTATTTCCTCTTCTGAATTAAGTCTCTTTCAACCAATTGATGCTTCAAGATGCTCCAAGATTGATAGTTAATGATGATGTTCATATTATAATTTAAATTAAATTTAATTTATGGTAATAAACCAATTAAAAATACAAGAGTGAAGTATGCCTAGCTTTTATGGTTAGAATTTTTAAATTGTGTTTTTTCCCCTTCCATATGGAACTCATGAAAACAGGAACTTTTCATGAACTTTTCTTGCATTCTTCATGAATAGTTCAAGAAGTATGAATAATTATTTGAACTTCTTCAGAAGAACATTCCCAGAATTGACCAGTATTTCACCATCAAGAAGAAACTTCTTTGACCATAGAGATACCTGGCAGCAATGGCTGTTGCCATTGTTCTCCACTACCTTTATAATGTTGATCAGAGTTAAATTTGCAGTCATCTTTCAGACTTACTGTTTCTTTTAATTTCATGGTTCTAGTTCTACCTGGCTGTGGTGAATCTTATGTTTCATTATCCATATGGTGTTCTGTAAGGCAGTCTCTCCACCTCTGCTATCTCTTGGATTTCATCTTCATGAATAATACTTGGAGAAAGAGTTAGTGCATACAAGAATGATCAAAGACAGTAAATTAGTCTAACAGACATGTACACTTAATGTCTGTTAATGTATGAAAACACAAGCTGGTAAAATAATACACCTTATCCTGAAATTAATCTCCTACAATAATATTACAATACCAACAAAGGTTGTGCTCACTTCCTTTACCTTGCTGTATCTAATGTACCATTTGTTTCCTAATTAATGCACCATTCCTAATGAATTCCCCTTTCTCAATTTATGCTGCTCCCTTATTTAATGCCCCTTTCTTAAATTAGTACCCCTTTCCTTAATTTATGCTCTTTCCTAATTAATGTCACTCCCCTTATTATCATGCTCCTCCCCTATTAAATGCCCCTCTTCTATTTAATGCACCTTTCCTAATTAATGCCACTTCCTTTGAGAAAAATATATAACCATAAATACTTTAATAATTCTTCAAAGCACATCCAAATTCATCAGAAGAATCATCAACATAATGAAAACCACATTAGTAAAACTTAACATAATGGGACCGGCCTCCATGGTCGAGTGGTTAAGGTCGCTCGCTGTCTTCAAATCACTGAAACCTCTCACTGATAGAGAGTCATGGGTTCGAGCCCAGCTACTGGCCATGTCTTTTTATGTGAGAAATTAGGCAGTTGCTTATGGAGGATGGGAGTCTAGTACTGCCATGGTTCTTACCACAAACAATGGTTAGGTGAACTGTCCATCTCACATGACTCTGACTGTTGAAAAGGGGTGTAAAACTTGTTATAAAAAACATAATGGAGTGCAATAATTAGAAAATGTTTGGTAAAATAGGTACATGTTGGGAATCATTAATTTCCGTATGTTTTTTTATTAGTTTAAGGTTTATGGTAAAAATGGTGTTCAGACTGCTTTATGTGCACGAGTGTTTAATTATATAAATCATGAATAATTACGCCATGCTGTGTATCAGGCTTCAGATATTGTGGTATTAGATAATAAACATTTATACACATTTATTGTTTGTTTAAAACATAATTGAAACAATAGGATAGATCATGCATGCTGATAGCGTGCTATGTAATTTGATGCTGTCGGCTTGCAACAATTATAGTTAAAGTTTCAATGTTTTGGTGCTGTTTATTATTAAATAATTTCTAGTTCTGTATCATGAAGTTCACTGAATATCCTTGTTTCCATCACAAGATCCCTGTCAGCTCTTACAAAATTGTCTTCATCCTCTATAATGTTAAGGATATTATTTTGATACAACTGCAGTCTGCTTTGTATAATTACAGTCAAACCTGTGAATAAAGGTAACCCTTGGATCGAATAGACAAAAGGTAGCCTTTATTGACAGGTAGTCTTTATTGACAGGTAGCCTTTATTGACAGATAGCCTTTATTGACAGGTGGCCTTTATTGATAGGTAGTCTTTATTGACAGGTGGCCTTTATTGACAGGTAGTCTTTATTGACAGATAGCCTTTATTGACAGGTAGCCTTTATTGACAGATAGCCTTTATTGACAGATAGCCTTTACTGACAGGTAGCCTTTATTGACAGGTGGCCTTTATTGGTAGGTGGCCTTCATTGACAGGTGACCTTTATTGACAGGTAACCTTTATTGGCAGGACCTGGTGGTCTTTAATTGAAAGTCAGTTTGTTCCAAATAATCATTAGTGGTTTTAAAAGAATGGCCTTTATTTGCAATATGTTGTTTATTCTGAGGTGACTGCAAACTCAGGTTTGACTGTGTAATTGAATGTCTAGCTATTTACAACCTTGGATCAGGAATGATTTACTTGTGTAAATTTAATGCTAATGCACATAATCATCTGTGTGACTGTATGATTATAGAAATAAGAGATTTAAATCAGGAGTTATTCTTGTCTCAGTATGTTCTGCTTGAATTGTAATGAATGTAAACTATATAGACATAAAAAAAAATTGTTTGTCTCTTGTTAACCAACTTTCTGCTCCCCTTGCAACCCTGGCCTCCAATGCCTGATTTTTTACCTTTCTACATGCTTTCAAGGAAAATGCAAAAATCCCCTCCCCCAAACAATTCCATATCTTGAGTGCTTGTAACAAGGAACAAAGATTTTTTATGCAATCACGTTGTACCGTTATCTGTTTACTCATGTTGTCAATCTTATTGTTTAGGTTAAGGTATTTCTGTCTAAACTTGATGACTGACAAACATATGGGTAAAGAGGAAACATGGAATTTCAATTTTGTAGATCTCCAATCTTTGAAGTTAATATTCATCATTGTATCTTATTCCTTTGTATGGTTCAAACATGCTGAAGTTAACGCTTTCTTCAGGAGACCAAATTCTAGAGTAGTTTGTGGTAGAAATGAATATGGCTAAGTCAACCAATTATCAACCGTATATTATGTTGTTCCACAAGGGTGACCTTTGTTCACAGGTTTGACGGCTTTAAGAGATTGCTTTCCAGATCCATTTTATGGCATTTTATAAAAACTTTTTTGTATTGAAATTCTGCCTTTTATATATTTCACCCAGTCATTGAGTGGTTTCCTAATACAAGTTGCAGTGTATATTTTTTGGTAAATCGTACTGATTCGTCTACTGTTTACAATACGATCCAAACTTTGATTTATATTAAATTATCCATTGCTGGAAGGCATATGAAATTGTCTGTATCATCAGTTTAAATTTCCTGCTTTCAACTTGATGCCAAACTATCTCATGGCCATTTATAATGGTTCCTGCAATTTCTCTGTTTGCCAAGTTGTTGTTTATTTTCAAACAAATAATTTGTAATGGTATATTTTTTTACACAGCACCTGGTATTCTACTGGGTACAATTATACCAGCATGCACAGGTGTGATTGGTCAAATTTGTGGATGTTGTTCATTATAAGATGTCTGTACCAATCTAATTAGCTGTTACTTTAGATTTGGAGCTGAAGTAAACTCATTTAGTTCACCTTATTATCCAGTGTCTGTTGTCTGATGGAATATGTATGTTTTACTTTCTATTTTGATAATACTGTAGATAATGTTTTCTGCATTCTCTAATTCTCATAATTATTGACCATCATGTCAATTAAAAGTCATAGCTTTACAATTTAAGTATCCAATGTTATTGATGCTTATTTTGAAATTGCTGTTGCTGGAGTTGTTGTTACAGTTGTTGATGCAGTTGTTTTGTTGTTGCTGGTGTTTGAACTGTTGTTGTTGCTTGTGTTTTGCTGTTACTGGTGTTGGAACTGTTGTTGTTGCTGGTGTTTGAACTGTTGTTGTTGCTGGTGTTGGAACAGTTGTTGTTGCTGGTGTTTTGCTGTTACTGGTGTTGGAACATTTGTTGTTGCTGGTGTTTTGCTGTTACTGGTGTTGAAACTGTTGTTGTTACTGGTGTTTTGCTGCTACTGGTGTTGGATCTATGTTTTTGTGTGTGTTAATTGGAACTGTTGTTGTTGCTGGTGTTGTGGTTGCTGCTGTTGTTGCTTGAGTTTTTTGCTGGTGTTGTTACTGTTGTTCTTGCTGCTATTGCTGCAAGTTTTTTGTTCATGCTGATGCTACTTATTTTTCAGTTATCTAAATGACTACTCCTCCTATAGCTATATCAAATATTAACTTATTATTTCTGTACTTTCAGGGAGCAGCCCATATTTTCTGTTCGTGCCCATGTGTTCCAAATTGATCCGGAGACGAAAAAGAATTGGCTTCCAGCTAGCAAATCTGCCGTTCTTGTATCTTACTACTATGACAGTGCAAGAAACACTTACAGAATCATCAGTGTGGAAGGTTCCAAGGTAATTAGGTTTTTCTTTTAGTTCCTATGACAACCGGCAACCAATTTGTTTGCTGAACTTGCATGCAAATAGTTGCTCCATGCCTAGCCATATTATCTGTGGAGTGATTTTCACAGCTCATGATTCCCCATGATCTCTTGAATAAAGACCTCTCAACAGCATGTAATTAATTGCCTGTCACTCAAGAATAATTGAATGTCACTCAAAAGAGTGAATCCTGTTACCTGCTGCAGTGTGTGCTACTGGGTAAGTACTGCACTGCACATTTAAGATGTATTGAAACTGCTAAGCTTTTGTCTGTCAAGATGTGGAATCCTTTCAAGCCTTATTAAACTCATAAATCACAATAGAGAACACAATCATTACATATTTGCCTTCAGGAAACAAAATTGTGCAAATTGTTACATTGCCTGTAACATTGTCATAACATATTTTGATTATTTTTATTTGTATATCCTTCTTGATTTACAACCTTGAGGCAATTATAAAATGTATAATTTGTATTACAAGCTTGTCAAAATAATTTATTTAATTGATTTCATTTCCCTTTGTGAAAATTATGCAATTAATTTGGAAATGTCAATGACTGGTTGGTATTTGATATAGGACCATGTAGAGATCGAATTTATAGTTACATCAAAATGACATGCGTAAAGTCAACTAGACCATACATTCACTTAAAGGGGCATACACTACAACTTGGTGCATGCAAAATGATGATAAATTAGAAGCTTGTAAAGAAAAAAGCCAACAAAGAAAGTTTCAGCCAAAACTTCCTTCAATTAACAATAAAATCACACAAATATAATATCTGTGACATATACATTGAGTCGCGGAAATGTTAGGTTTTAGTCGTCTTTGTTTTAGCCAAGATCGATGCCAAGCGTGTTCGCCAAGTTCCGTAAAATGGTCAGAGAAATATGTCAACAATCAGCTAAATTTGAAATTTACCTCTTTGAAGTGCCCATGCCCGTAAGTTTCCGTAAAAGATCAGAAAATCTTCGGAAATTGTTGTTGTACAAAATTACCAAATTCTATCTAATTAATGTCCTTCCCCTGGTAAATGACCCTACCTTTTCTTAGAAACACAGAAAAGTCATGATTCACCATAAAGGCTTCTTCTAAATAATTCGTCATATTTATAATAATCACTGTTTCCAGAAATCATTTTTAAAAAAAAACAGTAACTTAACAAATTGAAAAAAGTAAGAAGTACATTCCTGGAGTATTTGCTTGGATATATATAGTAATTTTACTCTGAGGCAAAACTAAATTTTGTATTGTCAATTCAACAAAATGATAAAGGTCACTTGTTCCCTTAAACAGGGATCTCTGTGGTTATGGTCTCCTACTAGCAATCACTAGCCCCTCACTAGCCCCTAACTAGCCCCTCACTGCTCTGAGTTATAATCCTATCCTGGGACTGGACAAATTTCATAACTAGGGAAGCTGTCCAGATTGCTTACAGTACAGAAGTCGATGTTAAAATCCAGGACTGGTGTACATCTTAGGTCTTCCTCCACTTTTACAGCTAAAAAAAGGTCACAAAGTTCCCCTGACTGCTGATGTGTCATTAAACTCCTAAAATTGGACAAAAACATTTGGTCCCATATAAACGTACATATTGGATTGTTTATAGTGTTGTATACTATTAATCTAAGTCAGGCAGATCAGCCTTTCTAAAAGCAGATACTATGATGGTATTGGGATAAATAGTTTGGTTTGAACCACACAAATATTTTGTAAGTTAAGGATAAACAACAAGATTAGTGTTTGGAATTTGAAAGATTATAATATCATGTTTAAAAGATCCCAAGTTTTGTAGGTAAGCCACGAATAACCAAACTAGGTCTAAAGGCCTGGATAGAAGACATATCTGCAGATGTATAGTCTGTATACAGTCAAACCTGTGAACAATGGCCACCATTCATGGGAAGGACAAAATGTGGCCTTTATTTGGGGGTCATTTTGTTCTAAATAATCTATGACAGTTTTGTAAAGAATGGCTTTTATTCCAAGGGTGGCCTTTATTCCAAGGGTGGCCTTTATTCGGAGGTGGCTGCTATCACATGTTTCACTGTACTTGCATGTATTCAGATAATTATGTAGTTAGTAGTCTCTATTTTAAAGATATGGGAAAAATAGTATTGGTTTCAAGAAGTTAAATATAATGTATGTACAATTGTAGTAGCATTTTAATAAGAAAATTTACATAATTTTTTGTTAAAATCAGGTAATCTACCTTTCAATGACAACGTTCAAATCAATGATCATGTACTGTGTCAAGATTTCATGGACACTGTTGAATATTCTGGAAAACCTGAGTCGTTATTCTCCTGCGAATAGTGGCCACCATGTGCACTTAAATATTTTTTTGGTCTCCGTGGCCGAATGGTCTCAGATGACTTTTAATTCACTAGCCCCTCTATGCTGTGAGTCCAATCCTGGACCAAATTTAACATGTGAGGAAGTTTCCTGGATAACTTAAGGATTGTGTCACAGTGTGTGGTTCTTCCCAGGTGTGTGCTTTGGGTCTTCCACCACAGCTAAAGCTTGAAAAGTCGTCAAAATATGTAACCCTGCCTGTTTGCCTGCATTATTGATATGATATGATAGATGACCTTTGAATTGAGGCATGTTGTGTGTTATGGCCATATTGATGTCTTCTCTCCCTCAGGTGGCCCTTGTTCACAGGTTTTACTGTGTATTTACATTTTTGTGGTTCATTGTTATGTTGTATTACTGAAGGGGATGTCTTGACATATATTTGAACTTAAAATATTAAATAGAAGATAGTGTCTATGTGTCTGTAATGTTAACCTCAACCAAGATTGCTTGATTGATAATATTCTAGTTTAGTGTCATGTCAACTATTTCAGTTATTTTTTTATCAAAACGATCTTTAAGGGATAGTTATTGTACTTGTAGTTGATCTACAGTCTCTACCTTGTCTATCACTTATGAGGCCGTGGTCCAGTGTTTAGGGTGCTGGATTTGTTTATCTGGCGGTCCGGGTTTGATTCCCGGTCGCAGCAGGTCACACCTTTCCATGAAAATTAGACAACAATGTTGATTTTCCTCCACGTGCGTAGAAGTTGCCTTTTCCTTGTGGATTGGTGCGTTAGTACTGGTTAGAATACCGTCCAGGGAAAGTTGTTTGGTGAATTGGCCACTTTGTATATAAATGAAAAATTGTTGAAAAACAATGTTAAACTGGAATAAGTATACATGACTATCACTTGTTAAGGATACTGAGAACCTTGCAGTTGCTACAGGATTTGCTCGATCATTAAAAAATGTCAGATAATCTGATAGGGGTCCCTTGTATGCCCCCTAGTGGTATAAGGGGTTCAGTGATAATTGTTTCATTCACTCAAAACCAGGGGTCATTTCATAGACAATTTTTATAGATATCACTCTAGAATGATAAAGTCTGCCACCACTTGTAATCAAAGAAAGAAGGCCAAATTTTGTTCATTTCTATGTAGCGCCTCATTGAGTATTGTCATTTCTGATATTTTTAAAGCCACATTATGTCTTAAATTGGTATTATTTTCAATGCACAAAAGACCTTGCGAGATTGTGATACTAAAGCTTTCCCAAAATGGTACAGAAGGGACCCATATCTGATCTCAGAAGGGACCCATATCTGATCTCATTTGACTGTTCCTTCCTTCAGAAATAACTAACAGAAAACTTAAAAAAATATTAATAAATCTGATCTAGCTAACACTCTTCACAGACCTACTGTATTTCAGCATACTCCTGTATAATATCATACACCTATGAAACTATTTCTGATTAAAAACAACAGCATCCTCTAATTAACAGTTATTATGATATAATATTTATTGAACTCTTTGTATTTTCAGGCCATTATCAACAGCACCATCACACCAAATATGGCCTTCACGAAAACCTCCCAGAAGTTTGGACAGTGGTCAGATCCCAGAGCTAACACGGTGTATGGACTTGGCTTTGGTACGGAAGCTGACTTAGCCAAGGTAATACTGCTGTATAATTCACAACATATTTGTAGTCCTTCATTACATTGAAGCTCCGCTGGTTTGCTCACTCTCTGGAGAACAGGTCCTGGTGATTCTTATCACAAACAATTATTTTACCAATAATAGGACTGTCAGATATAGCTTTATTCAGTAAATTTATGAAATTACTGTACAACCTCTCCAGAGCGGACCTCTGTAGAGCAACAACCTCTCCATAACAACACCTTCAAAACTTCCCTAAACTGATATTTACTGTAAATTTAACCTCTGTAGAGCAAAAACCTCTAAACAACGGCCAATATTTGCTGCTTCCACAGGGTGTTACTCTACAGAGGTTGTACTGTATGTTGATTGAGACAACTGTACTGGGTTCAAGATATTAGACACAACATGGTTAAGACCATGAGAACTGGTATACTGAGGGCTTGTGGTATTTGTTTTTGATCAGTGTGGCCAATTAAGGCCTAAAATCACCATTATACAATGTACTAACCCCCCCACCCCCCCACCCCTATACAGACAAGATTTCAATGAGAAATCGATTCCCTTCTCCATTCTGTAAGTTATTGTCCCATTGTTTTTGTTAAATTTCATTTGGTTTAATCGTATTAAACTTATTGCTTCTTTGGTGAAAATATACATTGACACCTGTGACCTTTAAACACTTTTCTTGTATGTTATCTATGTGTTCGAATATGATCTTTATTTAGAGAAAGAAATGATCGGAAGTTTTTGTTCATCCTAGTGTTGTTATAAGTTCATTTCTCTGAACTACAATTTGTATCATTCTTGTTTGTTGAATAAAAAAACAACATAATAGATGTCAACACTAAATGTTACAAATACAAAAAGATTTATATCATTATTTGACAATAAGTTGGTTATTTGATGCTCTTTATGTACCTTTTTGTATACTGTTATGTTTATTGATATTTAATTGGATTAATTATGACAGTTTCATCATTTTGAACAATGATCGTGTCATGTTTTTTGCTTGTAATGGAAATAAACTGACACTGAATGAGCGACTTATAAGTATTTTTTAGTCAGCAATGTTTGACTCATATTATTCCCTGTCATTTAATTATCATGTTTTTATAAAGTTTTTTGGCAGGAAAATTAATTTATTTTTATAGATAAGAAAACAGGGAAACAAGTCAATGTTTCCTTTAAAAATTAACTCCATAAATTCAGGTTTAAATTACCACATTTTTCCAAATAAATGCTCTTTCCCCCAAAAAACCTCCCCCTTTTAGAAATAACATGGTGATCCACAACATGTAAGCCATAATCCTTATTGCATCCAATGCATCTAAAGTCATTTGATCAGTTTGATAAAAAGTAAACATTGATAAAAAATTGTCAAATAAGAATAATGTGTGTTTAATAGGGCATACTTGATAACAACCAAAAAGAATGAGTTTCTATTTTGTTCACTAATGTGAGGAAACTTCTCTTAAATCTTTGCGGTCTTTTTGATCTGTCATTTCAATGCAGTATAATCAATTCCATGTGAGAAATTAATTTCCTTAAATTGATTTATTTATAGTTTATCGAGAAGTTTAAAGATGTGAAAGAATTGACGAGACAGCAGTTGGCACAAAGTCAATCTCCGACGACTGTCAATGGTAGCAATGATGAGAGTCAATCATCATCCTCGACGACCACACCACGTGAGACGCCAACCAATCGTGGTTTCTTCCATACACGTAGTTCTAGTTTGACATCAATGCGGGAACCACAGGTTTGTGATATAATTTACGCTTACATCACAGGGGCGGATACAGGGATTTGAATTTTGGTGTCATGCATGAACCTTTGGCATAAATCATAAATGGGGTTTGAAATTGCTTTTTTCTTGTACATAATGGAAAAGGAGTGACCTTTGGAAGGTCCTGATTTCATGTGATAAAAAGTAGGCTTTGATATTGAAGAACAGTCAAACCTGTGAATTAATTTTTGTTCTAAGTAAGTAATAACAGATATGAAAAGAACGACCTTTATACACAGGATGGTCTTTATTTGGAGGTGATAACACAGGTTTGACTGTTCTTTCAGTATGTACTCAAAAAAGTTGCAATATTGAAACCAGTCTGGTAATTACTGGTCATTATTATTAACGGTTCAATATTAGGCGCATTTTCACTTGATGGGCCGATATGAAATTCACCAAGACATTATGAACACAAAACTCGGCCATTATGAAATGCTCGGCTATTGTGAGATTCCGTCATTCTGATTGGCTGTCCAGCTTGGCCATTATGAAACCGCTGCTTTAGTCTATAGTTAATTAATAAAAAATTGTCAATAAGCAAGTGTTTTCATAATGGCCTTGTTATTGGCTTCAGACAGTCATATTAGCCCTCGGCCTTCGGCCTCAGGCTGATATGACAATCTTCAGCCCAATAACAAGGCCGTTATGAAAACACTCACTTTTTAACATTGTATTATAAATGGGTGGTCCTTATATTTGGGTGTACCATAGGTGAGGTTAACTGCAAATCTTTATTTGATTAAAATGTGAAAATATCCCATTAATCTTTGAGGAATGTATTGCGTGGGATTTTACATCTGTTATAGTCTCTGGTGTTACTTAAAACAGTGCACACTATTATAAATTCAGACCTCAAGCTTTGTTTATCAGATAATTTAATGGATAACTTAATTCTACATAATGGTGATATTGTTCATTTTATCATAACAGTACTAGTCATCCAATTAACCAACCTAGCCTTCTCTGATCCCAGAATTGATAATTCAGTCTTAATAATAATCTTCTTGTTTTTGTTAAAATGACTAAGACAGTATTTTTCTGTGTCCATAGTAATAAAAATCTCATTTATGAATAGAAATCTCTGATACTATAAAATACATCTAATTTTCTTGGCTCATGTCATTAAACCTTTATAACATAGATGATATCTGATGTTACTGTTCCATTCACCCTCTTAAATTGTTTCTTAAATATTTCTTGTTCAATGTGTATGGTCAGACACTTATCTATGTCTCTGGTATGGTCAAGGCTCTTGCTTATAGTTGATAGAATACTTTGTTACAGATTTCATATTTACCTCCCTTTTTTACAGATTTCATATTTACCTCCCTTTTTTACAGATTTCATATTTACCTCCCTTTGTTACATATTTTATATTTACCTCCCTTTGTTACAGATTTCATATTTACCTCCCTTTGTTACAGATTTCATATTTACCTCCCTTTGTTACTGTCTTACCTCCCAGTCTAAGATGAACCTTACCTGCTGGGAAAGCTTTTTCAAAAATCACCCAGCACTGAACACATGTCATGGCATTTGTGCTTCAACT
The DNA here is from genome assembly GCA_964023205.1 of Lutraria lutraria. NCBI lineage: Eukaryota > Metazoa > Mollusca > Bivalvia > Venerida > Mactridae > Lutraria > Lutraria lutraria. The sequence continues at coordinate 31,448,559 of OZ026845.1, read as the reverse complement.
TATGCCAAACTATACCACCAGCTTCTGCTCGACATCTATTAATTCAGATCTTATCATCAATAGTTTTGAAAAAAAAATATCAATTTATCCCCTCCCTGCCATTATATTGCTCCGCCCATTTTGACATTTTCAAACTTTAAGGATTTCTAAAGAAAATTATATACAAACAGCATGTTGATATTTATGTATGGAACGATGATCTGTTATAATTGTAAAGACATTCTCCATGTGGATGATTTTTTCGTTAAATGATCAATATTTTTATTAGAAATAGGTTCTTCATACATGCGTTAATTATTTTCCTGTTAAGAGATAGATTGATAATACAGATATTGGGTATTGTTAAGCAGTTTGTATTATTGAACAGCTGACCTGTCAATGAAACTGAATGATTTCTTTGTGATGTTTGAATATTATGTATAGAAAGAATTAAATGATTTATAAAAATATTTTGAGTATTAAATGTTTTTGTAAGTGGTTGAAGAAATAGAAGGTTTTTAAAGTGTAAGTATTGTAAGGGAATGAATTTGTGAGAAAGATGGCAAGTTATGACAAGCAGTCTTCACGCTAACCCACTAGCCAACAGCCTGGGCTAGTAAATTTTTATTCAGGCTTGTGAACTGATTAAAAATGTTGTATTCGAGCTAAGTGGTAAATTGCCTTTTTTCAATAGTCCACATATAGCTCAGGCTAGTGCTTTAAATAAATTAGTTCAAACATTGGACAAGCAATTGTATTGATATATAATATATATAGTTATAATATATGAAAATGATTTCATCAATACCATTTTTATATGCCTAACAATAGTTCGCTATGCAACTACAGCTAACTGTCCCAAACATTAAAAATGTATAAATTCTTAAATCATGTTTGTTTCATTGGCCCTGTGAGCTCTTCCTGTTAACAGGGTACACATTTTAACCAAGTAATTCTTTCACTGCTGGCGTTACTCTCGAGCATGCAAAACAAGGACATTGCATGTAATGAAGTTTATTCTCTATGGCCTTTAATATCTAAGCCCCATCATAAAGAAGAATTTTTAACAAACAAAAACAAATTTGGTGAAGTTATTTCTTATTATGGCTTTTTCATGTTTTAAAAAAACTTCAGACATATTTTTTAATTTATTCTTTATCATATCATTTTATCTTTTATTAAATCTTGTATTATTTATGTTTCTATAGCAACCGCCAGAACAACAGAAAGAGAATGTGAACCTTCGTGAACGACGTAACTCTTTTAACACTCCAGGATCAAATGGCAATACTTCACCAGAAAGTCAAGTTAAATATGAAAATGATCGACTGAAACTGGCATTAGCACAGAGGTAAAAAGTTTTTTTCGTAACTCTCAGTTATACTTCCCTTCAACCCACCTCTGTGGTCGAGTGGTTAAGGTCGCTGACTTCAAATCACTGTAACCTGTCACTGATTGAGGGTAGAGGGTTTGAGCCCTGCTACCGACCATGTCTTTTATATGAGAAAGAAGACAGTTGCTTATGGAGGATGGGAGTCTAGTACTGGTTCTTCCCAGGAATAATGGTTTGGTGAACTGTCTACCTCATATGACTGTTGAAAAGGGGCGAAAAACTCAAACAAACAAAACAATCAAACCTGTGGTCTAAGACCAACCCTAGGAAAGACATAATGTGGCCTTTATTGACAAGTGGCCTTCATTCTGAGGTCATTTTGTTAAAGAAATCATGTTTTAAAGGATTGACCTTTATTCAAAGGGTGACCTTTTTTGGAGGTGGCTGCTAACACAGGTTTTAACGTATTTAGCAATCTGATATTTTTTTCTCCTCTGATTTTATGATCTACTGTTATATTTAACTTCAATTCTTGGCAGAAAACTGTCTATGTAATCCAACAAGTGTCGGGATTGAATATTTTGTGCTTTAAAATCTATAAATGTAATATCATAATTACCTTTATCTTAACAATCTTATAATGTTATAAAAACTGTTTGATAAATATATTCTAGCTTTTCTTGGATTTTATAAGTATATCAGATTAGAGCGTAATTACATGCTGCACGTAAAATGTTGGATGTTTTCACAAACCCTGTTAATATGATCACACATTCAAGTTATAACATGAAGAGGATGAGCAATTTAAACTAAAAAAGGCTGAAAAATTAGAAAGAAATACAGTTAAACCTGATTTAATGACCACTTGTGAATACTGGCCACCATAAAACTCCAGCTGTTAGTAAAGTCTAAAACTGTATTTTTCTAGATTTTCAGGAGAAGCAAAAAACCTTTTATTTTCATAAAAAATTTTTTGGTGAAACAAACGGGAAGGTTTATGATAAATTTAACAACCTTTATTATAAGATTTCCACATTAGGTATTCATGATAATTGCAAAGAAATAAATGTGAAAGTTTCACTTACAAATGTTTGTCAGACTTAACTTGGTATGACGGATAGAATGTTTAACCGCAAAACAGTTGTTAATTTTTTATCTACAACACTAAGAATTTTTTTGCAAGACTGTTGTAACTCAACTTACTGCACTTTTGCAGTGAAATATTCTTACTATGACATGTAAAAAGTAATAGAACTATGCAGTTGCAACATTATTCACACAATAAGAATAACATTAAATTTTGTTAGAAATACAATTTTCTTTTCGTTCTTTGATGCCCCTCTTGTTTACAGATTTGGCTGTGTCAGCATTTTTTTCTTACGCTTTGTTTTTGTTTCACAATTTAAAACATCCAATGTCTTAAAAACATGCTGAAATTTCAGTGCCTTCTATTTAATTGTCTGATTTGTGATCATATAGTAAATCTACCGTACATACCCTCCTTAATGCCCCTCCCCGGATTAATGCTTCAAAATCCTCCCTGTCTTATTCTTCAGTAGTATCCAGTGTGTTCAAAAATCTTTCAAATAACAACTCACGAAATTGAAAAAAAAGTATGAAAAAGAAATGCCTCTTAGGATGTTTATTAGGGCATATTGGTATTGCAGATTTATGAAATTATTTCATGCACTTGGATTTAGTATAAAAGATGATAATACTTAGAGATTATAGACACACTGTGTACCTGTGTAGGTAAATAAGATATAAAACCAGGTGTTTTATTCCTTTGATTCGAATCAGAAATTGTTTTATCTTGTTATGTGAATGTTTTTTGTTTCCGGTACCTGGCATGACATATAATTCATCTGTTTTAACTACTCACAGGAAGTCTAATATGAAAGGAACCAGTACAAAAAAGTACAAAATTGCAGAATCATGTGATTAAGCAATTTAAAAAAACTTTACAGTGCTATAGACCTCTAAAACTATCAGTTGCCAAAATTTATTTAGTGTTGTTTAACGAACAATTAGTACTAATTAAATTTAGAAATAAAGATTTTGTTTAATTTCCTCATTTATTAATGCAGCAGATAAAACACTGGCTGCCAATGTTACGTGTCTAGGTCTGACCCCAGGCAATCTGTAAGTGTTCATTTACAAATACATTGTAGATTGGAATATCAGAAGATATCAACATTAATAATAGAATGTTGTTGGAAAGAAATTAGTCTAAATGCGTTCAGTCTGAGTAACTTAAGTTGGATAAACTGAGTTGATTTGCCTTTAAATAGGACTTAACTCTGAATTGCACCTAAAATTTGTTTATTTCTGGTTACATGCTCATTGAAAATAGGGTAGGTATAGATCAGGGCTTTTTTATCTTGAATATGCCTGACATAAATTTATTCTTGTTTTTTCGTTGTCTTTTTTAGTTCGTCTAATGCTAAGAAATGGGAAATTGAGTTACAGACTTTAAAAAACAACAATGCAAGATTAACGGCAGCTTTACAAGAATCCACAGCTAATGTTGATGAATGGAAAAAACAGCTAGCAGGTTATAAAGATGAAACAACGAGATTGAAAAAGAAGGTTTGTAACTTTGTGCACATTTTTTGCATTCAACTGCAAACAAAGTTTGAGAGGTGGGTATATTCAGAGTCACTCTGTCGGTTGGTCGAGCGGTCGGTCTGTCCAGATACTATTTCACAAGTTTGCATAGCAAACAACTTCCACATTGCTTAAGCGATTGCAATGGCATTTTTAATGTCAACGCGGTGGCAGGGTATTAGTCACTTCTGTGACAAAGCTCTAATTTATTCTTGCCCTGAATTTGTTTAGTTCAATAGCAGCCACCCTTATAACTGAAATGGTGTAAGTCTCTGACGAATGATCACTAGCCCATCATCCCTGTGATTTTGAATCCCATTCGGTATCAGGAATAATGCAGTTATGCTCAGATGGCTAATAACTCAGGTTAAACTGAATGTCTAGGATTGTGCATAATTTTGAAGGCACAATGTCTTAATTGCTATGGTAGAGCAGGCATATCAGTAATTCCCAAGAACCTGAATATTTACGTGTCAATACATTCATATTTCACTATATCCATATCAATGAAATGTAGAAGAAAGTATTTAGGGAGAAATAAATACATGTACTTCACTAGATCCAATTCTTCACTATTACAGAGTTCACTATAACCATGTTTCACTGTATTTCTTTTCTAGATTTCGGACCTTGAGAAGAAACAAGGTAATCCTGAACAGATAACAAGTCTACAGTCACAGTTAACAGATGTAAATGATAAAGTGGAAACACTTCAGAGAGAAAATGAATACAAGGACCAGGTATACATTACAATCATCATATGATATATTCAGTCCAACCTGCGAGCAAAGGCCTCACTTAGGAAAGACAAAATATATCAGCAACTTTGTGTATAATCATAAGTGGGTGAAGGGATAGCCTTTTGTCAAAATATGGATAAACTGTTTGCAACGAGGTGTATATATAAAAGAAACATAGTGTGAGATATCATTCATGAGTCGATATTAAGGTCTTCCCAGCCTAATGTCCAAAGTTAGTATCCCAAGCAGATAGATTTTGGGAACCCATCATTTTTATAGGAAACATGAAACACATGATAGAAAATGATTTACCGTAAGATTTAAAAAAAACGATGATAATCTTTTGAGGAATTGGCCCTTTAAATTTGCATTGAAGTCTATGTTAGTAGCCCATTTTTCAAAGACTAAAAAAAGAACATCCATTTCAATGAAAACCCATGGCAAACATTATTAATCTAATTTGATAAAAAAAATAGGTCAGTGTGCAATATCTACAGAAATTGATATTTTTCTATTTTTCAACATGGGCAACAACTCTTGTTATCTTTAAAAATGTGTTGTTGAATAAATTGAAGTATCTTACATTGTAGGTAACTATCATAGAAATAATAGCTTATACCTAGTACTACATTTATCTACATCAGCCATGCAATTGTTTCATATTGCAGTTCAAGTCTATGTAAGTTCAGTTTCCATGTCAGGGTACTTTCAGTACTTTGATATAATACCTTTACCATATTTTTGTCATTTTGCTTTACAGGAAGTAGATAGACTTCAACAAAGATTGGCAGAAATGACTACTAGAGAAACAGCCAATGGAAATTTACAAAATAAACTCAAGGTTGGAACCCTTTTTCGCTCATCCTCCAAATCCAAAATGATCAAAGTAAGCCGGACATCAGCCCCTCTTAGCCCCTATTTATATAGGGGAGGTAATTTGATGTTGTCAGGCATGAATGCTAGGAATGACAAAAAACTAATGCTTGATTTTGTTTTCAAACATACCGGATTGTGGTGATAGGAATCTGATTGCAGAACTACTTTTTGGAAAAAAATAGTTCCTGCTCATTCAACATTCCTATCGCGTACAAACCATAGATTTTCAATCTTCAAAGCTATTATATAACATCAGTTATACCTATTTGTTGCTTCTTTAATGTATTCTTCCATCTTGACTTCTAAATCTTGACATCTATATTATACTTTGTTGTACTGTCAAACCTGTTTTTGAAGGTCATCTGTGGGACAGGGAGAAATGTTTCCATTGTGTACAGTTTGTCTGTATTCAGAGGTTTATGTGTTTATATATAAACGTGTACATAATGGTCACTGTTCACTAAATGAACTGTATTAACAGGGTGGCTTTTAACTCGGGTTTGACTTTATATTTCTATGTACAAGGGTGGAGATCGAGGGTTCAGCGCAACAGTGTTGTAACTCATATTGAAATAAGAACAAGTTACGACAGTGTTGCGCTGAGCCCTCGAGATGCTTTTAGCTTGTGAATATAAAATTCACATTGCTTATACATTCTTCTCAGATAAAATTGTGATAATTGTACTGCAAGGAACTTGGTATGCAGCTGTGCATTGGTTTCTGTATAAATATTATTTGAATAAAAAAATCTCGTTCCTGTGTTGGTGTTAAGTGAAATCATTAAATGGGTGTGTACAGTTTTTGATACAAAATTTTATACTTTGTTGATTGATTTCGAGCTGCATTTCATGCGTACTTTGATTCGGATTTTGGTTAGAACGCAGTTTGTTATCTTCATATTATAAATTCTTCCAGCAGAGCTGCATTTCATGCGTACTTTGATTCGGATTTTGGTTAGAACGCAGTTTGTTATCTTCATATTATAAATTCTTCCAGCAGTCTATCTGTACCACTCGCTGCATGAGCAGTTGTATTTCTAGAGAATATTTAATCTTGATCTGATAAATTTAATATATCTTAATGTTTATTTTGGGTGTATAATACAAAACTAGTATATGTTTTGTAGACAAATACATTCAATATAGCCATAAAACAAGATTTGATAATAAAGCAATCTGATTGGATGAGAATATAGTTTGCTTTCACTTTAATGGTCAATGATGACAAAAAGTTAGAGGCACAACTTGAGTAATTATATCACAAAAAGCCTTCTCCATCTTAGACATGAATTGCCCCTTCAGTGTTACATGGTCATAACTTCTTTTCTTTTATCGAATTTATGATCCTGTTGCCTTGAAAGGGCAACTAAATATGCTTTTCTTTTTTTCTTTCTACTTTTATCTATTTTCTGACTTGCCTATATTTAGGTTGATGGTGTAAAAGTAAGTATAGTCACGGAAAGATTGAATGCTATGTCAGTTGTAGTGTTAGATTCTCTTTCTTTAGTACGTTCACATGTAAAGTTATCAATAAAATTTTATGTTGTCATGCATCTACATTTAGGGTCCTCTGACCTTGAATGCGACCATTTTAATGGAAATAGGAAGATGACTGTTGGCTGATCATAGTTGATGCTTTCTGAATCATGATTTTGATTGCAAAAAAAAACTTGATTGGCTCCCTGTTCTTAGAGGCTGGTTTCAAAAAAATGTGAATCGACCAATCAAATTGTTGTATATTTGATTTCTAAAGAGATGTGTGAAAGAACTACTTACGTTTGGAACTTAAATTATATCATGCAGTTACATATTTAGTGAACTCAATTTGACAGATTTCAGTTATGTTTGATGAGCTTATAAAACTCTGACCATCCAAATCTCATTGCAAATTTCTGCTACGATTCAATACTCGCACATACTGGTATGCCGATACACATGTCAAATTTTCAAGAAAATTGTTCACATGAATAATCTCTCTTTACGCTCAATCTGTTACATGTTTACGCTCAGTCGATATGTCACATGTTTCTCTATTATTACCTTTTTGCAAAGCTTTATTCTTTTGTTGATTTTTGTTTGTTTACTGCAGCTAATGTACAATTGATTTTGAGAATGTATGTATTAATATACCACTAAGATTGCCTTTTACTGTTTAAAATAATGTACATTTTAAAAACTTGAATGCACAAATTGGTGAGAATTGACCAATTGTATTATATTATTTTTGCTTCATTTTATTTTACATAATTTTGCTGGCATGAGAAATGTATTTTATTGCATCAATACTATGTGTGTAGTTTATAACAGACAGGAACGCTAACATAACAGTTTCTATGACAACTTGGAAAATTTTTCTATTTATTCAAATCTAAGATATGACTAAAACCATATTTTAAGTTCAATATCTGATCTATTTAAGGCAATAATCTAATCTAGGACTGACAAAGTAGTCTCCCAAACAAGCGACTTCTTGATGTATAGTAAATCAAGGTTATAATAAAATAGTGAAGAATCAGATATACTGAAGAATCAGATAATATAGTGAAGAATCAGATATACCATATGTACATTGTATAGTGAAGAATTAGATAAATATTGAAGAATCTCATGTAGTGAAGAATCAGATAATATTGTATAGTGAAGAATCGGAATGATAATACTGAAGAATCACATATAGTGAAGAATCACATACAGTGAAGAATCACATACTGTGAAGTACATGTATATAAATCACTCTATCCTAATTGTTGTTTATTGTGTATTCCAGGCTATGGAAGAGGAAAATCGAAATTTACATCAAAAAGTTCATGATCTGCAGCAATTACTGCAAGATTACCGAACAAGTCAAGACAACGAAAAAGATGAAGTATTACAACTGCAAGATCAGTTAGGTAGCAAAATCACCGAACTTTATGAATTTCACGAACAAATTCTTGCAACTATAAGAAAAGAATCGAACAGCTAGTGTTTGCTGGATCATCCTTCCAGTGGATATGTGTACCAAGTTCTTTGCCTGACTGTGCCAGTAAATAGCAATGGTTTAGATGAGAGAGAAGGCTAGAAGCAGGCTTTATAAACTTAAAGCTTGTCTCTTAAGCTGCAAAGTTGTGATAAATTATACAACATTATAAATTACAATGATATTAGACCTAGGGAGGAATTGATATTCTTACTGGAGATTGTGTACTCGTAGAGATAAAATGGTGATTTTGACAAGATCGAGACTAAGCAAGATCTAAAGTTTTTTGTGTAAGATTTGTGGAGAGTTCCTCCATATGGGCTTCAGTGATGGGTTCTGAATGCTGGCTGCCCGAAAAAATCCTTGTCACAAAAGAAGTTTTGAATATTTAATATTAGAATAAAGGTGTTACTATAACAGTTTTTGAACATTCTTCACATGTCACATGTACCAGTTTGATGTTGTATGGTGGTTAGATCTTTGAAATAAGTTTAGAAACCTGAAAATGTCTAAGTGATTATGTCACTTTAATATACAATTCTCAAAATGTTAGTATGTCTTACACAAGATCTGAATTGTTTGTTAATGATGAACTGAAAATGTTGACATTTTCACCCACTGTAAATGTTTTGTCTGTATATTTGCTATTTTAATTTATTTATGAAATACCGCATATATCCTAATAAATGCTCCAAGGAGATAATATTATACAGTTTGTTTGAGATGGGGCATAATTAGTGATTGCTCGGTACTTATAGTCATTTGCATATTCAAGAGAATCAAAAATCAGAGGATAATATTTTCTACTTTGAAGTTTGTTTAGCCAGTATGTGTAATTTAACTTCATGTTGATTTTGACTGTACATTGTATTTGAATATTGTATGTAAATTATGCAACAGTTAGTATAACTCAGGAGCAATAATGTTTTATTGTTCAATGTCAGCTGTATGTAAAACTCTTTATCTTGAGATCATGGATCTGTCCCAGAATTCAAGAAGCTGATTGGTTGTTGATGAGTGATGTCTTAGAATTGACCAATCATTTAAAAACTTATTGGTCGTCTTAATTTGACAAATTACAGTAATCTAATTGGGCGTACATACTAGTGGTGAAACACATGTTCATGGTAGAAATGTTTATCAATATAGAACTTAGTTAGTGTTGAAAGTATTTAGTATAAGGTCAAGTAACTGATTTTCGTGGTGTAACAAGTTTTAGTGGTATTTTATGTATTGCACTGTTTCCATTTGTGCATGCATGTTGTTCCAGAAAATGTGCAATCAAATCGTCTGAAAATTTGGTTAGATTGCCGAATTTTGCGAACTATAAACCATGTTTAGGTTATTATACAGTAATTTTGTCATTTTTGTAATAATAATGTTTTGTTGATACCACGAAAACTGGTTAGTCTATCCTATTTAATTTCATGATAGAAAAATGATTAGTGATATCTTAACCAGTCATGTCATATATTAATGACCTGGATAACGATATGCTTTACATGTATATGTTTGTATTTGCTGATGTGATAATTGTTACAGACACAAACTTCTGTGCCATGTTGTTCGTTTGTTATATATTTTGTTAATCTTTGTAAAATTTGTAAATTTATTTTTTTAACATCAGACCCTGAGGTTATAAAACTTGAGAACCCTCTCAGATCTCAATAAAATTCTCCATGAATTTAGGATGAAGAAGTATTACTATTAAATGTTTATTAACATATTCAGATCAATTATGGTGACAAAGAAAATGAATGTTTAATATTATGACTATTTCACCGTAATTATTTTGACAAACGACAAAATGTGAGATTTGAGCTTGGGATACCGATCTCAAGTTTTGTAACCTTGGACCCAGGTCTACGATGTGTCAGCATCATGTAGTTTAAGGACATAAATTTGAGAATTTTAGTCATTTGTGTACAAGAATAGATTTATACCTTCTATGAATCAAGTGAGTAGTGTTCCTAGCTTTTTGTAAAGCTAACCTTGTACTGCCTTTCAGTATTTTTTTCAAAAGACGTGTCTTGCATGGTTCCTACTTTCATTTGATAAGCTTAGACTATCTGCATCCTGCATCTCATACATGTGTAGAGATTGTAGTTCAATCTCATAATACATGCATAGAGATTGCGGTTCATTCTCATAATTATGTAACAAGTTCATTTGTTTAGTATGACCTTGAAAAAGATGAACTCCATAAATAGATTTTTTGAAGTGAAAATAAATTCATTATTAATATCACCCATCCATGTGTTTTCATCAAAATTGTAGTCAATTTTTCATTTATTCATCTATTTAATGGCTACATTATAATAACAGTATAAAGTATAATCCGTCCTTACATAACCATACCGCATGTTATTCTTTATATTTAACAGGAGGAAAATTTCTTATTCATTTCCATTTCAATTAGCATTCAACTTTTGTTACAAGAATATCTCTCTCTTACCGTATATAAGCTAGTTACGGTGTTCGTGATTCGGAAATGGACACATTTCTAATGTATTCATTAAATAGAATATTGATATCATATTGGCTTCAATTTTCTAAATTTAAATTTTGCTGATTTTTCAGCACTTTTTATCGTAAAATACGGAAAAATACAAGTTTTCAAATAAAACTGAACAGTTCTGTCCGGATTCCAAGGACTAACTACTGTTATCCATTTCTTGTATTTTGATTTTTTATAAACATGCTGTAATACTTTAAAAAAAGTTTTATATTTGATTTATATGCAAGTTCATGATTGTATAGTTTTGTTATAACTTTAATTATCATTTTGTTTTTACAGATTATAAAATCTTTATTTGATCTTATATTAAATGTATTCTTAATTTATACTACACATGTACAATATACTAACATACTCAGAGAACTCCTTTTATTGGATTGGTAATTTTATGTTTACTTATCTTAGAATTTTGGTTTTAAATCATTTGGTTTAATATCATCATTGTTTTAATTCATCTTCCAGTCTGTACACATCATTTTTGCCACACTCTGTGCATAAGTTCATTCAATTTTTTGGATTTTTTTCTTAGAATGATCTGAACATAATTACTAGGGCCGAGTACCGGTTCACGTATTATATTGAATACCGGTATATAGGGTTTGGTTGATATATCGTATCGAACGTTAACGTATCGAACAAATATCAATCAAAACAAAAATGAATTTTAAAAACATGTTTTGGACTGTGTTTAGTGAATTTTCGTCAAATAAAAACTTGTGACACATAATTATTCATATAAAACCTATCTGCTGTCAACCACAAGAAGAAAATAGTTTTTTTTGCAGTTCAGCATGAGTGTTTGGCGTGCCTGCTGAATTAACGTTAGGTACCTTCCATTATTATTAGGTATATAAGAATCATATGCAGCCAAATTTGATTTTGTGTCAAGTACCTGCGCTAATACAGTCAATGTTTCTCAGTATTTCTGTTTTTATTTCATATGTATAGAACATCAAATGATATATCGGACATCGATCATTCTGTATCGATACAAATATCGTATCAATAATTTTTATCGATACTCAGCCCTAATAATTACTAGATTTGCTTTTAGTATTTTTTTTTTACAATTCATGCTTCCTTAACCGGGCTTCTTTATCTTTTTTTTTTATTTGAATCTCTCAACTCTGATATTGTGTACTAAAGTATGAAAAAAAATTATTTAATGAAATACTGACTTGTCTCTACCTCTACAGTAATGAGATTGTTTAATGAAATCCATGTAACATTATATTTACTGGTGTCTTAGCATGGCAATACCTAATTATCTCCCTTGTATGGCTTGAATGTCCTATTTAATAGACAACTTTTTATTGAATAAATTGTTCCCTGATGGAATAAATTGTTCCCTAATATACAATTGACCTTAGTATGTTTCCTTAAATCTTTAATATCAGTTTTATTCTAGTATTAACTTTCACATATTTGGAAGAATAAATGTACACTTTCTTTTATCATTGACCATTATTTTCAATAATTTGTGTAAACTACAATTATGTATATATTACATTATAATGTAACATTTTGTCCTACATCAGTAACTATGCAGCAAAGAAGGAATACAAGTTCCTTCATTATATTATAATAAAATATAAATTGTATCATGTGTTGTTCCCTTTTGATCGTGTATTCAAGTTATAGAGACAGGACAAGGCAATGCAAATGTTTGTTTCTCAACGATAATATTAAATCGCACACATTCTTTCACCATCTCAGTTGGATGACGGACCAGATGCAGACGAAGTAACAGGTTTTTAAATAGTCAAACCTGTGTCAGCAAACAGCTCCAAATAGAGGCCATTCTTTTTAAAATGTCATGAATTGCTTAAAAAGGCCACATTTTGTCTTTCCCAAGGGTGGCCTTTTTTACAGGTTTGACAGTACATGGTAACCCCGATCACTTGTCAAGACAATCAACCTTATATAACTAATGGTCATACAATAGTTAAATGGTATAAGTATGTCAATACTGTCACTTAACATTTGTGTAAGAAACATAGGTAGGAAAATAAGTAGATTAAAATAAGGACCACCTCCGACATTTCCACTTTTTAAGTTGCGACCATTCCTAAACGAAAATCTATCCAAATGAATAAAAAGATCTTTAAAACTTTGTCAGCCTAGTGCCAAGACATAACAAATGAACCAAAATTTTACAGACAGTGAATCAATTTATTGTAACAATTCAGGAAACACAGTCTCCAGCAAACACTATGACAAACTCAGTTACAGCTAGCACTCAAATGTACAGACACAATATTAACACACAGTAAACATTCATACATTCTTACACCATTTAGAGCTACAAAGCTTCATTTCACCCTTCCATGTAGTTACTATACACATATGCTTAACAAATGTCTAAAATTTTACGGCATAAAAAAGCAAAATATGTTGTTGGTTTCCTCCAAAAATGATCTACATAGAAATAAATGGTAGAGTGATTGATTAACTTGCACAGTGATTTAAGCAAAATGTTTCCAAAAAACTTAACTCAAGTGATCTTTTAATGTCAATAACAAAAATGTTTAGCTATCCTATTTGCACGAAAATGTCCCCATTGGACTCTTCAGAGAGGGCATTTTTCACAAAAGTAAATGTGACATCTGCGATCGAAGTGGAAAGCTATAGAGGAACAACTGACATGTAGAAGACATCATCAAACTGATTCATCATTCTCCAGAACTTTTAAGATACATTCCATTGTGAAACTATTGTTGTATTGTATTGGCAATACGTTTTGCGTATTGTATGTTCGTATCTCTATACTTATCATATCGAAAATATCTGAGTAATATACTTGGCCCTATTCAGTACAATCAAAAATATGTTTTCTATCAAAAGGCAAAAAAAATAATTTAATTAAAACATTACTTCTGAGTACCTAAATATTTTCAAAAATGAAATAGCTATCTATTTTGATAAACTTGTATTTTCCAAGATCATTACCGTAATTAATCTTATAAGAAGCATCATGTTTTCCTCTGATTTTGTTATGAAAACAAAATTGTTGATGCCAACCCTCACCATATCTTTTAACTTCGGTATATTGAAGGTTCAAGAATTCTTCACACATACATAATGATTTCACCATTTTAGTAGCCAGCAATGGTCATTTATTTGGACTCAAATTATGTATCAATTACTTCCATATAAAAATTTTCTCAAACAGAATATGAGTAAAATCGGAACAACTGAACACAAAAATCTCAACAATCGTCAAATATCATTTCGACAGAACAATAAAATAATTTCAGAAGTAAAAAAAAATAAATTAAAAATCCAAAGTTTTTTGGCAAGTTGTGTTTACAATTGTTTACAACATCATAACATTTTTATAGAATAAAAGAGAACACTTAAGAAAATTCTAAAAAAGAATAAAAAATGTCAACAATATATTTTGGAAGCATGTGGCAACTATGGATTAGTTCAACTAACTACATCTATGAAGCACATACATTTATAAGAATATCTTACAGGTCAGTCACTTCTGACAGTATTTATACTAAATGTACAGATATACACAATATTTCAATAATCAGGTTCCATTACCATAAAATATGTACATTATGAAATGAGTTAAGATAGAAATAAGTTAAAACTTTGGGCCCTATATTGATTGATATGTGTGAAATTCAGATTTTGCTATCAAAATGTCAAAAATTCAAAATTTATCAAGGATGCAGGGCTCTCCATAACAGCTAGCTGCAGGCTGATTTAGCTTCTTAGAAACAAGTGGGCCGGTCAGAAATCTCAAAGTTTTAAAAACATTGCGGAAAAATGCCTGGATCCCACCCCCTCCCCAGCAGGCCTGTTAACTAGCTTTTGGGCCAGTTGGCCACTAACTTACTCAGAACCCTGGGATGCAAAAGAAACATATGATAACAAATAGAGTATTAAGCAGCACCACAAATTTGCTATCAGACAATCAAGTTTCAATCCAGCAAAATGTCAAAAATTTCAAAACAAAATTTATTTAGTAATAAATCACTATCGTTTATCAATGTGTCAATCTTTAGACCCTGAAAATTTCTAAGACAATATGATTCATATATAATTTTGTACGTGGAATCATCTACACAGTTTAATACTGCTGCTCAATTATTAATTATCTACTTCTTACAAGACTGTAGATTAAAATATCACCAGAATTATAACCCTATATCTTACATTCATACTCAAATCTACACATCACATTTTAACATTCAAAAAATTAATACACTTGTAATTACGGTATTTCAAATTATGTGAAAGACATGACGATATCTTATGTAACCTGACAATATGTATGTATTATCAAACAGTAAAACATGTATACAAACAATAACATTATGAACACATTAAGCTTCAACTCTAAGCTTTGGTTTCGCCGAAAATCATACAACACACATTTAATATTCATTCCAAACTCTGTGTAACAATGTACAATGTCTTCGATCCATGAAAATGTCTCAATTTTCATCTTATCTGTACAGTCAACGCACACGATACTATCTACAGAAACAAATAAAACTTAAGAATACCATTGCTACTTGAATGATACCAGATAAATGGCACCTTAAAGATTATACATTATTTCAATGGCTTGCTCATTACCAGTGTGATCACCAGTAAGTGCATTTACCCATTCTTTAAACATATCCTCTGGGCTTAAACATACAATTTCAAAACTACTGGCTAGACATTTCCAAAAATAATGTTTCCATCTCCACAGAGCACTTATCGGTCGGTACCTAGCTTAAAATTTCACCCAAATCTAACATCAGCACAAAGACAATCTTGGGTACCAGTGTACATATCATACAACTCATCATATAATCATAAGATCCCAATTTTCTACAGAAAGAAAGCAATTTCTATCCCACTCAACGAAAGACCTTGGCACAATAACCACCTCTCCAGACTCAATGGAACGTGACATGGTAAAAACTACAGCTGACCGGAAAAGAATGCTACCAGTAACACAAAGCATGTTTAATAGATTCTATCAACTTAACATCAGCAATTTACTAATGGGCAGTTTTTGTCCCGACAAAAAGTCACAAATCATGTTTTCTGATGACAAATACAACCAATCAGCACTAACATTTTGAAAACCTACATATCCAATACATTGAAATTATACAAGGCATGGTATTTAAGCAATTATCCACCAGTCAAAAATTACCAGAATGATATATAGTGTGATGGTAACTATTCCATTGTTGATTGAACAACTATCATATGTTGAAATTCTTAAAACAAATACTTAAGTTGAAGCCATAAAATTATGATGCCTGGAACTTAGGGTACCATTTTTACAACTCAAATAACGAAATTACACTTAAATAGCCACACAATGGATCCATTTAGAAGCAAATTGATTGGTTGTTAAACGAAATGAAATAATGCATTGAAGCTAAATAACAGTACAAACTGCTATTTTACAGAATTGACTTAACTCAAGATTACTTAACACATTATTTAAGTGATGACGACTTGCGTTGTTTGAATAAAAACGAACTTTCGTTCATGAATTGTCCACAGAGATCTCCACAGTTCAATGTGTCAGTGAGTGGGTCTCACTGACCGTTATGTTGTAGTGCCTGTGTTGTGTAGGTCACACGCAACTGTTACCATTTCTACGTGATCGACAGCTTGCCGCCAGAGTCACGTCTCAGCTTCTACTGTTTCTATGGCTACCAGGTCGACTGTTTCCATTGGCAACATTTAGATAATCAGGTAGTCTTATTTCCCGTCTTATGTAAAACAAGATGTATGCTTTACACCGAGCAACCGTCTCTGGTTCACAAGCTGTTACAGTACTATCATTAAAGTGATACCACTGACCTAAAATATGAACAAGCATAGCTTCAATAGGATTTTATGTAAATTTAAGCCTGAGTCCCAGGCCCAAAGGGTACGAAACTTACGAACAGCCTCCAAACTCAAATCTCGATTCTAATCTCAAAGTATTATGGCTGATTAAAGTTTCAATACACTTTTAGATCAAATATGCTGCCAGACTACGGTAATGTAACAATAACATGATTCCTGTCTGATCATAATTAACTTAGAAATAATAAAGTACAAGATAAGAAATTGTAGTTTGGATAACCTCAGGGCCAGGACAACTATACAGTGGCTCAGATAATCAGGATATTGTTATTTTACACATTCAGTTTAAGTAAACATTAGATTTCTAAATGATAAACAAACAGTTTAAAGACTTAATATTACATTATTTCTGAAACAAGTTCTTACAACTCTTAACTAGAGCTTTGTCACAGAGGTGACTAATACCCCCGCTGCCGCTTTGACACTAAGAATGCGAAAGTACACTATACAGCTCACTTCAAGGGGACGTAACTCTGCAATAAGTGGATCACTGGGAACAAAAATTGTATCCTGCACATTTACATTTCATATTTATAAAAAAATTCAGGTTTCAATTCAATCCCTTGAAAAATGAGGAAGTAGTTTGCTCCACAAACTAAGACTGCCATTGTACACTATATGGCTAAGTTCAAGGGCACTTAACTCTGGAATGAGTGAATCGCTGGGAATGAAAATCACGTCATGCACATTTACACTTCATGGTGATACCTCTAAACTTTGTTTGCGGGGGTATAATAATTTCCATTACTGACAGATCACAAAGTTGCTATCCAGTTATACATCAATGTTTAGGATTTATAAGAATTATTGAAAAAAATAAACAGTAGTTTCTTTCTGAATTGTAGCAAAACTGTCCAGTAACTTAGCAAAAAAAACTAAGCAAAAACTGATCAGTATATGCAACATATTACTGAACTCAAAGATTTAATTTATTTCATCTGTTGTTTAACGACCCATTCAGCAGCTTTGGTCATTCCAGAGCTGCCCAAGAGAGAGAGAAGCGGGGATACAGGAGAACTGGGCATTATTATCCCTACTCTTTTCGAATACTGTATTTTCATTTATTTTCGTTGGGCTCAATTTTCGTGGTTTTTACTAAAATGGCTAGTTTGTGGGGACATAAATTCGTGGATTTTGATTGTGAAAACAAAATGCCTTATCTCTGCATTTAAATTTGTGGGGATTTGATTTCATGGATGAGCCGACCCACGAAATCCATGAAATTAAATCCCCAATGAAAATTAATGATTCCACAGTAGGTCGTTCTTGATTCTTTATTGTGCCCATGTAAACACTGATACATGCTTCACCCATTTCCTGTGATTTTCTTAACAAAGTACTTGGCTCGGTAGTTGGGATGGGGACACTGAAAAAGCATCCCTGAAATTTGAAGGCGGAGCCAAGATTCGAACCCATGACCTTCGTTTAGTAATCAACCGTGTTACCACAAGACCACCTATCACCCACTAAGAGGCTTAGACTTAAAAATTTCAACATAAACTGATTATTGATTCAAACAACAAACCTTAAACTGATCAGATAAGTAAATGCAGCACACAATTGAAAGAAATTCTATTTTAAAGTTAGAGCCTTGAAATAAAGAAAATAGAGATCAGTGACTAACCTTCATTTAACACATATGCAGTATAGTGACCAGAGCCAGCTCTGAAATAATAAGAAACACATGGTTAATCCCTAATAAAATTAACATGTTAACCTAAAACAATGATTTAAATTCAAAACAAAATAGTTTATACAGACTGGATAGTTTGACCTTTGACCTATTGATCTACAATTAAATAGGGGTCATCTTCATGTGAAGACCAACCTCCCAAACAAGTCTGAAGATTTTAAGCCAAATCATTGTCCTAGTTGGTCAGACAAGGTTTTTATGTTGAAGGTCACTGTGACTGAGACTTATCACGTACCAAGCTCAAAATCAATAGGTGTCATCTACATGTAATGACCAACCTCTAAGTCAAGTCTAAGTACATTCGGCCAAATTGCTTTCTACTTATTGGTCGGACAAGGTTTTTATATTGAAGGTCACAGTGACCCCTTGATGTACTGACCTCAAAATCAACAGGGGTCATCTACACATCATGACCAACCTCCCAACCAAGTCTTATCTGAAGTCAAATCTGAGGACCTTAGGCCAAATAGTTCTCTAATTACCGTCTGGACAAGGTTTGGTTACAGGCAGACAGAACGATGTGTAAAACAATATGCCCTCATATTTTATAACGCGAGGGTGGCATAATTAACTGAATTTTACACTGTTAAATCAGGAATATTTACCTAATTAGACCACCTAAATATTTGACACTTAATCTCATGAAGAATTTTAAATATCTTACCCAGAACCATGATGTACAATAACAGCAGCTAAATCATAAATGTTACTACCAACACTTGTTCCCCTCGTTTCATGCTGTAAAAATAAGTCAAGAAATTCATGGATAACAGATACAATCAGTAACTAATGCAACATAATTCAAATTTATCTACCATTCAACAACACATTTGACAGAGATGGTCATCTCAGAGCAGCCAGAGAGAGAGAGAGAGAGAGAGAGAGAGAGAGAGAGAAGATGATACAGGAAAACCTGGCATTTATATCCCTACTCTTATTTCAGATAGTTTTTCCTGATTCTTCATCATACCTAATGTAAAGTGCATACACACACATTATAACTCGCTTCACAGCCAATATAAGGCTTCAGAAATACATCTGCCAATTAATTGGAGACTTATTAGTACACAACCATCTGATCAGTAGAGTTTAAGATATATGAAAACATATGTAACACCTGAACATGTAAATTATTTAATGTTTTAAGGAGAAACATCATTTCAATAATTTTATGTATTAATGCTAAACCAACAAGACTTAAAAAAATGACGGAACAATTATCTATTCACAGCTTGAGAAATAGAAAAAACGCTTTAAGCTACATATAAAATAACCATACCATGTCGAGAATGTATTTGTTCATATCAAGGTGAGTAAGAGGAAAGTCAATGTACGTCTCCAGTTTCTGTCTAAATGATGTTACCCATTTAAATCTCTTCAAATGTAGACATAAAACCTATAAAATAAACGCAATATAAGAATGAATACTGTAAAATGAAACGTTCCTATGAAAACTGGTCACTCATTTTTGCAAAAATCAATGTCAACCAGACAATACCTGCTGAACACGTCATGAAGAAGAAAACTGCAAAGAAATAAATAGTTTGAACTTTGAAGTCCCTGGTGCCGCCACTTAAATGTCCATTTTTGATGATATTTGCATTATTTACTAAAAGATTAACTAACGCTGCTTGACATATATGAATCAGTTTTGAAACTGGAATGTGTCCATAGGACCTTTGACACAGATGTGTGACACAAGATTTTCATAAATGTGATACAAAATGGAAATTCAAGGGCAGATAAGTCCAGAGTATACAGAACTGACTGAGTTAAATTCTTTATGTACAACTCTGTATATGCTGATAAACATTTCTGTATAACACCACCCCTTGTACTTTAGGAGATATGCATGACACAAGATTTTCGGACAGATGGACAAGGGTAAACCTATAATATTCTCCTCCATCTTTCAGAGAGGGGCCATAAAAAACATAACTCAAATATAACATCAATAATTATGAATTATTATGATCGATTCCTTACATTAGGTAACCTTCGTATCCAAAACTTTTTAGTAGATCGCTGTTTTTTCTTACATCCAGTACACATGTATAACTCTGTTTCTTCAAGTTCTTCAACCTCAGTAAAATTCATTAAACATTCTGCAAAATACACATCAAATTCATGGTATATAACATTTTTATTTTAAGATCACCTTAATATTATGACCCACTCATTAGTCATTACAAAGATGAATTTAATTGAATTTCGACCGGTGCTACAAAAATCTCATAACACAATTAAGAAAACAAACTAAAATGAATGTGACCAAAGAAAAGTTGATAACTATTACCTGATAATTTACAAACAGGTTGGTCTAAATTTTCTTTTCCTTTGGCGGCTTTAATATTATGATACTGTACTGGTATATCTAATGAAAGATCTGAAATAAAAAAAAATTGATACTATTCAACAAGCTTATCATGGCGTAATGTATTCTCTACATCCCGAACCCCGCACTACTAAAACAAAAGGTCATAACTGAACTTAAGCTGATAATAATTTGAAGATCGTCAACAAAATTTCTTTCCTAGTTTCAGAAAATTTGACCCTCATGTACAAATTCTAAAGAGACAGAAGCTTTATTTTGCTTATTTCAATAATCAAAAAGCCATTTTCAGCGTCAAATGGTAACTATGTTACTAACAAATATATACATACCTAGGAAAGGATCATGTTTCTTTGATTCTACTCCACATATAAGACAATTTACTTCACTTTGTAATAAACCACCAAATATTGCTGTTACTATAGTGCTTTTTCCTTTCGGACCTGAAACAAAAAACAACACATAGTAAGTGGATCATGTTCCATAAACAAAATAATCATGTTTCCCTTTAAGGACAGTATGATTTTTTAGCAATAACCTCAACCAAAAAGACCAAACACAAATTGTTTGAGTTTGACAGCTCTTTGAATGGACAACTATGTTCAAGTCTTGAAAATCAATATTGCGAAATAATAGACTTTGATATATATGACCTTGAATCTCTGGGAAGGTCAGAGGTCAAAAGTTAAAACTAGGTGAAGAAGAAAAACAAGATGTGTTTTTGTTTGTTTCTGACTGACCTTGACCTTTGACCTACTGACCTCAAATGCACAGGTCAAGTAGAGATTGTCATGAGGAACCAACTTATAAAGTTTGATGACTGTAGGTGGAAGCCATTTGGTTAAAGTATGGTACAAACAAACAGACAGACAAAAAGGCCAAAAACAATATGCCCCAATCTATCAATACGAAGGCATAAAAAGGAAGGCAAAATAATAAACAAGATGAGGCAGAAAGCTGATAAAGGACAAATTCCTCTCCGATCTCTGAAAGGAGACTTAAGGGTTAAAGCCTTAAGATATGTTAACTTACCTATAAATGGACTGTTGTTATTGGTCGAGGTATATGGCAACAAGGCGAGCAACTCTGTATGAAGTCTATCCAGTAAATAACGCATGAATTCATGTGCATCTTGCTGTTGATAGCCCCTGTAAAACAATTGTATGTGAGAATTTTGTTTTAATGAATTTGAGCTGGCAAATTTCTCAAACAGGGACAGGTTGAAGTAAGAAACATGATAAACTAAGTTAAGTTGGAAATAATGTTCTATATATAAACATTTAATGAACAGTTCAGGAGAAATAAACATAGAATAAATCAATGCCGACTTCATAAAAGAAACATGAATTAAAAACATAACCAGCAATTATTTTCCTTCTTTCTTTGGTACCAGTAAACAGAACTGTCCCAATTTGAAAAATTATTCATTTTCCCAATTTCAAAGAAAAGAAATTCTCGATCTGGAGCAAAAATTCTTTTTCATAAAAAATGACAGACGGAACATAGTCTATACTAATGCTTTTACATTATGTCTTTGCTTTTCTAAACTTCCCAATTTATTAAAAGAATCCCAAATTTGGTCAAAATGAAGCAAATATTTTCCAATTCGTTCCGTACCATTACCTTTCCAAAGCAGGAAAACATAATTGATGATAACTAACCTAAATCTTGGTACCAGTTTCCAGATAACTTGTAATAAAGACTCCGGGGATATAGCTGATTTCCCACCTTCCCATATTGCTATCAAAGTTTTTCGTAACTCCTCAACCAACAAGCTAGAGGGTGAAAGTAAAACATTATGAATAATCACAAACTGTACATATTTTAAGTAAACTTGCCATACTTGAAATTTTTCAGAACACAAATTATCCATTATTTCATATAACAATTTAAACCAGAGCTTTGTCACAGGAGTGACATATACCCCCACATGGGTCTTACTCATGACATATTTCTAACAACTATTTCCAAAATTACTTAAGAGGACATGAAAAAAGACCCCAATTTTCAATGTGACCTTGACCTTGAAGGTCAGACCTGGGTCTTTCGCAAGACACATCCCCAAACAGAAATGAACATTTCTGCCAAGTATTTCCAAAATCCATCCATAGATGGCAAAGTTACTGAGCGGACACAAAATACATAGCCGGTTTTTCACCTTTAATCTTTTTCAAAATCCTGTTGAATGACAAAATTACACACCGGACATGGCTAAAGAACCCAAATTATGACATTTGAACTCTTAATTTTGACCTTGATCTTGACAATACAGGTATGGTTCTTATGCACACCACACTGTCTCATTTTATGATGATTTAGGAGAACAATCATACCAAATTATTTTGAAATCCAATGTTTGGTGAACAACAATGTTACGGCCATGATAAGAAATGGGACACGACGCAACCAGATAAGACATTTTACGCGATTCCAGTGAAGCCCCATCACTGATAGTGGGCATGGGTATAATCATATGTTTAAGCATAGTACATGTATAACATGTGTTTTACTCTTCAAAGAATAATGTCAGAATGTAAGGTACAAGAACCTAACTGCATTACAAATATCAAAATAACTGTATCATGTTTTAAAACAATGTATCATGAACAAATATTTTTTAGTTAGTTCATATCACACCAAAATATTTACAAGCTATTTTGCCCATCCAAGAGACTGCTACGTATAAAACCATGAACCAGAAATCATTAGCTTTCAACATTAAACTTACACATCCTCATCAGTGCCAGCACGTGAATGTTTTCTAGTTACAACTTTTCTAATCTTGTTGTTTTTATCGTCAAGTGAAGGTAATTGTTTGATATATCCACAGAAATGTTGTATATTACTGAAAAATAAAATAGATTACCTTTACCTCATAGCCCCCTAGTCTAAGCTGGTACACCATCTGCATACATGTTACTGGGAAAATGCTAGTGTCTATTGCATCACTTTTTACTTATGCAGATGAGGTAGAGGCGGGATTATGAGGTAAAGGGTTAATCAGCTGCTTGAACAAGTGTGAACAAAGATGGCACATTGTTCCTTCATTGACTAAATAGTATAATTTAACTGTCTCTTTCTTGCTTTTAAAACAACTGAATAGAAAAACATCAAAGACGTTCTGGATAGTATGTTGACAAAATGTACCTTAATGACTGAAGAACTGCACTCATAAAACAAGTGTTCCCTAAATTCCTTAACCCTGATGACTTTGGTCGTATTTTCTTCAACTTATCATCTTTCTTTTGTCGTTTTCTATCATTTTCTGATTCAGACGTATCCAATCTTTTGCGTAATGATTTTTGTGCTAGTTGATTCTGCGCACTGAGAAAAGAAAAACATTCAATAAATGGACGTCTGATGAAAATATCTGTAGTACATGAATTCATTCACACGTTACATATCTATAAATATATGAGCCTCACTGTACTGTATTTACCGGCGGTATTGAACAGCGAATAATTCCCCACTTACGATGATTTACTGAAAGATTGATAGTTCGCTTCTATGGTATTGTTCCGAATAATTTGTCTGCAATGTAAATGATTTCATATCGAAACAATTAAATCTTTAAATGAATATTGGGCGGTTACAATAGTCGCTCCCCCCCCCCCCCCCCCTATTTTAAACGAAAATTTTAATTCTCATGTATCTACGACTTACTTCCCTTTGGTTTCTGGTGTTTTGTCACAAATATGCTATGGATATTTAAGTATATCAATGGATTTGGATGCATGCAGAATTTTTGTGCGTATCTGCCCTAGAATAGACACTGCATATTAATCTCTACAATATGTAGTATCAAATTCTACTTTAAAGAGATGAAGTAAGTAAACTTGAATTATTAAAAGAAGTCAAACCTTCTTATAGTCTGTAAATTCTTTCGAAGTACATCTAGATGTCGAGAAGATGTGTCATTTATAACAAAATCATCACAAGCATAACAATACACTGAGAAATTCTCTAAGTCCATACAAACACAATGTTTCGAGCTGTTTTCATAGTGGTTCAGAGCATGGCCACTGACATACCTATCAATAAAAACATGAAGAATCATTAGATCTTCATTAAAAATAGAAAAATAATTCTGTTTTGTATATATGTTATTGAATGATCATGTCTCAGTTAAATCATGATAATGTTAGGATTATTGTTGAAGTATAATGCAAAGTGAAAATGGAACTTAAAAAGCAAATCTTAGGTTTAGTAACACCAAGTTATTATACAATAATTATAATACTTAAAACAATGACATGGGCAGTGTGACATGTATACCTTCCACAGCCAATATTTCCACACAGCAAACATATCCATGGATTCTGTTCTGTTTTACATGCTGAAATAAGTATTCGATGCAGTAAGACAAGTTTACCTATCTTGCTGAACTCGGAGTCGGATAAAATGTGTGAAATACAAAAATGCCTACGAAATACATTTTAAGACAACAGAATGTAAACAAAAATATCACACCCAGGGTTCTCAATGAGTTTGTGGCAAACAGGCTCAAAAGCTATACTAACAAGTCTGCTAGGGGGGTCTGGGCATGTTCAAGTTATATTTTATAAACTTTTGAGATTCCTAACCGGCTTAAACACATTTCTAAGCGGCTAAATTGGCCTGCAGCCTGCAGCTATAGAGAACCCTGCACACCCTAGAAAAGGTAGGTTAAAAATCACGATCACCATGATATTTATAGATTTAACCATTGACTGTGACTTTCAATCAGCAGTTGAGTGGTATATTCAACATAAGCCAACAGAACAACCTACCATCTTTGGAAAATTTGCTAATTCATATGTTAGGCTGGGATATTTATTAATTTAACTTCACTGAAATCATTATTGTTAAGTACAAGACTGTATGAAGAGAAGCCAAAGTTTAAGAGTAGGCATTTTATTAACAAATATAATTTAATATAATATATTGGCGTTGTTTTTGTCATTGTTTACTAACTCATCAATTTTTACATTACAAAAAAAAACACACAGACAACCTAATTGTCATTATAAAGTACACATTAATGATTAAAAAATGTTATATGCATATATAATAAACAGTTACACACATACTGTATGTGTATACATAACTAAATTTTGTAAATAAATCCTTGATAAAGAGAACAAATCCCTCAAAATCCGTGTGCTAACAATTTGTTCACTATATTAAAGGGGCATACCCTACAACTTGGTGCATCTAGGATCAAAGAAAATGATGATAAATTAGAAGCCTGTAAAGAAAAAAGTCGCCGAAAGAAATTCCAGACAAAAATTCCTTCAATTAACAATAAAAACCACAAAAATATATATCCGCGACGCATACATTTAGTCGTGGAAATGTTTGGTTTAAGACATCTTTGTTTTAGTCAATATGAATATCAGTGCTGAGCATGTCCACAGAGTTCCGTAAATGATCTGAGAAATATGTCAACATTCAGCAAAATTGAAATCTACCTCTTCTTTGCAGTGTGCATGCCCATAAGTTTCTACATTTTATAATATAAAAGATCGGAAACTCTTCGGAAGTTATTGTTGCACAATTTTTGGGTGGAAGCGATTTATTATTTATAACTGATTTTTTTATATTTTTTTGTAAGATATTTTTATGTGACATGATCCTTTGGCAGCAACTGTCTTTTTAAAGACATTAAATTTTCTTGCTTATATACTATTTTGTGAACCAAATAGGATCATCAATAACACCATAACTCGCTCAATTAATTTTCATACATGTATACGTGGTTCTAAATTATTTGAGAACGAATCAGCGGACTACCGGAAGTGGGTAAATCGAAAAGAATCTTAGATTTACCTCCCTTTCAGTCAATAAATGAAAGTAAAATGCGTCTTCTATCATTTTTTCATACACATTAATTTTGATCTTGACAGAAAAATAAATAAATACCTTTGCATTTCAGATGGCTAGGAATATTTATAGATTTCCCATCACTATCACAGGGCGTCGTAACTCGAGCCGACTCTTCTAAATGAGGACAATCCATGCGAATTTACCCACGCCTTTGTTCATGCACAAAAATTTACATGCTATATTGCACTTCCTCCAATTACTAATTCAATAATTTCACTCTTTATTTTGCGCTAAATCAAGCAGATATTCTGCACAACTTAAATTATCGCTGAATATAGACAAATCACATTGTTGTCTTTTTGAGGTCGGATATTCCTACGCGGTAATGAAAATAGAAGAACATGTATCTAAATTAATGAAAGTTGTCACTCAATGAATTTAATACATCTAGTAAACAAATTATATTACAATGCTTTTTCATGCATGATTCAACAAGCTTAAATTCGACCATAAGTACAACTAGGCGCTGGTTGTCAGATCTACTTTTTCTGTGGATGTTTATAATTTTTCAGTTCTCTTATCACGTGACAATGTGCGCATATCGAACTCGACATATTTCGCTCTAATTTGTGCTAATTATCAACCTCTTTGTCGTATAAGTATATATGCTCTTCCTATTTCCGACGAAATGTATCTTGATGATTGTATATTAAGATATCATGATTGGAAATAACGCCGATATAATCTAGTTCACATTTTGATTTGTATACAAATGAAATAACACAAATAAATTTATATCGTGCAGACTTTCCGTAAGCAGCGTCTAGAATATGCTGATCAATGCACTGCATGAGATAGATTCTGACAACGACGAACGCAATTTATAAAATGCGACGAATGCCTTGGATTTTTGTTGTTCTTATGAGCGTGTATTCTTGCAAGTCGGTGGGAATTTAGAACAATATATGTTAACTGATTATTGTAATCAGTGGGCGTGTATCAAAATTGAAGTGTAAGGTCAGTGGTAGTGTGGTGATTAATTTCGGCGCCAAAATAGATAAGGTTAAAATACCGTTTGACACTTAAATGTATCTGATTCTGTATATATATAATTATATTCGTCCCAGATAGCAGGTAGATTTAAAGACTAAATTTCTAACTGACAAAAACAACTACCAGCAGTTCTAAGTACGTACGTGTACATGTAGTTTTATTTCTAAATTAAGACGTCACAACTATACTTGGTACCAGATACTTAGATTACATATATGTCTCTGTTGGTACGTACGTAGTATAAATCAAGGACGATATTATGTAATAGTGTCCCCGTATAATAATCAATCAATATATAAGTATCAGGTAATTAACTGCCTGATAAGTGTATATGGCATACTAATTTAAGTACGCTAATATTATTAATTAGAATCGAAATTCCAGCCAGGCCTAAAGTATACATATTATATTATCACAGGACCTTGAAACACCAATAGGCCCAAAAACATAGCCTGAGTCTCGTTAGTGAGACCGCTGTACGCAATAATAATTGTATTTATACCTTATAAATGTATATATTGTATTGGTCTATGAACGAGGCTCGGGTTATGTTTTTTTGGGGCCTATAGCTATTGGTGTCATATGATAAAATTTCAAGGTCCTGTGCTGAATTATTAACAAATGTACAGCTCGATCGGTACCGCGTCTTAAATTTGTGTCCATGTTAAAAAGGACGGAGACAGTACGTATCCTTCTTCTTCCTGGTTGAGTGCCGCGAACGCACCCTTTGACTGAGGTCGGTGATAGGATCACGCTTGCATGCATGACTATCTTATTTTAAAGACAAACTAACTTTATTTAATTCTAGATTAAAATTAGCATGCAAAATATTAATAAAGTAATATTACCATTGTGGCATTTACGTACAATGCAGTACTTAATTATGATTAATAATTTTATTTTCCCACACCCGTAAACCGCTCCCGCTTTGTTCGGTTTGTCCTGCTAGGTACAGTCGTGCTGCTACGTTCGGTTTTAATCGTACCGGCAAATGAGCAAAGTAAGTTTTAGCTTGATTTTTATACATTCTGTTTTAATAAGGAAGAAAATAATTTTTTCTTTATATTTAAGTTACTTTTAATTGCAAGTCATAAAAATCCTAGACTATTTACTCATAAAATAAGAAAGATACGGCGAGTTAAACTGCAAAGTAATTGCGAAAAATAGATGTTTTGCTGTTTACCGACTATTTACAGTCCTAAAGCATAAGCAAGTGTACTTTTGAAAATATAATCACAAACTGCAGTGCTTACTGCATAGTCTGTCCAAATGATTTTGTTATTGTCCGTTTTATAGTGGAGAAATCGACTTGTAAACCAAGTTAGGTGAAACAAAGTGGTCCTAGTTAATAATTCAATAAGTAAGTTCTGGAATTCAGATACATTTGTATTGTAGAAATACGGAGTGATAAGCTTGACTACACATATGATAAAACAAATTTATTATAATATGCCGACCGCCGAGTAATTTGGATATACATTTTTATAACACATATTTTTCCATATCTCTTCGAAATAAGCCAATATTTTAGCATTAATGGCCCTCTCACTAAGTTTTTTGGGGGTATCAGGTTTGGTTGTCCTTTTCTTCTTCCGTCGACCAGTCTTTTTCTTTTTTGATGCTTCCTTTTTGGCAGTTGCTGCGGCTTTCCTCTTTTCTTTGGCTTCCTTAACTTTGACTGGAAGCCTCGCCCTCGTCATAGTGTCTGAGCTACTTGTTCCGCTTTCGTTTTCGAATCTTACTTTTTTCCTTGTCGTTTTCTTGGTGCATTCGTTTGTATTCTTTTCTGCAGATTCCTCTGTCGACTTTTTCTTCGAATGGTCTAGTTTGAATAAACGCGTCCTCGACTTTCCCTTGGAAAACTGAACAATGGTTCCATCTTTCACACCCAACCTTAGTTCTGCTTCTATATTTTTGCCTACGTCTTTGTCGACATCAAAGTTAGCGGTTACATAGTTCAATATTTCTTTCTTAGAGGAGCCTTGTTTGTCTTTAAGGCCTTGTATTGCGCGCCTGATCATTTCCTTATAAGGAAGCGTCTCCTCTGTCGTCGTCTTTGAACAGGCTTTTGTTTGTTTTCTCCTCATTTCCTCGTTTACGGTTATAAGTAGATCTCGGTGTATAGAAAAGGTAATATTGCGCCAGTGTGTGTAGTTTAGTCGTATCTGGAATAAGTGAACAATCTTTTGTTACGAGATGCACTGAATATATAATGCTTGGTAATACGTACGGTAGTGGGGTAAAAACAACCATGCGCCACATGTGCTTTATCTAAACATTTTGTTCTATTTTATGATTGCCATAGTGTATGGCGATCATATTCTGTTTAAATGTTTGCTTACTCAAACCATATATACAAAGGACAGCAAATCGGACATTTCCCGCCTTTTATCGACCCATTATTTTGAAGTTTAATATAGTTGCTGAACAAGTCAAAACATTTTTTTTTAAAAAGAGATTTTGTTTTATGAATGTACCAAGTTAGGACGGTAACGTGTATATGTAGTTGTATTTGATGTCGCCACATTTTGTTTCATACATAAGTTACTGAATGTTTACATTTTGTATAGTTATACATGTTAATGAAACAAAACAAAATGTATAGTTTTTTTAAATACGACAATTGAACAAGAACAATATATATTTACCCTTCAATGAACGTCCGCTTACTTCCGAACTTCCCCGATAAATTGAAAATATCTTAACATTCGTTCTATCAATTCAACTAATATGCGTTATAAAGCAAAAATATGTGGGTCTATTTATGTGCATTTCAAAACATACCATTGATAATCACGTGAGATAAGCTTCCGATCGATTTATTCAATATTTGCAAACGTCACTTGTGAATATTGGTCCTAGATCAATGTAAATGACTTTGTTTATGTAAATACGAATGTGAGAGATGTTTAAATATCAAATCGATCGATCGATTTTGGAGGGATTTTTGTATACTTGGTTGTTTAAACTAAATCAACTGTACTTTCAATTTGAATGCTAGTATATATAGGTTCTTTTATTTTTTAATATAAATATAAAAACATAATACACCACAGACCAAGAACAACAAAAAAGATCTAAGACACAGTTCTTTGCCTCTAACTTATACTAAACAAGAGGCCCAAGATAGCACTATATCGCGCATAAGACAATCATTGTTAACTCATTAAAACATTGTTTTGAACCTGTGTCATGAGGTCGACTGATATCAATTAAGGTTTTCTTGTGATTTGACCTGCATGGTGACCTAGTGTCTGGCCCCAGATGATCCATGTACTAACTTGACCTACATATCATTAAACCAACATTCTAACAAGGTTTGGTGAAGATCCAATCAAAACTGTGACATCTACAATGTTAACAAAGTTTTCCTAAAATTTGACCTAGTGACCTAGCTTTTGATCCGAGATTAATTATGTTCGAACCAGCCTACATATCAATAAGACAAACTTTTTGGACAAGGTTTGGCGAAGATCCAATCAAAACCATGACATTTACAGCGTAAACAAGGTTTTCCTAAGATTTGTCCTATTTTGTTAACCCCTGGTGACCCATATTCGATCTTGTCCTTGATATCATTAAGACGAACAAACTAAGAAGGTTTGGTGAAGATCCAATTAAAACCCTAACATCTAGAGTTTAACAAGGTTTTTACCATAGATTTGACCTGGTGACGTTTTTTACCCAAGCTGACCTATGTTCAAACTTGACCCACTTATCATTAAGGCAAACATTCTGACAAGGTTTGGTGAAGATCCATTAATAACTGTGTGTGTAATCTAGAGTGTGTATGGCTTTTCATAAGATTTGACTTAGTGACCTAGTTTTTGACCCCAGATGACTCATCTTCGACCTTGTCCAGGATATTATAAAGACAAACATTCTGAAAAAGGTTTCATGAAGATCCAATCGAAACAGTGACTTCTAGAGTATTCACAAGGTTTCCAGCAATTTGCCCTGGTGACCTAGTTTCTTACCGACTCATTATCGATCTCGTCCCAGATCTTGTCGCTATTAACATTCTGATCCAGCTTTGAGAAAAATGAACTAAAAATTTGGCCCCTAGTGTGTTCACAAGGTAAAAGTTGACGCCGCACAGCGCCGGACAAAGACTGATCACAAAAGCTCACCCGGAGCACAAAATGCTCACGAGAGCTAAAAATGCCGATATTGTAAGTTACACCACTCACACATTATTTCGATAGCCAATCATGTTGAGACAAAACTTATCAATTACTAGCGACGCCTTTTCGTTTAACTCATCCAAATGGGACTTCCAGGTGGCCAGGGTGTTGTGCGTTTATTTATTTTTTACCAAGAACAACCTCAGTACTTTTACCTTATTTACAGCCAGACATTACATGACTATTGAGGTACCCCTCAAGAATATGAAAGAACGTCTTTTTATAGCCGCAGTTCCTATGGCAGGGTAAGAGATAACACTGATATACGTATATCACATTAACATGTATTTTTCATTAAAATGTTAATTATAGAAACTGGCTTTAGAATTATTTATTGTCAGATATGAACATTCTGCCTATTTAGGACATACACCCATATTTTGTAGTATACCATAATATCTAAGGCTAAAATATTGAATATGAGTGTAGACTGAGACCAGAGACATATAAATATCTCTTTATAATAAGTGCAAGTATATATTCACTATAAAAAACACAACTAAATATATTAAGAAAGTAACAAAATATTTAATGTAGCTAATAACTTGTATAATAAATACATAAACACATATACTGACAGCAGTATATATCTCAACTCAACTTTATTAGACCATTATCATATGCATATGATACAATGGTATACAAATAAATAGTTTAACATGGAAATCGTGATCATGGTGAGAAAAGATGGGCAGTGAACATGGAAAATAATCCTTTTTCATAAGTTCACTTCAATACAAGCTAGTTGTATGGTTTTAATGAAACAATTGTTTAGCTTGGAAATATTATGGTATCATTTCATGACATGCCTACTAGTATGATGTTTTTATGACAGGGAAAATAGTGTAGTGTCTGGATCAGGTAATAATGTCCTTATAGTATGAGTTCCCAACTCTGGAGTACATCTAAATAAATATATAACATCTTGGTTTTACTATATATTATATTTACTTTCAAATGTAAAAAAAAATCAAAATTTAAGAAATACAGTATACAGTTAAACCTGTGTTAGCGGCTACTTCTGAATAAAGACCATCCTAGCAATTTTCAAAAAGGCCATTTTTGTAAGAACAACATTGGTTATTCAGAACAAATGGCCTCTGAATAAAGGCTACCTGTCAACAAAGGCCACATGAGGTCTTTCCCAAGGGTGGCCTTTGTTCACAGGTTTGACTGCACTTGGATTCTCTAAATAAACACTTCTGAGAAGAGTTCATAGCGCCTAATAATATGAAACACATGAATTAATAACAGTACACAATAAAACTTAAAAAACAGTGGCCACCAAAGACTGACAAAAAGGTGACCTTTGTGCACTGATGGTCATTAATCAGAGGCTTATCATAATATACTACTTAGATTTGATAACTGTTTACTTGATGTTTGAATAGGCCATACATACTAAACTATGATAATTATACAGGTAAGTTTAAATGGATATCACTGTTCTATTTTTTGCACTAACTTGCATATGATGCTCAAATGACTAAATTTTAATCAAGTCTAATCATCAGTAGTATAAAAATTATGAAGCTATGACTACAAGCAATATAGCAAGTGATCCTTATCAAATTTTGAGTAGTATATATATTTGTATATGCAAATGATGATGAGCCATGGCTCAAGTCATATTATAAAGTATATGTTCTGTTCCATTCTATTCAAGATAATATTCTATGTGTGACCTTCATTTGCATGTGTTCATCAACACAGGTTTGACAGTAATACTAGAATGTAGGTTGTAATGAAGTTAGTAACATCCATGTAAATATTGGAATGATTAGATTATCAATCTGTAATGTGAAGGCTTCTAACAATGATACAAGTAGAACACATAAAGTGATTTCCATGGTAATAACAGCACCAGAAATACCTAAAATGTAAAATATACAAATAAGTTAGATATTTAAAACAATTAAATGAAAGAAATTACAATGATATATTAACATAGTTACTGACATATGAGGCATTTTTTGTTATGGTAAGTGTAGAAAAAGAACTAACAAATATTGATCATAAGAAACATAAACTTTTAATGAGAGTTTGTTTTGGTGATAGAAGCTGTCACAGACTTATAAAAACATAAAACATGTGATACACATTTTTCAGCTATTTTTTATCAGGTAAATACCCATTGTTCCATCTACTATTATCCTGGCAATGGCTGTATAGTATTCAAAAACTTATTTTAGAAATATATCCACATAGTATTACATTTTCACTGGCTGAGTTTTGTACTTTTTCAATTAAAACTTACCACTGAGCTGTAACAATAAAAGAGCAAATAATTGAGCCACAAAAGCTGCCATTGTTCCTTCCATAGACTTTTTAGACCCTGTAAAGAATAAGCGGAGCACACAATATAAGAAATACAGCCAAACCTGTGAACAAAGGCCACCCTCTGGAAAGACAAAATGTGGCCTGTATTGACAGATATCCTTTATTTTGGAGGTCATTTTGTTTCAAGTAATCAATGACAGTTTAAAAGAATGGCCTTTATTCACAGGATTACCCTTACTCATAGGTGGCTGCTAACACAGGTTTGACTGTCACGAATATTTAGAATTATCTACCGTAAGTGTCAATCTGACTAAAGTATTCGATCTTCCTTACGGCAAGATCTGATGACGGCCTATACCAGTTTCTATTTTCAAAAGTCGGAATTTCCATGATCACTATTAATATCTATTTATGATTCAGCCAATCGTATAACTCGTTTCATCGGTACTTTGGCCGAATGAACTTTCTACCTGACGATGTTATTTAAACGTTAGTAAACATTAAATTACGTGTAACATATTTGTCTGCAACAACTTTTTGATTTTTTTAGTAATCCTGATCGATTCGGCCATAGTAGTACAGAAAATTTAATAAACACGCACGTCACATGGGCGCTATCATTACATTTAGTTGCGTAAGAATAGGTGTTCGTGATATCTACAAGTCAAATATTGTTTTTTACTGCGGTTAAAAATAGAATCATATCACTTTCAGAATTATGAAAGTAAGGCGCTGATTGGCTAGTGGAAAAGGTGACCTGAGGTGTCCTTCTATAGGTCGTCTTCAGATCCTCATAGCGTAGCGGGTTTGAGGATATGATTTTAATCAGATTGCCGTAAGTGTTCAATGTACTATTGGATCTCACAGAATCAATTTTCATACAACATTGTTAGTAAAAGTTAACCTTTCATTATGACAACAGTTAGTTAGATGGATTAAGTTTCATCATGTATATACATGTATTTAGAAAGTAAAATTTGAGATTTGTATTTCTTATAATAATACAGCTAGAATTAAGTCAATAAAGAACATCAACCTTGTTCAAACCAAAATGACCACTTAAGTTTCTGCAATTTAATTTTGGCAAAAATATATGACTAATAGAAAAATACGAACCAAAAACATATGAAATATATATCTCATTTCAGTAAGCCATAATTAAATGAAAAATACCTCGGCTTGTATCAATATGTAACAGGCATCATTATAACAATATCATTAATATACATTTTGTACATGTAACCTCATTTATCTATAAAAGCATTAATTTACCTGGCCATTTATGTTTGCCATATTTTCTACCAATAAAAGAAGCTGCAGCATCGCCCACTCCAACAGACACAAGACCCGAATACATGGTCAATGTACACTGAGAATCTGAAACAACATATCATTGTTACTTATGATAAGACAAATTGTGACTTTTGCACACAGTTGGCCTTTATATAGAGTTCAGTATGCTAAATGTTAGCCATTGTTCCGAGTTCACAAGGTGGCTGTTATTCACAGTTTGACAGGAGCTCAGATTCAACTGTATTAACAAAAACTGTAACCATGGTTTTCCTTACCACTAAAATAAATATAGAACATTATACCATCCAAGATTAATCTCTAGAAAAGGAGAAGCAGAAGGATTTATCTTACTTACTTATTAGTTTTACATTCCACCATATTGGCAGTGAACATCCAACAATGAGGTAAATAGGGGTCAATATAAGGGCTCCTTGATCTTGTTCATCCAGGAACACACATAGATATTCATTTAATATACTTCCTACTGGTTTTATTTCCATCCATCTGACAGCCTAAAATACACAGAAAATATCTGTACAGACAACATTTCTGACTAGGAACCACTCAAGGAATATGACTTATCCTTTTTTTGGAAGCTGAACAAGAGTTTTCAACATTTGTCATTAAAATGTAAAAGTGGTTCCTGTTCCATGTTACAGTGCAAGTATATGTAGGTTCAGCTTCCTTGAGTACTTTCAGCACTTTGATTTACTGATTTATAGTCAGGAATCAGGATAGAAAACATATGGATATATCTATACATACATTAGCATTATCATCTTATAAATATTGGTTAGATGAATAAACATGGCAAAACTATCTGTCTATACCTGTCTGTCTGTCATCCAGTCCGTCTGTTTCTCTGTCTAAAAGTCTCAAACTCAAATTGTGCATTACTTTCCACACAATAAAATAATTTATGATTTAAAGATGTACAGTATGACAGAATCAACCTACCTCGGCTATGATCAGTACAGCAGCAGCCAGTATAGATGCTAAATAAAGAAGTGGTGGTGAAAACATAAGTCCTGGAATATATACACACAGTATAGCAACATGGAAATACTTTCTTAGTAACATAAACATATGACTTCTGTTGTCACTCGAGCCCTGTAAACTATCACATTTGTTCTGACGTAGATCTTTATCTCTGCTTGGATTAGGAGGTGAGATCTGATTATATACTGTACTGTCTTCCATTATACTATCCTTGTGTTCAAAACTAGCTGAATTGTAATTTGTGGAATTCTCATATGAGGCATACAAGTTATCTTTGGATGCTTTTTTAGGTGTGTCGCTCCCATAAATACAAACTAGAAGTACACTGGATGCTAACCATAGAATCCACCAAATTAGAAGCAATATCTGGAAGATAGTAAACATGAATTCATTACTGAGATAGTATATAACAAGAGTGCTGCAAGCGGTATCAATGTTTGTCTGTTCACTGCCTCAATGAGATCTATCTATCTATGAAGTTTCATGTTGCTACCTCTTATTTTTTGAGTAATGAGCTACATTTAAGTTTTCGCACAGACGCAGATGATGCAGTGGTCACAATAGCTAGACCTTTTCTTTTAAAACAGATACGCCAATAACAATTATTCAAACAATGAAAAATACTGGCTTATACTAATAGTGTTCATAGAGTGAAAATTTCTGTCCCTTGGGCTATAATTTGAATAATCTTGGTAGAGGTCTACTAGACACACCAAATGTCTAAGCTTTCGGCACTGTAGTTTCTGACAAAATTTTAACATTTTTCATAAAGAAGTCTTTAAAATCAAGTGAAAATTCCTAGATTAATCCAATATAACACAAATAAATATGTGACACACTCAAACCTGTAAAGAAAGGCCTACCTTGAGAAAGTAAAAAAATATGACCTTTATTGACAGATGATCTTTATTCAGAGGTCAATGTAGCCAGTTCCCTTTATACAGAGTGATAATTAATTAAGGAACTCAAATTTCATTACAAATGGAGTGGCCAATTCTTGAGCAACCACCTCTTTTCAACAACAACATGATTTTCCCACTGCATGATTTGACTATCAATTTAACCTCTTTAGAGCAACAACCTCTCACAAACAACATAATTTTGCTTCTCCCAAAGGGTGTTGCTTTGGAGAGGTTACACTGTATATTCATACAAAAATGTTTAAAACTTTAAACTTACTGATGTTTGATTCAGTATCACTTGGTGAACAAATATTAACAGTTCATCTACACTAAGGTTGAACCATAGTGACAATATCACATACACGGCAGCTATTATGATGATATTAAGCCACAGGAGTATTGGTGAACATTGACATCTGGACAGTATGTAGAAAGATGCAATGGCTATATGTACACCAATAAATACAATCTGAAAAGAAAGCAAACATATCAAAAGTACAAAGTACAGTCAACCTGTGAACAAAGGCCAAACTTCGGGAACGAAAATATGTGATCTTTATTGACAGATGACCATTATTTGGACTTTAATTTGCTCTAGATAATCAGTGTCATTTTTTTTTAAGAAAGGCCTTTATGCATTGGGTGGCCTTTATTCAGAGGTAGCTGCTGACATGGGTTTGACTGAGTTTAATTTCCAACCATGAACAAGCAACATGAAAAATAACATTCTAAGTAGTGTGTTCAGACTTCAGGACCAATCCAGACTGTCAAAATGAGGATTAAGATTGAAAAGAAAATTGGCAATATACTTATTCTCTAAGTGAATGACATGTTCTCAGACTAGTTTGCACAGACCATATCAGTTAGTATTTTTAGACAAGCAAAAAGAAAATGAACATTCTCAGTGGGGTCTTAAAAAATTGACAGTGCACATATTGACTAGGTGAATGACATATTCTCAGACTGGTAATTTATGTATGACCCTGTATCAACCAATTGTGCAAGTTTTATTGTATCATTAACATCATTAATACACTTACCACAGACAGTTTTTCTATGGTGCTCATTTTCTGAAAGTACAAAATGAAAGCCAAAACATATCAAAGAAGGTAATGAAGAGTACAAAATGTATCAGGACTGTAAAAATATTGTTTGTCTTCCTGAAAACCAAATGAACCACACAGCAGGGCCATAGTAACCTGCTTGGGGGTCTAGGGGGGCTTATCTCCCCCAATAATTTTGAATGTAATGGTAATTAGAAGGGGCTATAACTAATTCTACCCCCCCCCCCCCCCCCCTAGATTGTCAGACAATCTAACATTATCCCCCCGCCCCAATCTGAAATTACATCTTATGGGCAGCAAAGATACAGATAAAATACATGTATCTTAGATGTATTAGATATATGTATACGCTACATGTGCTCTTGGCTCTTGAGTAATTGCGGTAAATTTTAATTCAATCAGCATTAAAGTTAATAAAAAATTCAACCAATTTTAATTACATATACTTTTATTTATGTAATTCTTACCAATGCTCCGGTACCATACAGGAGTACTATATAAACTTCACAGATATATACTTGTAACAGTACAGACATCTCTCCATACGTGAAACATTTCTTGAACACCTCTGGCAGTTTGTACAATAATTGAATATAAGTCACAGAACACAGAACAATCAATAGAATACCTGAAAAAATAATGAAATGCCTGGTACATAGTTTCAGCAATATCACTTTGTACTCTTGAATACAAAAAAAATAAATAAAAGCGTAAAACTTAAAAAATACATAAATCAGGAACAGAGCTTAGCTTTGAACAGCATCCTTTTTAGGTTGACACTCTTCAAATAGATATCTATCATACATAAACTCTTTATTTGTGAAGCAAACATATCACTGTACATTGTATTCAGAATACATATACATGTATATATTATATATATTACAAAGTCCTTACTTAATGGATCCCTGTAAAATATCCTGGATGTTACAGCACCATAGATGGTCAGTAAGGTCATGACTCCATAATGTACCATTCTCCACTCACTACATGAACATCTTGCAAACGCATAACAGAATAATGTCAGTGGGGTAACGATGCGCAAAATTGCATTTCCTGTAACAATCCAATATTGAGTCAGCAAAAGAAATATGCATTGATCAGTCTACAAACACTATTCAATTAGTTATATCCAACTTGTCTTATTGTTCAATACCAGATTTTTTAACTAAGAAAGTGACACAACAATAACCAGTTGCAAAACAGTACTGTATTACAGCCTCGCCTGTACTGTCAATGTTGAAATAAAAGTATTTCTTTAAATTGCCTCAAACTAAAATTACTGCACAGCAAAACAAATGTTTCATATGCACTAACATCAAACAGCTACAAACCTTCATGTTCTACAATGTAGGAAATAGCCAACATCAGAAGACAGCACCATAAACCGTTATCTTCACATCTAAAATTATTTATTAAAATTGTCAATGAAATAAAAATAAAAAAAAATAAAAAAAATGGAAACAAACATTTTACAGTAATTTAACAATATACTTAAAATTCACTTGAAATCTGAAATCTTTGTACAAAAATAAAATCATTGCATGCAGTGACTCAAGATAAACATTTACCGGAAGATGCTGGACTGAGTATTGTGTATCTTATGTTGTATAATGTATGTAGAAATAGCAAGAGGCAACAGCATCCCTGAAATAGAACAAATAGATTTATTATATGCAGAACAACAAATAAAAATGTAAGCCATTTATCTACAAGATGTTTAAACTTTGATCACTTTTCAGTTTACTGACAGGATTTTAACACAATCTTATTCAACTCTATCAGATATAATATTGATGAAAAGTTTTACTTTAGTATCCAGCTTTTGTAGTCAAACCTGTTAGACCACTAAATTATGACAAAGCGTTTTTGACTTGGCGACCCTATGCACAGAACCTGTCACACGGTCTTACTCAGACTAAAAGTTAGCCAACCAGTAGTCCAACTAATTATACTGTTTGTGACGGCAAGACACTTTCGATTTGACCCTGTCCTGCACAGAGGATGACCCTTTCCAATATGTTTATGAAACTGGCCAACTCCATGGAAAGCCGAATAAGAAAGTCTAGCCTACCAGATGATTTATTATGAATTCTACTTTTAATTGTACTGAATCCCCTTTACTGAGATAGATTCTAACATACACATAGGGTGGCCATCCTCTTAGCTGAGCAGGATTAGAGTGGATTACAATGCCATACCAGACGTTACAAAAGGCGCCGGACCTGCAGACTTGTCCGATAGATTGTGTGCTGGTCCGATAAAGAATCTTATCTCATCGGACCAGCTGTCCGGCAGCTTATTTACCTGATGTATACGCATTAATACTTCTTTAATTTATTGGGACCAGCTGACTGATTTTCTTTCCGACAGAAATTTAAGCTTGTCAGACAGAATGTTTGGCAGATTTTTTTGTCTTTCGCTAAGTCTGCCTGCCATACCAAAAAAACTATCTTATACATTGGTCTGACGAGAGTCACTCAAATAAAGAAATAAAAGACCTTGGACTTGGTATAATTCAGTTATTATGAATTATACAACTTGCATGTGTACAGTGCTGCAATTTTGAAGTAATAATGATACATATATATTACATGTCCCTACAGTCAATCTTAATAAGAAAAGTCCAAGTCTAGATTGGGGTTTGACATATTACATACTAACATAGGAATGACAGCAGAGAAAGAACTGTTAGGTTATACCTGACTGTAAATATTGTGTGATGCCAACACATGAATTTACGAGGTGCAGAAAGAAACCTATAAATACAGGAACGTATTCGTTGGTTGTCATTATTTTCAGCTAATCGTTCAATCATATTATATCAGTTTTCGACTACAAACGATCCATTCGGTAAATTTATCACAAAAATATTATTTCATCAGGTAGCCCGTAATTTGCCTTTCCGGTATCACGGATTTTAGACCTACCGGAAGTTGCAAAATAAAACGGTGCAGTGGTAAATTAATTCTTACGAGCACGTTTCTATTTTTTCTTCCCATATACGGTTAATTTCTTGAAAGATGGGGAAGCTGAACGTGACAATGCTGAGATATCTCAGCAAGGAAGATTTTCGTGTCCTTACTGCTGTAAGATTTATCTTTCTACATGTCTCACTGTTCCGTTTGATGATCGACCTAAATATTGACAATTTAATTGATTATTATTGAAATTATTTACTCATACTACAAAATAATTCTCATGGGGTGTTTTCAATTGGGATTGTATCATTTTTGTCTGTGATCAGAGTCATTGGAAAAGGATCTTGGCGGCTTTGACATGTTTTTTATAATTGTTTACCTTTTCCATCTATAAGTTAGTATCAGGACATCATACCAAACTGTTAACACCCACAACAGCTTGTACTATACATGCGCGCTACTTGCTGTAAGCAACAAACATGTGGGAGTGTGCATTTCATGTCTGTA
Source organism: Lutraria lutraria (assembly GCA_964023205.1). NCBI lineage: Eukaryota > Metazoa > Mollusca > Bivalvia > Venerida > Mactridae > Lutraria > Lutraria lutraria. The sequence goes on along the minus strand of OZ026845.1, from coordinate 31,406,638 downwards.
GTTAGTGAGCTGCATGCAGTGTCTGATTCTGAAATAACATGCTACAAACTTTAATTTTGTATAGTCAGTTGGCATAATTACAAATATTACTGAAGCTATGATCGAATAGCTATTGACTAATGGTAAATTGTATTATAGTGCTTCATCCCAGAATTGAAATAACTAGGGTGATGACATGAAAAGGATGCAAATTTGCACGACAATCTTTAGTTTATTGCCTGCATAAACTTCAAGTAGCAGACAGTGACAATTCACTTAAATTACAGATGCGCATGTATACCATTCATACAGCATGGCAGTGATTTATTATTCTTCAGTTATCTTTGAATTTTGTAGGTTGAGATGGGAATGAAAAATCACGAGATTGTCCCAGCACCATTGATTGCCTCCATTGCTCACCTTCATTCTGGTGGATGCCACAAGGTTTTAAGGGAGCTTAGCAAACACAGACTTGTGTGCTATGAACATGGTAACAAAAAAGGTAAACCATCTAAATTTCATTTTTTATTTTCATAATTAAGGTCTGGTTGTATTGAATTAATTTCATTTTTAAAACAAACAATATCATGTGAAAATGTCAGTTGACTGATATCAGTGATATGTTAAGTAAAATTTAATGTTTTAACGTTATGTTACTTTTTTCTTTTTGGATCACTTTAGGGTGTTGCAATAGTCTCTTTATTACTAGTAAGTCTAATTTAAATCAACTTTCTGTTTATTTTCATACTCTATTACTCCTGAATTTCATTTTGTTAATATGCATGTTGATCTAAAGCTATATATAATTTTCAGTTCCTGGGTACCGATTAACAAACTCTGGTTATGACTATCTAGCATTGAAAACATTGACAGCAAGAGGTGTAGTACAATTTGTTGGTAATCAGATTGGTGTTGGAAAAGAATCTGGTGAGTTGTATTTAAATGGATATTTTTTTATCTTTAAGATATTTATCACAGTTTATTAATGTCAATTCTGGTTCATCATTCTGGATGTTGTACCTGCCTCTGTGGTGGAGTGGTTAAGGTCGCTTACTTCAAATCACTGTAACCTTTCACTGATAGAGGGTTGTAGGTTCGAGCCCAGCTACCAACCATGTCTCTTCATGTGAGAAAGTTGGCAGTTGCTAACGAGGACGGGAGTCCAGTACTGGTTCTTCCCAGGAATGATTGTTAGGTGAACTGTGAGCCTCATATGACTGTTGAAAAGGGGCGTAAAATCCAAACAAACTAACACATCTGGATGTTGTAGTTATCTATTGTAAAAATTTTAAACAACAAATCAATTCCGTATTTTGTTTGATTGCAATTATTCATATAGTCTTGCATTTACCATACAGTCTTTGAAATAGTGGGTTGCCCCTTGCCCGAAAGGATTTTCTTCCTTTTTTAAGTCTTTTTGGGGACAACCTAGTTTTAGACAGTTTCTTTCATACAGTATATAGTCAGGCAACCTGTCACAAAAAATTAATTCAAAGACTGACTATAATGATAAAGTGTTCTTCTGATGGCTGAAAAGTATTTTTTGCAACAAACTTCGATCTGTAAGCTGGCTTGTTTGCTTGTCATCCTGTTATTAGAAATATTTGTGTTTTAGATATTTATATTGTTGCTGATGAAGATGAAAAACAATGGGCTTTAAAACTTCACAGGTTAGTTTTACTTTTTGAATTTTTTAACCTGATAAAAGATTTTAAACAGGAATCTATAATAATTATTATTTCTTAAACTGTTGATTTAATTAATTTTCTTTTTACTGGGGTATAACATTGCACGAACAGCTAGAGTCATTTAGCGTCTTTTCCTGCTTTAATAAGGGAGGAGGACCACATGAATACCACAGATGTTCAGTTAGCTAGCTCATCAGCTTTATTAAAAGTGAAATTCGGTTCTGGGAGAGATTCGAAATGACAGCGGTGAGGGGCTAGTGATACTTTATTTTCATATATTTTTGTTGGGCACAATTTTTGTGGTTTTTACTAAAATGGCTATTTCGTGGGGACATAAATTTGTGTATTTTGATTTATGAAAAAAATGCCTTATCTCTGCATTTCAATTAGTGGGGATTAGATTTTTGTGGATGAGTCTACCCATGAAATCCACAAAATGTAAATCCCCATTGGCCAACGAAAATTAATGATTCCACAGTAACTAGTAACTATATCAACTCAACCAGTCCACAGAGGCCCGTAGATTTAATTAATAATGAAATATGGTAATAATATGTTTTTTATGACGTTTGTTTATCACTGGTTATTTTGTTTCAGACTTGGAAGAACCTCATTTCGTCAGTTGAAAAATAAAAGGGATTATCATAAACACCGTAATAAGGCCTCTTGGCTTTATCTGTCTAGACTGGCTTCAATGAAGGAGTTTGCTTTTATGAAGGTTTGTTTTACTGTCTCTGAATTTATTAACTAAAACTTGAATGTTACAAGTCAACTATGAACAGTTTTGCTGACTAAATGTAGCTTAGACTTTAACAAATTTTTCATAGGGCTAGCTTTACCTGACTATTGATGAGTATTGACTTAATTGGTTGTAACTGGTCTTAGGAGTTAAAACTTATAATTAAACTAACATTTTTCTCCCCTTTTTCCATGATTGTAAAATTGTATAATTTACTATGACTTTCAGGCATTGTATGACCGTGGATTTCCAGTGCCACAGCCATCAGATTATAACCGACATGCTTTAGTTATGGAATTACTAAGTGGATACCCTATGTAAGTATCTTTGTATCTAATGTTAAATTAATTTGACATATGAGTTTATTGTGGGGTTAGAGATTATAAAACCTATTAATATCAGTCTCCTAGCTCAAATCTTGTCTTTCAATAAATTCTGTGTTTATTATGATTAGACAGTAATGATATAATTGAGAGCATAAGAATTAATGTTAAGATTTTGAACTACAGTCATACTGTGAAGGAATGCCATCAAAGTAAAAGAAGAACTTTGTCCTTCATGTACTGAGTGTTGTCATTGAGATGTTTATTGAATGTGTTGTATTAGTTAATGTGTGCTGAAGAGTGGCCATGGTCCTCATGATGGCCTTTTTACACAGGTTAGCATTAACTCAGTATTTTAATTACTACAGGTGTCAAGTACGAGAGGTTGGTGATCCACCTAGTATTTATAATGAATGTATGGAGTTACTGGTTAGATTAGGTAACTGTGGCTTGATACATGGTGATTTTAATGAGTTTAATCTGATGTTGGATGACAATGGGAAGGTAACCATGATTGACTTTCCACAGATGATCTCGACATCCCATCAAAATGGAGAGTGGTGAGTCATTTTGTTAATGATTCTAAAGCATAAAACTGATCAATATTGATGTGTTAGTGAATGTGTGTAGAAATGTACTGACTTACTTATTGTTATGTTGCATCTGTATAAGTGATGACTGAATCAATTGAATAAGGATTTAAGTTATTCATGACCTCTGAATTGTTGTATTAGTGATAACGAGTGTCTGACTTGTGTATTCGATTAATGTAATTGAAATTGTTTACTCAAATACATGTTGCCTATAAAAGGATGCCTCCCCTATGAAAATTTCTTTGAAATCATATAATTTCCTCCAAATTTCAAATTTACTCCTTGAAATTTCAGTCCCCAAACTGATTCAGGTGAGAATTTTTTTCATGACCACATTAAGAGCTAGAGTGCCTTCCCCAAAACATAAAGAAAACTGTGTATATAAAGGAAGCTCTGACAGCGTGATGATGTTGTTTCTGTAGTCAAAGGTTACTGAAGCGCTTTCTTTGTTATTAAAGACTCTCATGGAATGTTTGGTTATTTCAGGTACTTCGATCGTGATGTAAACTGTATCAGAGAATTCTTTAAACGTAGATTTGATTATGAAAGTGAATTGTTTCCCAAATTTTCTGATCTAACGTAAGTATTTTTATAAATAGTCAGTATTATGTATGTTTATGACAATAATTCTCAGAAGTGGTAATGTGTTAATTTAGATGATAATTGTATTAAGTGCAATGTATTCAATTCTTGGGTAAAAAATTATTTCGAAGTCTATTAAAGATATTAAAATTGTTACCATGATTTATTATTATGGAATTATTATTAACTGTTTAGGAGATCAAGTGACCTTGATGTTGAAGTTGCTGCTAGTGGATTTACTAAAGATCTAGCCGCTAAGTTTGATGAAGCTGCTGAAGAATTTAATATTCTTGGAGGTCCAGATAATCCTGTAGAAGATGGCGATGACGACATCTCTGTCAGTGATGATGATGATGAAGAGGAGAATGAAACTGATTCAGCTGATGAAAATGAAATTGCTGATAAAAATGATGCTACTGAAATAACTGACAATGCTGAAGCAACAGTAAATAAATCTGACAATGTTAATGAAAATGGGACTGCCATTGTTGAAGACATTAAAACAGCTAGCAATCTTAAAAACAGTGAAGAAATAAGTAAAGAAAGTGCAGAGTTAGTGGACAACAAAAAAGATGATACTACTGTCAATGACAAACCAAATGATAGTGATAAAAGTAAGGTTGATGTAAATGAAGAACTTGGTGAAACTAATGAATTAGGTGATGACTTTGATGAAATGTGTGATATAAGTGGTCAAAACAGGGATTATAGACCATTTAGGAATGAAGACAGCTGGGCTCATGTGAATTCCCATTTAAACAAAAGTGGTAGAAACAGAAGTTCTAACAGTATGTACTCAGCTAGTACAACATCGTCTATAGCACCAGAGGTCATCAGGGCAAAGGTTAAGAAGCAATGTAAAAAGCAACAGGACGTATTGAAGGCTCGAAGAATCAGAAAACGTGGTGAAGCATCATTACAGACAAAACTAAGAAGAGAAACTCGTTTGGATATTGAACAGAGTACTTCAAGTGACTGGTTTTAGTGTTGAGTCTTTCAAATATTATCCACTATTATTATTATTTGATAGAATGAAACCTCAAATAAACAGTCTACATCATTTCATAGTGATTACTTGAGAACATGAATTCTTACATGAAAAAGTTAGTTATCAATTGACAAAATAAGAATAAAATGTATGATGGCAATTTGTTTTTAAATGGATTGCGGTCTTGATTTGTTGCTTTATACACTTTATGTTTTATACACTTGATGTATTTATTAATTAACTTGCTGTTAGTGTTTATATCTTATAAATAATGGTACAATGTTAAGAGATCCCTCGTAAATTCATAATTTTAAAATTTGATTGCATGTGCTTGACTTTGATTTTACTATGTAGTACACCTTTGTTATTTTCTGGTATTGTTATGGACTGTGAAATTATATCATGAAGAAACATAAATAAAAATCATTAATTCTTACCATTAGTTTTGAATGTTATTTACTTCGGCCATTTTACCTAACATGTTTTCCTGGACTGTATTTTGACCAGTATAGGAGCTGACAACTTCTCCACATAAAAAAGAATATTTAAATCTATTTTCCATAGATGGGTATGATCTGCTGCAACCAGGATTGCCCGTTTACAAGTCCAGCACAATGGACAATGGCTGCGTCCAATTACAGACTTGTGTTTTTTCTTGTAAAATTGAACCTGATTATTTACTTACTTTTATATCTGTTAACACATGTTCAAGATATGATTGAGATCAAACGACATAATCAAGATAAATACAACAAAACAATTTTATTTATGTGGCTTTAATAAATAAACTTTCTTTATGCACAAATATAAATAAAACAAATAGAAAACTAGTTAAGCAGGGAACATTATATTAAGGGATAACTTGTGTAAGGCTCGGATTAATAATTTTAAAAATATATAATTCAACAAAAAGTAACTTAATAACTGGTGAATTACCTGATACTAGTAATGTATACAAAAAAATGAGCAAAAAAGTTAATAGCAATCTAAAGCATGTGTTAAAAAAAATATGATGAGATGGTGTATTCAGAGTTGGATGATTTCTCACATTTCTTAAATGAAATAGTAATAACATCATGTTACTGACATAAAGGGCACATTGATACCAGAAACTATGATTGTATCAAACAAACAAATATCACAATTCAATAAATATGCTGAACCATGTGTTTATGTAAATATACAATTTGGTTACCATCAGGCAAATATATAATTGAACGTATCATGAATTGTAATGAATATGAAAGCAGATTTATTAACAGGGTGCTCATTGAAGTCAAAATTTCTGGGTAAAAAATTACCCTTGTCTGATTGCAATTCAATTCTTGAACAAAATATCCTATCAATATAACAGAAAACTGACCCGCTTAATAGTACTAATTCTCAGTCAGAAACTTTTTTTTATTAATTCCACGAGTCAAGTTGTCATTTTAAGGGTCAAATGAGAGCCCTGTATGAATATAAAATTTCATGAAAAATACCATTTTGACTTTCAACATCACAGAACAATAATGATTTCACAAGTTATACAGTAAAACCTGTGAACAAGGTTGACCCTTTTTAAAAAATGGGTGGCCTTTATTTGGAAGTGGCTGCTAACAAAGGTGTTACTATACATGTATGTACACACTGAGCAATATCTTTGTAAAGTTATTTTTACAAAACCATTCTTACATTTATACACAGCAGTAAGTCATCATGAACAGAACATAAAGTAATTAAGTACAATTCATGAACAACATGTGCGGTTAATTAATGCCCAACTCTATCTAGTCGACTCAAATAATTTTATACAATAATTCATATCACAGAAAAATGAAAATTCTTAATGAACACATTCTACAATATATGATAAAAAGAACAGTTCCTGGTCCTTTCAAAAATATATATAAAATAGCTGTATCGGTTAGGCAGGATTGTTTCAATTATGAGTGACACATTTGAAAGTACCGGTTCATAACCATTTTGTCTTCATTGAATTATTTAAGAGGAATGATATAACATCTCAGATACAGTGAAGTTTTAACAGAGCAATGTATGCCAAATACTCCTTAAAATTCCCACAGCAGCATAGCTTTTCACTGATTATTTTAAAAACCATTCAATAGTTGATCGAAAATGTTTAGAGGTATTAGATATAATGAACGATTACCGGGTATTTAAACATTCAATTGGGAGTCAAATTTTGTATGTACATAAGAAAATGCGGGGCAATAGTAAGAAAGGGGTGTTAATTCGGTTATATTCAGTTTAATTGTAAGTACATTTGACATTAAAATGGTGCACCATTACATCTTAAAATAAGCATACCCTTCTGAGAATCAGAATTAATGAGGAATAAGAGAAAATAGCAAAATCCAGCCAATAGTAGGCAGTGATTGTGTAAATTTCAACATATTTCACCACAATAAGTCATGCTCAATTTAAATGAAAATGTATTAGCAACTAAATGTATACATTTCGCATACAAAAGCCAATCTAATAACACATGTCAACTAAAACAGAGACATTTCCAACACTCATGGGGGAAATTGCAACCTAATTAATTGTGATAGAAAAAATACTCGTAATTCAATTTCAAGCTACCAAATATTTTATAATGCAATCAATAACAATCAATAGTTGATATATCATTATTCAACTGGCATGTCTGAAAACGCTTTTCCAGAATTTGATCTATTAATATAGAGATAGGAGCATTACAGAGAGGCTTATCACTTAATTTTTAAGTTCACAATTTCTTCTGTGAATTGTCAAACTGAAATCCAATGTGACTGTTCAAGCGTCTTTTGGTGGTTTAGGCTTACAGCTTCGTTGATGTACCGAGAGTCTTTCAGGATTGAAGGTACGACCACAGTTTCCACAAGGCACTAGGTTCGACATAGCACTTTGGTAAGCAGCCTCGTTCATGGCATCTGTATCATAACTACCTGAAGCTAAAACAAGGATTGGAGAGTCAGTGATGAAATTACTATGAATTAACCAACAAAAATGCATATCTAGACTTTCTTCTCTACAAAATGTTTAAAGCTAAGTTCATTAAACTTATAAAATCATGCCATTATTACATTTGATTCATTTGGTTCCAACGAATAACCTACATCCGATGACGAAATCCATAATGGATGCCATCTAAGCTAACACATTAAATTTTGTGAAACAATATCATTGATTTTTTATACTCTGAAAAAAGATAATAATTAAGAATGGGGTGTATCTACTTACCACCAATAGTTCGTACTTCAGGCTTTTTAGGTTCGGGACGACGTTGTCCTGGTGGCATCTTAGCGTTCTGAATCTTCCATTTTTCCAAACATTGGGGTTCATGGATCGAGATCGATTTAGTCCCGAATTCTCTACCACAAATATAACATACCATAGTTGGCGGCTTACGTATCACAGGAGCCTGTGTAGATAATTATATAAATTAAAATTGCAAGTAAAAATTTGATCAGAAATAAACAAGTAGAAAATTAAGTCATTAAGAGATATTAGCAGTCAAAATTAGTCTTTAACATTGGATAAAACCAATGTACATTCATTTTGTAATTTTCTTTAGTATATCAATGGGCAAAAATGAACTTAATAAATAAGCTTATTAGATGTATTATCATCAAACATGATATAAGTCGTAAGAATTCTCAGAAAATAAATCTTATTCTGCAGAAATACATAAAACATGAAACTTACAGACGAAAACAGCATATTTTTTATCCAAAATTACTAATATTCTAAATAAGTGTATATTTAATTATTTTATTTATTTATTTATCTGTTGTTTAATGGCCCGTTTGACAACTATGGTAATTCCAGAGCCATCCAAGAGAGAGGGGAGAGGAGAAACAGGAGAACCAGGCATTTATATCCCAACTCTTTTCTATTAGTTTTTCCAAGTTCTTTATCATGCCCGGTGTAAAGCACCGATACATGCTTCACTCGTTTCCTGTTAATTTTTAATACAGTACATGGTTTGGAAGCAGGGAAGGGGACATTGAAAAAATGTCTTTGAAATATTGAAAGGCAGAGCCGAGATTCCAACCCACAACATTTCGTATAGTAGTGCAGCATGTTACGCCCTCTATCACTAATCACCTCAAATACATTTATAACTAACCAAATCAGTAAGTTGATTTGAAGAATAATTAGAATACTGATTACAACTGATCGTTTTTCAAAATAGCAATATCATTAAATTTTTTGCTAAGAGGAACTCCAATGATGCAAAAGTTTGATAATGAAGCTAGGCAGAGTTGAAATCCTTCAAATTGCATGTACTGTAGTCAAATCTTAGTTAGCGGCAAACCAAACACTCAAGTATAAAGGCCACCCTGTGAACAAAAGCCATTCTTTTAAAAAAAACTCATAGAATATTTAGAACAAAATTAACTCGGAATAAAAGCCACCTGTTAATACAGGCCAAATCATGTCCTTTACAAGGTTGGCCTTTGTTAACAGGTTTGACCGTACATGTACCTTAGCTGCAGGAGGCGGGGCTCCAGAAGCACCGCCCTTTGGTTTACAAGAACGTTGGTGCACAGGAAGTCTATCTGGAGCAAATCTACGCGCACAATTCTCACATGGGATTAATTGGTCCTTAGCATTCTTCCACGCTAGTTCGTTATGTTCTTCTCTACAATAGACAGGAGCTAATAAGAATTAAGTTGAATAGACAGAACAGTTTTATGTGTATTCTGCAATTTACATTTAACAATATGTGATATTACATTATTGCATAGATTTGGTCCAAGACCTTTAGTAACAAGCAAGTTGATTCATTTCATCATTTTATAGGCAAAAATTTAATATAAATTCTTGCACAATGCTATCATTGTTTGTGAGTACAAAAATCTCTATCAAAAATATTAAAATCTACTCATTTACTTAGAAGTGACAGTTTAGTCACACTTTTTTATCATTGATTTTATTATTATTATTTAATTCTCTAGCTTTAGCTTCAGAAAAAATAAGACACTTTACTGAGGAAGACAACTGAACATCAAGTTTTACTATAAACAGCAAACTACTTTACTTGGTCATTGCACCAGTTGGTTTCTTTGGTAACGGTCTACGTCGACCTTTCGGTAGTTTAGAATTTTCCACCTTCCATTTCTCCAAGCATTGAGGTTCATGAATAGGTAATGACTTGGAACCAAATTCTCGCCCACAAATGTAGCACACCACTGTACGGGGTCCTCCTTTAGCCCCTCCTTTAGATGGGGACAGCCCACCTGTAACACAAGAAATGCTTACGACATTGTAAATATATTCAAACAATTATGTCAGTATTATATGCCTCGAATTAAGTATCCTATCATAGTTTATGAGTCTATGTCCATAAGTCCCTTAGCATGAAAAAGAACACAACATCATTTATTTTTTCCATAAAGTTTGATACTACAATAGTCATGTAGTATGTGTAAGATTTTAATCAAAGGGAGAGAAAAATAGGATCTTTAAAACCTATTCAGCCTTTACAAAGAGGATTCATTGGATTATCAATCTAAAGAATGTTTTTTTGTATACATAGCAATCTATATTCTGATGGCTATAAACTTTGGTTTGATGGTAGTCACCAGGTAAATCACCATCAGCAGACCAGCAGGGCAGCCTGCAAGTGGTTACTTCCCCTTCCCCGTTGTCAGACAAAATCTAAAAGTATCCCCCCCCCCTAAATGTGACATTGCTGCCTACGGGCCTGAACAGTATTTATCGAGTATTGCATTAAAAGAATTAATTTCCTCTATCTCTATAAGTATGCAGCATAATCACATATTAGTATGTTAAACTCTCATTTACAAGTACATTATTTAACACATTACACATAATTCAATGTGATTAATTATCTTATTTTACTCTCTCTGTTCAATTATTTAGCTAGATTGTGCTTGCACATGTATTAACCAAGCCTTCCAAAGAATATTCTTAGCTCAGACAAGCAAAATTTCATCAAATACCACAACAAGAAACAATTCATTTTGGTACGTGGAATCAATATAAAAGTGAAATGGCAGTATTCATTTGAAACACATATCTTAGTAGATAAATAAATCGATATTCAATCAAATATCTTTATATATTTTCGATCAGGTGACAATCTTTCTATAGAATAGCTTTTTTGTTACATATTTAGATATAAACAGAAATCAAACAGAACAAAAATAGTAGCTTAGAACAACCAAGAAAAAATTGTCCAGCATAAGATAACTGCCCTGATTTTACTGGTACCTTAGTTAAATCAAAGTAAACAAGATCATAGATAGATAGATTAGATATACAGATCATATCATAGATCATATACAGTAACAGTGTTTGTAACACTCAAAATGAAATACTGTTCAATGCAATTATAGTGAACTTGTACATAGTGAAAATCTGAATAAAGAGAGCTTATAATTTTTCCTAGACCATTAAATATTATCTATCTCTATTTCAATGTATTTCAGAGAAAAATAGATACAATGAAGAAATTTTCACAGGTCCTCTGGTATTCCATATAAAAAAATATACATGTTCTAAAGTAGTTTTTCATCAGATTTAATATATCAGTCACTGTACCACAGCATAGTAAATTTAATTCCATAAATTGTTGTTTGCAATTACACTACAGAATATTTTAGTCTGAGAGTAAGGGCAGCTTTTCACAATGTTAGTGACAATAATTTTCTAGTATGCAGATAAACCTGGGTTAATAGCCACAAGAATATCACAGTCATCTTTAAACAAGACATAATGATGTACGGCCAAACCTGTGAACAAAGGCCATCCATTGGAAGGAAATAATATGGCCTTTATTACTGACAGGTAGCTTTTATTCAGAGGTAAGTTTGTTCCAAATAATGATGTTTTTTCATTCAAATTTACAGCCTTTATTCACAGGGTGGCCATTATTTTGAGGAGGTAGCAAACACAGGTTTGACTGCAATACATATATATCTCAGAATAGGGAACAAGTATGGAAAAAATGTCATATTTCTTATCTCCCTTTGGTGACTATATGGTAGTACAATAATACAGTTATACCTTCTTGGACATGATCTTTTGAACGCTTAACTGTTGCACAATGTAATGAAAACCAATTGAAATTAAATCAACATAGATTACACACCCAAATGATTACCAGAACCACCTCCCATTGTTTCAGAACTTGAAGTAGAACTCTTTTTAGGAGCGGATCCATCCTTGGGTTTACATGCTCTCTGATGTACAGACAGTCGGTCTGGAGCGAATCTTCGACCGCAGTTCTCACAAGGGATAAGCTGAGCTTGAGAACTTTGCCATGCCGCTTCATTCATTGCTTCCATGTCATATTTTCCTCCTCCTCCAACATTCTCAGGTTTCTTAGGTATTGGTCTTCTCATGCCTTTCGGCAGTTTATCATTCTCTATTTTCCACTTTTCTAAGCACTGGGGTGAATGAATATCAATTGATTTAGTTCCAAATTTCCGTCCACAAATATAACAAAGAACAAATTTTGGTTCTGGTGGAACTATAGACTTCGGTGGGTGTGGGTTGTCGGATGTAAATGTTCCATCACGTTTAATCCCTGGTCCTGCCATAGATGACTTCTGTCCATTGTTGATTTCTCCCCGAGGCGTTGACTTAGAAGCAGCACCACCTTTTCCAGCACCCTTACATGATCTTTGATGGACTGATAAACGGTCTGGAGCAAATGTACGACCACATCCATCACATGGTATCAGTTGAGCTTGAGCACTGCGCCAGGCAGCCTCATTCATTGCATCCACATCATATTTACCTCCCAATTGAAGAACTTCTGGTTTCTTTGGTATCGGTCTTCTTTGACCTTTTGGTAATTTGTCATTTTCAAGTTTCCACTTCTCTAAACACTGAGGTTCATGTATTGTCACAGATGCTTCCCCAAACTTTCTTCCACAAATATAACACAAAACAAACTTTGGCCCCGGCGGCCCCTTTGCTTTTGCTGGAGGCATATTGCCAGCTTTTTTATTTGGCAGATTCTTTGCAGATTTTTCAGACCCAGCAGCAGACGACGGTGTGGAACTATTTCTATCTGCAGCAGAATCCTTTTTTGCATTAGCTTCTTTTCTTGTCGTCTGCTTCTCCAGAGCTACTGTGTTATCACTGTTGACAAATTTTGGGTTAGATACTGTTGCTGTTTTGGGACGAAACTCTGAGTCACTCTCGGGCGACTGAATTTTGGCTTTCATGGCAGCTTGATTTTGTTTGCCTAGATAAGAAGTCAAATAAAACATATTATACAGCATGTAAGATCTAATTTAAATATTGAAATGTAAATATAAAACTTACCCAGTTCATTTAAACCTAACATAATATCACAGAGAAATAATATTCCAATGCTTAAACTTCCAATGTTACAATGACTTTGATTTAAAACTTTAGATTATATTCAATATGAAAGCATTACATGTACATGCAATATCTTGGCTGATTCATTTTACATTATTAGTGAAGGGTAACGACCAAACACAAAAGTAAACAGCCTACAGTATTCACGACTGAATAGCTTAATATTGATCCGTCAAGTTCACCTATAAAATCAATATCAATAAAGTCTACAGCGTACCTTATACAAACTGTTCAGTATATCTCTACTTTAGACCAAACATATTTGTATACCCTTTCAAAAATGATTTCACTTCAGAATTATATTAAAACATGTTTACCACATTTATGTATATTGCTTGTGATCAAATAAAAATACAATGTTTTTCAATTGGAAAATTTACAAATTCTCAGATATCATTGACGCTTTATCATTGAATTGTATCATGAATTGACAGTTAACTCTTATCAGTAGAGCTCAATAACTTAAGACATAATGTTGTACACATTTTGATAAATTGTCTGTAAACATGATCATGAGGAAAAGATAATTTCATAATTTATCCCAGGCCAAAGATTGAGTGATTATATACCTACATTGAATCTTTTAAATGTTTAAGAAATGATGATATGTCAAACAAGTATTGATAGTTTCGTCAAATATCAGATCAGGGCGTAATTTTATAATAATGATCTGTCAAACCTATGAGTCAGAATGTGAATGACCTAAAAATTGTTTAATTTTCAAACAGAGCTCAGAAAATTTTTTCTCAAAAGGACCAAAAAGCTTAATCAATATATTCAAGCTTAGAATTAAAACCATAAAGATTAATTAAAAAATTCAAGCTCAGATTTAAACTCATAAAGATTAATTTATATATTCAAGCTTAGATTTATAACTATAAAGCTTAATTTATATATTCAAGCTTAGATTTATAACTATAAAGCTTAATTTATATATTCAAGCTCAGATTTAAAACCATGAAGCTTAATTCATATAGTCAAGCTCAGATTTAAAACTATGAAGCTTAATTCATAAAGCTTAATTTATATATTCAAGCTAAGATGCAAAACCATAAAGCTTAAGTTAATTTATATAGTCAAGCTCAGATTTAAACTATGAAGCTTAATTCATAAAGCTTAATTTATATATTCAAGCTAAGATGCAAAACCATAAAGCTTAATTTATATAGTCAAGCTCAGTTTTAAAACCATGCACATGAGAACTGCACTTTAAAACCATCTTGATATCTACCATCTCAAATAAATAAGGCCATAAAAATTTGTTTATTTCTGGTTTCACTACATGCTCATTAAAAATAGGGCATGCCTTTTTAATGCCAATTTTAGGTCTGGTATTTGACCCTGTTCCTCAAGTAGAAATGTATCTATTTTTCCCCATCGAGAGAAAAATTTCCTCGTAAATAAAACAATCATTTCAGATACTACCTGAAGAAAGTTTTTCATTCTTTAAAAATTCTCAAATATAGTGTTTTACAATGCAAGTTTCCCTGATCAAAGGGACTCAATATCTGTTCCCCAAAGCAATAGGGTAGGTAGGCTGGGCTTTTTTCTCTCTTTAAAAGTGTGTTGAAAGGTAAAAAAGTTACCTGTACCATTCCTCAAACCAACAACAAACATTTTTTTACACCTCAGTTTTCCTATGAGCAAGCTATGAAAAATATGATTACATAATTATAAGTCTGATCATCATTTATCTAAAGTAGCCTGCTCCATGAAACTTTGACCTAATTTACTGCTAATATGCAGTTATTCAACAGTTGGTTATAAAAATAGATTTAAAGAAACATGAACTGAAGAAAGAAATCAAAAGTAGGACAACAATTATAAGAATATCTCAAATTTAAATTTTGTTTGCAGTCACTTCCGAATTAAGGCCATCTTGTAAATAAAGGCCATTCTTTTTTAGATCAGACCTCAGAATAAAGGCCACCTGTCAATAAAGGTCACATTTTGTCTTTCTCAAGGATGGCCTTTGTTCACAGGTTTGACGGTGTACAAGTATATCATTTGTCATGCTGGATTTCAACAATTTTGAATTGCCTTAATTATCTTTAATAAAAAAGAAATATAAGAATGGTGAAATAAATCACTCATGATCTTTTGTAACCAGGCAAGTAACATTCAGTGATAAATGCTTGCTTTTACCTGCTTTAGGAAAAAGATGGTTGTTATATGCTGCTATGCAAGTAGGTTTTGTAATGTAATATGCTATCAATTTGTTGCAAAGAAGTTGCAACACAATATTAATTTTTAACAATATAGGGAATTTTGGGGGGTAAAATCTAATATCCAAGAAGTTTACGCTGTTAAAGCATAAGACACACATAAAAATTTGTCATTTTATCATTCGGCAACCAAATATATACAATAGAAACAGTCTTTGAATTATTTTTTGTGACAGGTTGCCCTACTATATACTTTATGAAGGAAACTCTCTAAAATTAGGTTGTCCCCCAAAAGACTTAAAGAATGAAAAAAATTCTTTCGGGCAGGGGGCAACCCACTAATTTATAGACTGTAGAAACATGCCTACCTGTGACAGTTTTACAAGATCTTTGATGTACTGGTAATCTGTCTGGATTAAATCTTCTACCACAATTTTCACAAGGAATTAACTGATCCTGAGCACTTTTCCAAGCAGCTTCATTGAATCTTTCAACATCAGAACTATCTCCATTAGCAAGTGATGGAAGAATTTCTGGACGAGTTGGAGTGTTTCTCCTTCGAGATTTTGGCAATTTTTCATTCTCTGCACGCCATTTTTTCAAGCATTGTGGTTCATGTATTGAGACAGAAGAGGAGCCAAACTCTCGACCACATATATAACATACTACTGTCTTCTTTTTACCAACAGCAGGAGGCATCTTATTTCACTGAAAGATATCAAATCTTCAAAGTTAGTTATTAATGATTAAATGTGTGCATCCACTGGACATTGCGAAGCAGAGTGGTACACTGCATTTGTAATTAAAATTTGGCAAGGTAAAGTAAGACTTACTTTAATTTTAACAGAGAACTGCTCAATAAGAACCTGTGGTTGTCGCAATAAATTACTTTTAATAAAAAGGAAGGATCATGGAATGTAGCAGTAATTTAGGGCTGTCACGATAGACTGGTATACCAGTGTATCGCGATATTTGCCAGAAAAAAATCTTATCGCGATACACCAATGGTGTACCTGTTTTTCGTTTGTATTTCTTTCATTTAAGACAGTGGATGAATCCACAAGGTATTTTGGTCTACTTGTCCTGTGACAAGTAGAAAAATATGATATATCCACACCCCTGCATGGTCACATTGTGTGACATTATAATTGTTGTGTCTGTGTCACTCAGCTCCATTATCTCCTGGACTATCTGAATCAATGGGATAACAGCCCATAATTCTTCATCAATATAGTCAGTAAAATACTGTATCGTGATACGTATCGCAATACAGTAACACTGTATCGCGATATATCGTAGTACACTCTTGGCGTATCTTGACCTAATTAGCTCAGATGGTAGAGCATCGGAGCCCCGCATCGGGACATTATTTTCCTCATCCTATTTCATAAACATAACTGAAATAATCTGAAATCAACAGTACAACTTAATTCCCCGTATCTGATATATACAGTTGTAGTTAATTATTTTGTCTCCTTAAACCGCAATTTTTTTAAAGGACTGGTAATTAATGGTCACAGATTATAAAATTCAATGCCAAGAAGTGCTCCAATGTATGTTAACATAGGGTTCCCTATGCAGTATGATGGCGATCTGAGTCTGGTATTCAAATTAATCGCTCTTATATTGACTCACTTTTATTCAGCTTCCAAAAATCAGAATCGTTCTACCAGATGTGGCAGCAAGCCAGCAGCTAATTCATTGTCTAGATCTTCAAATCAATTGACATTTCAAACACGGCACCTGTCTGTTTTTCTATAATCAAGTGATCATATCTTTGTTATTTTTGATGAGCGCCGTTCACTTTTATTTTGATGTTAAGACAGCAGCCATTTTTAAACAACTTTTTCTAGCATGGCAACCACTTTCACTTTTTATCCGCACACTATTAAATGACATTTGTGTTTGGTATCATAGAAGCTAACAAAAACTGCCTTCTTATGACCAAAATGAATTTATATTTTTCAAAACAGAATTGGGGATAAGGATTTCATGAACAGTACGAAAAACTCACTGAGCGATGATTTCCCGTGCGGATACTCTTCATCAGAGAAGTTGCGATTGTGAAAAGCGGATATGGCGCGACCGTCATCTGCTTCTAGCAAGTCGAATTCGTTGATAAATGTCCCAAAATTGAAGGATTTTGTGTTTATTGAAAAGCTTGGTAGTGGGACATATGCTACCGTTTATAAAGCTTATAAAAAGGTGAGATTTTGTCAAATATGTCATCTGTCATACAATTCCGCGACATCCTACTTTCATTTTGATATTTGTTTATTTTGCAATTATTTCATTTCTTGATGTAAATGAAGTTCTATTTGGTGTTTTGATATGCAAATAAGTATTTATGATATGCTACGTGTAGATTTCTTGTTCTACTTGTTGATTTCAATGCGTATTATGTATAAAATAAGTACAGTCGTATGAACAGTAGGGGATCACTATATATAGTGTGTTAATTAATGTCAACGACTACCGCATTTAGTATCTTGGTCTAAAATGGTAACAGGCACACTGCAAATTTATTTTTCTTCACAAAAACACCAAACTTGCCTTTTCAACTACAAAACCTCGACCATTACATACCTTTCAGATATGGAAGTAATTGGTATAATAGCGAGTCAATATGAACAATAAAGGGTCACATGACATTCTCCTACAGGGGGTCACCAGAGCTGTCAAAACTGACTAATTAATGTCATCATCATACATTTCTTTCCTTTTAAAAGCATTGTTTGTATGATAATTCATTATTTGTGGTGTTACATAGAAAATAAATGAATAGAAAGATATTGAGTTATTATCTCTACGAATAAAGTCAATATAGCAACTGATGCAAGCTTACACTTGCTAATGAAAAAGGTAGTCATAAGGCCCTGAGAATTATTTATTTAGCATCTCAAAATAACACAACAATACAAATTCATTTACATTAAAAGTCCATTTAAGAACACAATTTTATCTTGTTTGAGAAATCCTCATGCAAATTGTTTGTGATCCTTTATTATTCATATTGACCTGCAACATAATCATTCCATTTGCACACATGATAATTAGAAATTATGTAGTTCCTTTTCATGATTTGAAGGTTAAGCTATGACCATTTAAATCATAAAGAAATCATTTACCTTTACATCAAAATTATTTGGCAGTGCATCTTTATCCGCGAAGGTTGTTATGAGAACAAAGCTAGGCAATCTTGCTCATGTAAACACGCTTAACAAAACTCTAAGTGACAAAGTTGATCAAAACATTGTTTTCAGATAATCTTTTGTTGAAAAGGACAAAAAATATCAAGGAATAGGAATGTAAAGTTTGATCAAATAATATGGAAAGACAGCGGAGAAATCTTACTGTAACCATTCGCGTGACCCTCTATTGTTCATGATCCGCTACTGTTCATACGACTGTAGGGCTGTCCCGATATAGCTGCGTACCGGTACAGTGCTGAACGATATGCGTATCGTATCGGAAGGTCCCATATCGGCCGTATCGCGGTTTTTTATTTTATATTAATAAACTCTTAGAATGTTGAACAACTAAACTAGATTTGCTAATTTACTCTCATATCATCGTCGACAATGTTTACTCAACTAATTTCCGGGATTCCATACTCTATTTATAGACATTAGCAACGTGAGGTAAAGTTAGACAACGAATTCGATACGAATATTCAGATTTTGTCGAGTAGATATTGACTTATAAATTGTATTACGCCACCATGTAATGTTACATAAAATATGGCAGTATTTTGGTTTGCCGATTAATGAAACAAAGAAGCACGTAGTTGTCAACGCGATGTCAAGTATAGTGGTGGGACTAGCAACCTTAGAACACATAATTGTGTCTTGTCATCATAACGTCCAAGTTTAAGGTTTCAGAAGTTCATTATTAATTTAGTATTTTTAATCAATTTGACAATCATAACCCTGATTCTTTAAACAATTTTATATGGCTAGGTTCTATTCTTGATATAAGGCCATTTATGGGACAGAGATTAAAACTTGCTTCTGTTATAATAACATTTCTCATAATTATTTAATTTCCATAATATCAACTAACATATGTACATCAAATTGATGACCTTAAGTACAAGACAATTTTAGTTTTACACCTTTTTAACTGTTAATTAGGACTTTCTAGCACCAAACAAGTGTGCAGTGTTCCCAAAAAAAAAACCACTAATATTGCAAGGTTTTTCATTACTTTGAAAAATTTTTATATCGTATCGTTGATATTGCATATCGATAGTACCGTATCGCAATACGTATCGTACCGTCTGAGATCTGTATCGGGACAGCCCTAAAATTAAGTGTAACAGCTAGAGATGCTAACTATAACTATTAAGTATAAGGTGCCTAGACCACTGACGCATCGACAGTCGGCTGTCCCTCATTTACAAAATTATTAACCACCTAGTGGTTATCCCAATAACTGGTCACCTTATCCCAATTCCCTGTACTTCTCGACACATTCCCAAGATCTGTTCAGAACTTCGAGTAAGCCCAAATTATTAATAAGCAATTGTATATACTGTATTAATCTTGAAGATCTCAGCAGAAGTAGAGTATAATTCATAAGACAAGTAAAGCTGATGATAGTCCAGCCGCGGCCTGTACTCTGTGCATTATTTTACCTTGTTCCAGTCTGTTATATTTTTTAAATTATGCTGTTATTAGTCTCTATAGTTTGTTTTGATTCATAATTCATAGACTGGATTACGAGAAGTTGCTGCTATCAAATGTGTCTTGAAGAGCAGTTTGAACAAGGCATCAACGGAAAATCTTCTCACAGAAATTGCATTGCTGAAGAAACTAAAACATGAAAATATTGTGGAACTCAGAGATTTCCTGGTATGATGTGTACTATAGATTGACTTATTTTTCAAAGTTTGAGCCAACCAAACATGATATTTGTATCATAGTCACTTGCAAAATTCTGAATTTCTCCACACTTTACTAGACAGGTTGTAAGGATTCCAAACATTTGTCATGTTTTAGAATGAGTATTAAAACTTCATGACTAGTAGTTTATTTTCCCTATTTTTCACTGACTGGAAATATTCGAAGATTAAAACTAATGTTGACATATCTGATGCTCAGAGTTAAAGTTTCATACCTACTTTAAATATTTCAACAAAGTTTTTAATCATATGAATTAGAGCTATAATTGATAAGTTTTTTTTGTTTCCCCATCTTGTGTATAATTGATTGGTATGAATAATGAGATATGATAATGTATAATTTAACAAAGGTTCAACATAACCAAAAGTTCAGTTGAATGTTTTTATATAAATCTCATCTGTGTTTTAGTGGGATGATACCTATATCTATCTTATCATGGAGTATTGTAGTGGTGGAGATTTGTCACATTTCATTCGTAGCAAGAGAAAATTGCCTGAACATATTGTGAGGAAGTTTTTACGACAGATAGGTAAACTTCAGTTTATCACATTGTTAGCTGCATATCATTATTAATGTATAGATTTACAACCAACCATGTTTAATAATAGAATAATGCATACTTTAACTTTGAGGGTTTTATGCACTATATTGCCTACCGTAATTGTTCATGTATAGGTTGCAGCATTGTATAAGGCACAGGTAAAAAACTGGGGAAATCCTGATGTAAAATGAACAAAATCCGCTCTGTGGTATATTTTGTATTTGATGCTGTGAAATACCTGTTGCATTCAAATTTGGAATCACACAAAGTGGTATATAATGGTCAATTTAATTATTTGTGTTTGTATGAAATTCTTTCAGTTGCTGCTATGAAATTTTTACATGAACACAAAGTTGCCCACATGGATCTTAAACCACAGAATATACTATGTACGTCCTCTACTGATCCGACCCTGAAAATAGCAGGTATGTTTCTCTTCAGAATCTGTTTGTGCACTTTGTAAACACTTATAAAAAAATTGTTAGGTCTAAAAAAATTTGCTTGTTTCTGCTAGCCCGACAGACCCTATTTTTTCCACCGACCCTGAACATTTTTTGACATGCCACAATTTTTTTTTTGAAAATCGGTCCCTTTTCATCCATTTCGTTTCTTTGCTACCATTAATATTTCAATTCATGTTTCCCAAAAAAAGGGCGAAAAATTGAATGCTTACCTACCTTCAATATTTTTTTCTGTCCTGTTTGCTTAAATGAGTTATTTTTAGGCCATATGAAAACTGCCTATTTTATCCTAATATTAATGTTGTTGTCTTATCAAGATGAAAATCATATACATATTACGGTAGAAATATTGAAAACATTATCAAAGTGGTCATCATAAGGCAGTGGTAATAATGAAGTGAGTGCTAAATGAAGTCACAAAATATGCCCGTCAAAATTTCAATTGGGCTGGTTATTGGTTATCAAACTTGACAGAGATCTCATGGCCATAAATATTTCCACCAAGTTTGGTGAGGATACGAATAAAACTGTTTAAATTAGATAGTGGACGTCGCCCGCCAGCCAAGTTTCAGTCCCATTCCCCTCCACATTGAAGTTACATTTTTTCCCTATTTCCTGAAATTCCCCTCCTGGAGCTCAGTTTTTGTATGTATCGATTTTCTTAAACAACTTGTGTCCCGGAAATATGTGTAATAAATGTAATACAGCATGCAGCTGGGTTAAGCTTAAAATTGTCTTTTTGTAAAGTGATAGTATATCTGATAGTATTGTTGTTGAAAGAAAAAATTCCCCTTTTCCTTAAAATGGATGTGAAATTCCCCCTTCATGTGCCCCTGGCCTCAGTTCCCTAAAATGTAATTAGAGCCCTGGCATGCAATATTAGATCTGTTTAAACTTGTCAGATAATTTGTGCGTTTTTGTGCAACATTTCAATTTTCATTTTATCTGTGTTTCAGATTTTGGTTTTGCTAAACACATGTATCATGGGGACAAATTGCATGCTTTAAGGGGCAGTCCCTTATATATGGCTCCAGAAATTATATGTAGGGGACGTTATGATGCTAGAGTAGATCTCTGGTCAATAGGAGTTATTTTATACGGTTAGTTATATTCTTGCTTGTACAGTTTACTTGAATGGGTAGATAAACTTTGTCATTTAGATTTACACTTTTTCCTGCGAAAATGTAAGTTCCCCTGTAAAATTAACATCTTTCACTGTAAAACTATACATCTAAAGCCTAAGATTCAGTAATAATAAGAGTTGTGGATCAGTGCTCTTGTGGTAATGGCTGGACTACCAGTTGAAAGTTCCTGGGATCGAATCTTGGCTCTGGGATCCAATATTTCAGGGACACTTTCAGTGTCCCTATCCCTTCTACCGAGCCCAGTACAGTCAGGGTTTTTTCTCGGTATTTTGGGAATATGACCCATACCCTTGAGATTGGGAATTTTCGCGGTGTTTAATAATCGAAATTGGGAAAAATGAATAAACTACAATTTTTGCGATGTTCAACTTATTCTACTTATTCTCCCATAGAATAGTAGCAGAATAAGGTATATACTACCAATAGTGATGTTAATGAGTTAATGAATTTATAAAATTATTTAAATTTTTTTTTTTTTTTTTTTAATTGGGAATTTTTGTCTGTAAATTGGGAAAAAAAGATACTATTTTCCATTGGGAATATGACCGAATTTCGGCTATAAAATCGCCCCCAAAAAATCCCTGACAGTGTTTCGAAAATCACAGGAAACAGGTGAGGGAAGCATCAGTGTATTACAATAGGCACGATAAAGAAAACAGGGAAAAAAATCTCTTCAAAATAAGAGTTGGGATATAAATGCCTGGTTCTCCTATATCTTACCTCCTCTCTCTCTGGGGCGGCTTAAATGACCATAGCTGTTGAATGGGCCATTAAACCACAGATAAGCTGTATTGATGAAATGTTTGTAGGATTACACTGATATTCTACTTTTCATTAAGATTGTATTAATGTGAAATGTAATTTCATAGTGATGTGCACATGATGTGAAATTTTTATCCTTAGAATGTTTGTTTGGGAGAGCACCATATGCATCAAAATCTTTCAAGGAGTTAGAGGAAAAGATTTGGGATCCTAAACCAATTGAGGTATGAATGCAATCTTTTTTCCGTGGGTTTAACAATGCACCAACAGCCTGAATGACCCGTCAACTTCCAGCACTAACAGTGTAGGAAGGCTACAGGGGTACACCTGGGTAAACCATCAACCTTCCGTTAAGTTGGCTGGACAACTTCCTCACATGTGAAATTTTGTCCACCCTGGATGGGAATTAAACTCACATGGTGAGGGGTTAGTGATTTCTAATCTGATCAGGGAGGCCCCATTAATTACTTTTATTTATTGTGTTAGTTTACATATTGTGCACTTCTTAAATGTCATATTCAGTGGTGTAACATCATATTTATTGGAAATTTCTGATTATCGCAGTCTGAAAATAATTTTTATGATCAGATCAATATTTATAAGCCGTGATTATTATATAAGTCGTTATTTGTAATATATCCATCTTCCTTTATGATTGAGATGCATAACTAATTATCAAATAATGCATTAAACCTTGACATGAATCAGAATGTTGTCCTAAATGTTTTTAAATCAAAGACTTTTTATAATAAATGTGTTGTTGACTAGTGGGTGATTGAATATGATGTGATATTCAATGGCTCACTAGTCAACTACTGTATACTATTTTTTCAATATGAATCAGTTAGTTGATATATCAATACTAAAATGCACTGTTTTCTACTGTGGTCTTATTATAGTTGCCATATGGAGTGGAGGTGTCAGATCATTGTCGGTCATTATTACTTGGATTGTTGATTAGAAATCCAGACGGTAGAATGCCATTTGATGAATTCTTTGTACATCCATTCCTCGACTTGAAGCATGCACCATCAGCAAACTGTCTTTCAAAAGCTGTAAGTTTTTTTTTTAACTACAGTCCAACCTATGAACAAAAGCTACATTTGTGACAGACAATAATTTATATGGCCTTTATTGATAGGTGGCCATTATTTACATGATGGCTTTTATTCAGAGGTGGCCATTTACACAGGTTTGACTTATGTCGTTTTGTGTGACATTCTTTTTTTTCATGAGTTTTAGGTGCTTTGTCTTTTATTTCAGTCCTTTTAGACTAACATTTACTGAAATTTAGTCTAAATATGAATTTTTACAATTAAAGGTTGTAAGTCTTAATTGTTTTACAATAACATGCTCCTTTGACTAACATCTACAACTACTCAAACTAGAGCTGTCACAGAGGTGACTAATACCCCTGCCGCCGCTTTGACACTAATACTGCAATAGTACACTATACAGCTAAGTTCAGGGGGACATAACTCTGCAATGAGTGCATCGCTGGGCATGAAAATTGTGTCTTGCACATCTACACTTGATGGTGATAACATATACCAAGTTTCATAGCAAAAGCTTAAAAAATGTCAAAGTAGTTCGCTCCACAAAATTAATGCGGACAGACAGACCGACCGACAGGGTGACTCCAACATACCCCCTCTCAAACTTTGTTTGCGGGGATATAAAAAGCTGATTGCAAAGACAATGATACCGAACATATACCATATTGATTCCATGAATGCATCATGTCCTTGAAAAACGTTTCAATTAAATATATTTCAGACACGTCTAGTCAAAGAAGCGGTGGAGTTAGATGCCAAGGGAGACTATCCTGGTGCTGTGAAGCTGTACTGTGAATCTGTAGAATTCTTCTTACCTGCAATGAAATGTAAGAGTGCATTGAAATACAGTCAAACCTGTGTAAGTGGCCACCCCCGAAAAAATGCCACCCTGTGAATTTGGCCATCCCTTTTAAAAGCATTAATGGCTATATATTTGAATAAATTGACCTCCAAATAAAGGCCACCTATCAATAAAGGCCACCTTTTGTCTTTCCCAAGGATGGCCTTTGTTCACAGGTTTGTCTGTATATGTTTTCCTCTTCATTGACTTTCTTTACCTTTATGAAGGAATTGACAGACTTAGTCAAATTTAAACCAAATTTTCTTAGCATATGACGTTCAGAAGGTCAATGGTTCTATATTGTAGACCATGTGGGGTTTCTCTGCAGTAAAAACTGGAAAAGTTGCTAAATTTACCCTGACTGTTGGTACAATGTTAGTCCTGTGACCTGAGAAGAAAATATATAAAACCATTAGAATAAAGGTGACATGTCTTCTCTCCCTATGGTTTTTGTCCTTCTCAAGTTTGAGTGTAAATGTTGTTGTGTTCTTGTAGAAAAACTTGTATTT
Source organism: Lutraria lutraria (assembly GCA_964023205.1). Lineage (NCBI taxonomy): Eukaryota > Metazoa > Mollusca > Bivalvia > Venerida > Mactridae > Lutraria > Lutraria lutraria. The sequence continues at coordinate 31,381,014 of OZ026845.1, read as the reverse complement.
TATGTTTGTTTATTTACAGATGAAAAAGATCGTGCCAAAAAAGAAGTCCTTAGAAAAAAGGTAGTTACAGATACTGTACTTTCATTTATTTTCATTGGGCTCAATTTTCAAGGTTTTTACTAAAATGGCTATTTCGTGGGGACATAAATTCATGGATTTTGATTTTTGGAAAAAATGCCTTCTCTCAGCATTTAAATTCGTGGGGATTTGATTTCGTGGATGAGCCGACCCACGAAATCCACAGAATTAAATCCCCTACGAAAATTAATGATTCCACAGTATTATTAGCTTGTCTGTTTTCAAAGAAATAGTCAAGCTTTTGTGATCACTGCGGGGTCTGCATTGTGAAAAAAAAATGATATTGCTCATAACTCAGAAACTATAAGAGGTAGCAGTATGAAACTTCATAGGTGAATAGATCTCACTGAGGTGGTGAACAGATGAGTGTTGGCACATACTGCTTGCAGCACTCTTGTTATAGTGTAACTGTTACTTTAGAATTTGTTTCAAGTCAGTTTGCTGTGTAATTGTATGCTATCTAAATCTAGACGATCTTGTTCATCTTTGTGTTAAAATGACTTAAGTTGGTGTTGCTTCAAGATAATTTGTCTCTGTCAGTGCTTCACCCAAGTGTGTTACAAGTAAGTACTGGTAAAAATTCAAATAGTATACAGTCCACTGTACATAACTGTATTACTAATGTGCAGTCAAACACACAAAAAATAGTACTGTGTCTAGATAATCAGAAAAAATGTGTGTATGGCTTATTTACACCAGGCACTATAAAGAACCAGGAAAAACTGTTTGAAAAGTGTAGTGATGTAAATGCCTGGTTCTTGTGTATCTTCTCTCCCCGTCTATTGGGTAATGACCTTAGCTGTTGCATAGATCATTAAAGGGGCATACCCTACAACTTGGTGCATTTAGAATTAAAGCAAAATGATGATAAATTAGAAGCTTGTAAAGAAAAAAGCCGACGAAGAAAGTTTCAGCCAAAAATTCATCCAATTAAAAATAAAATCATAAAAAGATGTATTTGTGACACATACATTTAGTCATGGAAAGTTTTGGATGGAAGTGATATATTATTGATAGCTATGTTTTAGTACCTAAACTAGACATTTTATGACCCATGTTCTTCCTGCAATTATCCATTATATATTGTTTTACATATACATCTAACACATTTTTACACTTTCACAGAATGCTTGTCAGTTGTAGGGTATGCCCCTTTAAGCAACAGATTGGATAAGAAAAAAAACAGAAATAAGTTGTTTTATTATTTCACTTATCTTGTCTTTCTTCCCAGGAAGGATGGTTAGGTGAATTGTCCGTCTCATATGACTCTGACAGTCTGACTGTTCAAAAGGGGCGTGCATAAAAACCAATGAAACAAACAAACATCGTTGTTTAATATTGTTTATTGGGCATGATGGTATATGCTGGATTATTTTTACAGACAAAAGAATATATGAACAGAGCGGAGGAAATTAAAGCACAATTAAAACCTCATCGTGATGAAAATCAAACACTACAAAGATCAGAGTCTCAAAGTATTGAAGAAGAACTTGGTCAGTAATTGGTATTAATTGTCTACCGTATGTATGAAATGTGACTAATTGGCTTGCCTGATGAAGTGCATTCTGGGTCATGAGCTGTTCACCTTGAGATAGATCTGAAGTCCCAGTATTTTAATTTATTTTTTTAATCAAGTTTATCGTAATATGTATAATATACAGTACAACCTCTCCAGACACAATGTCAATTTTCCTACACATGTGGATAAGTTGCTGGTTCCAAGTGGAAGGGTAAGTTAGTACTGGTTAAAATACAGGCCAGGAAAACTTGTAAGGTGAATCTGCCACTGTATATAACTGAAAAGTTTTTTGAAAAACTGTAATGAACCCAAATAAATCAATCAAATTGCCCAGTATCTTGCATTTGCATGATTGTTTTGAGTTACTTAATCTGAATATTTACACACAAAAAAAACAGACAGACAAACATCTATTTGCCTGTTGCTAATTAGTTGTATGAAAAAGCATTCAAAGGTTTTGAATGTTGTATTGATGTTACTATATTTCAGTTGAATTATATAAAGATTGTGATGAAATGGTCGCAGCATTTAAGTTAGCCACTGCTGCTTTATCAGAGGTAAGATCAGTTCTTTTTCTGACATTATATTCTTTCTTTCCGTTTATAAATTTACAGTTTGTTCTCTCTATATATTTGCTTTCTCTCCTGAAGAAAACTATTTTATTTTTAATGTCAGCTTCAGTTAACTCTTTAAACTGTTTCTACCCTTGAACCAACAAATTTTCCTTGTAAATCTGTTGGAAATTTCAATTATGGTTTAAAACTGAAAACATGGATTGCTGACTAATAAGCTTGTTGTTATTGATGATTTACTTTATCATGTTTCTGTTACAGGAAGATAAGGAAGATTTTGAGAATGCTTTAAAGCACTATGAACTCGCCCTCAACACAGCCATAAAGTATCTCAAATGTGAGTTGATTAAGTGATATGTTTGTTTATGTATTGTTTGTTTGAGTTTTACGCCCCTTTTCAAAAGTCATATGAGGTGGACAGTTCACCTAATCATTGTTCCTGGGTAGAACCAGTACAAGACTCCCATCCTCGGTAAGCTACTGCCTACTTTCTCACATAAAGAGACATGGTGGGTAGCGGGGCTCGACCCGACAACTCTTGTCTGTGAGAGGTTAAAGTGATTTGAAGTCAGCGACCTTAACCACTCGACCAAGGGCGCTGGTCTTGTTTGTGTTTAGGGCAGTGACTGTTTAGTGGATTTGATATGTTTGAATGCTCGGAAGACAAAATAATAAGTTTTCTTTTGCTGTGAGTACAGTTTCATTCTCAGTTAGTTTTTCGATAACCATTTCTTGTATTTATGTACAAAAACTTTTATCTAACTGTCCATATGTTTGTATAATTTTATGTCTACTCTTTCTAATTTTTTTTTCAATTATGTTGAATTCTAAATGGTTCAACAGGTTTACATACAAGTTTCTATATTAAATCCTTATTGCAGTGGGTTTAATGCCATTTTTCAATGATATTTCAGTGATATATGTGCCAGCTGGTTCTTCAAACCGGTTTTTGTAATTTTCCCTTCCACAAAAATCTTGCAACTTCTCCAAATATGGAGAAAATCTGACATTTTTATCAAATTTTCATAGAAGGGTATAACCGGCCGTGAGCATGATTCGAACCCAGATCGTCAGGTTGTAAGTCTAGGTCTGTGACAGCACCACAGCTGTATATATTCTAAATTAAATAGTCCCTTAATAATATTTTAAATTTTGAGTGATATTCAGATAAGAAACCCAGTTTCTCAAACACTGATACGGTGGAATCATTACTTTTCGTTTGAGATTTAATTTTGTGGATTTCGTGGGTCGTCTCATCCATACGTCAAATTTTACATTATATACTAGTATTCAAGGGTGATATTATTAATGTGTATCAATCACATGCATATTGTTGTAGCTGTAAAAGCATTTAATATAAATATAACACATAATAGTTACCAGTAAGTATTTTTCTTCTCTCAGTAGGTTATTTTATTGCCGTAAATGACAGAAAACAATAAGTCAACGAAAATAAATGAAATCACAGTAAGCTGACTGTGTATGAAAATATACTTTTTGTCTTTCAGCTGAACCGAAAGGAAGAAGAAAAGATTTATTACGAGAACAAGCTGATAAATGGATGTCACATGCTGAACGTATCAAATCCTATCTGGCTGTAAAAGAATGTAGCACAGCGGAGGAGAAACAAGTACAGGAGGAAGACAGTGAACAAAGCATTTTAAATGGAGGTAAAGTTATGAGAAAAATGTCAGAATTATCCCCCCCTTGCACATGTTGGTCAGTTGGTCCATAGCCAAATATTGTCCAATCAATATCTAGAGAACAGTTTGCCCTGCAGTACTCAGACTTGGTTGGGAAGTTCAGTATCACATGTTGTTGACCTCCATAGATTTTGAAGTCAAAGGTCAAGGTCTCAGTGACCTTCAACAAATAACCTTGTCTGACCAATAACTAGAGAATGTAGTCTTAGGTACTCTGACTTGGTTAGGAGGTTGAATTCACATGCAGATGACCTCAATAGATTTTGAGGTAAATAGGCCAAAGGTCAAGGTCTAGGGGATGTTTAGAGAGAATTGGTGTTCCACAAATATTTCTTGTGGATTTTGTTTCTTCACCTTACTTCTTTCGATTTACTGTTTGCATGTAACAAACTACAAACATTTTAACAGATTGGCTTTTATGTCAGCCTTAGCATTTTAAGTTGTCTGTGCTCTTTTAGTGTTTGTCATGTATTTCAACCAATTTGAACCTATGTTCATTACTGAATCTATGTGCATAGCCTGATGTACATATTATATTTCACTGAAGTTAACTTATTATTAGAAGTACACATGTATTAAAAATAAGATGACTGACTAGTTATATCTAAATTTGTTTTTGTATGTATTTTATTTAGTTATGATATGGTATGGATGCGTGTTGTTTTAGTCTGTGTTATAATTTTTGTATTACAGCTCAGTGTCTTGTACAATGATTGTCTTATCCATCATACGACAGTTGGTCATCATGTCGGACATCGCTACTTGTTTGGCTGGATTCGACTGATGCTTTGTACTACTTCCCAAAGTGGCTGTTATTATAACATTGAAAATGCTTGCCTTTATTCATGAACACAATGTTCTTTTATTGTACATGTTAAATATTTATTAATTTATTGTATTGTGAACTTACATGTAAATCCTACATGTGAGGAAAAATTATATAATAGATATTATGTGTATTCATGTAGAGACAAAGAGTAAAAAAGGTTGACTGTTTTACTAAAAACCTTTCATTAATTCAAACATAGAAATTAGAATGTTTAAGTTATTTTCATGAGTTCATTTTTTTACAAATGCAGTTAGTAATTTGTATATATGAGGGGTAATCATTAAGTTTGTAGACAACCAAGGGTATAAAGAAGGGCATAAACTGACTGTCCACATTTTGTCAGTGATACATACACTGTACATTGATGGGAACAACAATATACCTCAGTGACAATCTGGTTAAAGCAACATTTTTAGCAGACATTGCCACATGTTGCTCTCTTGGAGCTATACAATATTTCTAAGTTTAGTTTATGAAGACCCGCCTCTGTGGTCAAGTGGTTAAGGTTACTGATTTTAAATCACTGTAACATCTCACTAATAGAGGGTTACGGGTTCGAGCCCAGCTACTGACCATGTCTCTTTATTTGAGAAAGTAGGCAGTTGCTTACGGAGGGAGTCTAGTACTGGTTCTTTCCAGGAATGATGGTTAGGTGAACTGTCCGCCTCATATGACTTGAAAAGGGGCTCAGATAAATAAACAACTTAAGAACTAATATTTCAGTAGATTCTGTTTTTTGAGGGATTGATAAGATATATCTTGCTGATACGTTGTATATCTGTCTTAACTAAAATAAACATTTTGAGCTTGAACTTATAGTCAAATTACATATTTTTAATTATTATTACTTTATCAAGTTTTATAAATTTAATGCCACTGGGGGGGGGGAGGTATATGCGTTTAGTGAACGCAGCTTTTTGTTTCTTTATTATATTGTACACTGTTGATTTTCTGTTTCTCATTTATGTCATTTCTGTGATATTTGTTACATGTTGTAGTTTTATTTGCTCATATGAGCACTTGTGATCAGGGGGAGATTTTGTGATTGGTCTTTGTCCAGTGTCTTGTGGTCTCAACTTTTACCACATTTGGTTTAATTTTCACAAAAACGGGTCAGGATGTTAATATTGACAAAATCTCAAACAAGTTTGATAATGGGTCATAGGTCACCAGGGCAAATTAAGGGAAAACCTTGTGAACACTCTAGAAGTCACTGTTCTGATTGGATCTTCATGCAACTTTGTCAGAATATTTGTCTTCATGACAACTTGGACAGTCATGTGGGGTCAAAAAATTAGGTCACCAGGTCAAATCTTAGAAACAGTTTACACTATAGACGTCATAGTTTTGACTGGATCTTTACCAATCATTGTCAATTTGTTTGCTTTCAAATTCATGACATGTAGGACAAGTTCAGACATGGGTCATTTGGGGTAAAAAATTAGGTCACCAGGTCAAATCTTAGGAAAACCTTATTAATGCTCTAGATGTCAGAGTTATGAGTGGATCTTCACCAAACCTTGTCAGAATGTTTTTTTAATGATATATAGGGCAAGTGTGAACATCTAGGATCAGACACGAGGTCACCAGGTCAAATCACAGGAAAACCTTGGATATCAGCAGACATCATGACAATGATTGTTGTGTGAGCTATATAGGACCATATTGGCACTCTTGTTTCATAAACAGACCACTCTTTGAGTAAATGCCATTTTTTTTAAGATTCACAGATTATTTTGAACAAAATTACCTCCAAATAAAGGCGCCTATCAAGAAAGGCCTCAACTTGTCTTTCCAAAGGCTGGCCTTTCTTCACAGGTTTTACTGTATCCAAGTAGCAGGTTCACACCTGATTTTATTATGTTGTCAATAAGTGTACCTAGAAAAGAAATGGAGATTCCTAGAAGATGTGATGAAAGTCAATAGTTACTGGGTTTTACAGGCAGAAAGCTGATTGATTTTAGAAATGAAATATTATCAATTAGCTTTTTACCTGCAGCTTAAACACATAAATTTTATGTATTAATTTGAAGAAAATAAAAATGATAAAATAACAATACCATGACTGTCTTCTTTTTTCTTCACATGACTGTCTTCTTTTTTCTTCACATTTTATGTTAACACATTACATCATAGCTTTAATTAGCATGTTAATCATATTTCAGTTCATTATGCTTTATTTCCTGAAAGCCTGCTTGGAATGGCATCTTGTCTGTTTAAAAAATCATACGATGTTAATGTACAGTTCAAATAACTTAAATAAATTGGCTTCTGGTTGCATACTTTAAAGGATGACAAACTGATAGGCCTATAAAAAGGAGAGGGACTCGGGGAAGAGGTGAGTTAGTGTAGGTCATGTCACCAGATACAAAATTATTTACATCTAGGGTATAATTATAATTAACATTACTTGGTTGAATATATGGTTAGGCAAAATATAGTCCCCAAAATAAAGAGTAGGTAAGTGAGCTAATAAACTGTATTTTTCAGTCTATGCTAGTTTTTCTTGTCAATATTTTATACTGAATAAGTCCAGGGTCTACAGAAAGAAAGGTTCTGTCTAGTTAGTAGAAACCAGAATTTTTTTAAGCCTTAGTGGATTGTCTATTTTCATTTTCAGTGTGTATATTCTTAATTATTATACACTGTCTTTAGAATTCTATTTGAGTGACCCTCGGGGTTCTCAATAACAGCAGGCTGCAGGCCAATTTAGCCTCCTAGAAAAGTGCTTGGGCCTGTTAGGAATCTCAAAAGTTCATAAAATATTGCTAGAAAAAGCCCAGACCCCCCCCCTCCCCTAGCAGGCCTGTTAGTCTAGCTTCTAGGCCTGTTGGCCACAGACTTATTGAGAACCCTGACTGTTGTTATGTGCTGAGCACACTCACTGAGCTCCACAAGGTAGGCATTCAAGGTCTACAACACAAGGGTTCTGAATGACAACCAGCCACAGGCTGATTTTAATAGCCTCTTAGAATCTCAAAGTTTTAAAAATATTGCTGGAAAAATGCCTTGACAATATCAGGCCTGGTAGTCTAGCTTTTGGACCTGTTAATTGCCTACAAACTTATTGAGAACCCTGATTCATAAGTTCAAACCCTGGGTACAGCACAACTTCTCAGTATTATCGATTAAAATTCGGTTATCCCACAGTATCCCAATATACCAGTATATTTTGCCACACTATTAATTGCCCATTTCACGGTACATAAACTGAGTTATATAAAGGAAAGTGCTGAAAACCCTAGACCAGTACGGTGAGCTGGTAAAACCAAAAGGTCTTATAAGGTACTTCAGTGAGTACCGGAGGAAAACCAGAAATGTGACTCGAACCCATAACCTCCTGCTTGCAAGTCATGCAAATGTGCGGTTCCTCGAGGCCCTGATATCATTGTCACGTAGAATCCAAATGCTCATATCGAGTTCACCTATATACTCAGAATCATCGATAGGAAACGTTTAAATAAGCAGACGACAACAAACGGTTTTGAAGGCGGCAAATCTTTAAATTCATTAGAGTGAACGGATATTTATAGCTATGCACCAGAGAAGTGCTTTTATAGACCATCATCATCATTTTATTAACTTTGAGACGGAATTTCTTCTGCGCTGGTTCCATTGAAGAAATTTCCAACGAAGACAAGACAAAAACTAGTGTATTTTTTAGTAAAAGGGAAGTAACTCAACTATTTTGATACTATTTAAGGTCAAAGGGAAATAACTCTACCTCAAATTAATTAGAACTCGGTGATTTCCGTAAGTAACTTTCGGCTAATTACGTCAAAAACAATTACTTCCGAAAGTGCTGGTTTCTGTCTTCGTTTCATATGAGTGGAACCAGCAGACTTCATCCTTCTGGTCACACTGATATCAGTCCCTATCATCCGGAGATTGTTAAAAGCAAGCGGTTGATGGTGTAGACTGAGAAAAGCACAAGCGTCTGAATGACATAAAACTGGTTCCCGACCCTTGTTGCAGTGCACCAAGTGTCCCTGTACAGCAAGAGTTCAACAGGAACCATTTATCTGGATGAACTGATGAAGAGTTACTTCCCTTTGACCATTTTATTAAATTATGACATTTTGAAGGTTGAGTAATCTTTGTTTTTTTATCAGATTAAAATTAAAAATAATTATATCGAAATAATCATCAGTATTCTTATTCCAACCTACGATTAGTCTCATTAACTTGACATACCTATATATATATGTATACATTAAATGTCGTCTGCAATGTAGATCTGTCACAGGCGCCCCAAATGATTTCGACCTTATGAACGATCGGCCTAATTGAATTGTAATAGGTCAGGACAACTATTTATAAATACAAGCGATGCATACAGTACTGCTACATTACTCCTTCCTTTTAATTTAAAGTAATTTATCGTGACAACCCAAGTCTCTTTAGACATTATAAGTTATCAACCCAGCCTTTGCATCACCCTAGCTCTAGGATTCCAACTAGTCACACCCTCAAGGCACCAAATGAAATAGGAAGAAAATAATGTGGCCGATGCGAGCCCCTTTTGAAAGGGCAGTCAAACTGGCTAATGAGACACCTATCTTTTGTTTTTGCTGGGCACCGGGCTGATTGAGTTTGGCCTTCATACGGGGCTAAAATTAAAATATTTTTTTAGGGTGCTCATTCCCAGAAGTTTAGCACTGTATATATATAGATCTATGTAGGTAGGTAGTGAAAGCCCCCAATTGTTTTATTTTCATTCATTGCTAGGATTTTCGTGAGAAGTTAGGAGCACTCACAAGTTTCCAAACAAACTCATGTTTATTTTCAGCCCAGTAGCTATTACGTAACTAGCTTAATTTGCGGCTGTGGTGAGTTTTAACTAAGGTCACCAGGTCAAATCTTAGGAAAACCTTATTAACGCTCTAGATGTCAGAGTTATGAGTGGATCTTCACCAAACCTTGTCAGAATGTTTTTTAATGATATATAGGGCAAGTGTGAACATCCAGGATCAGACACGAGGTCACCAGGTCAAATCACAGGAAAACCTTGATATCAGCAGACATCATGACAATGATTGTCGTGTGAGCTATATAGGACCATATTGGCACTCTTGTTTCATGCTATATTACAATAGCATCCCTGACTAGATTAAGTTACTGAAAACGTCTCTGATAAATGATTTGTTTGTCAGGTTTGTTTCTGGTTACACGGTCATTAAAAATGGTGAGGACGCCGGGTTGGCAGGTCGGGGTATTTTTTGCTTGTAAACGTAAAAAAATGAGAAAGTAGATTTCCGTTTATATTGGGACTTATAATGAAAAAAAACTAGGGTCATAGGAAAAACAGGATGGGTCGGGTAACCATGGAGAAAAAATAAGCCTTAACAGCCGTACATGTATGTGAATTAAGTCACCCAATGGGAAAGTCATTTGATGCATCATAAAGACAGATTTTTATGTGTTGTTGACCGTGTTGGCGCTACTCACAGTGTTTTAACACAGGACAACCAATAACAAGAAAAACTAAAACAAAATGTTATAGGTAGACGAATTACAAGAAACATATTGTTTTTTTTGTATGAAGTTGCCTTTTTCATAAAGGATATTGACTGTATATTTTATTCAATCCTCCATTAAGGAGAGTATAAAATATTTATATGATATGAGTAATACACATTATAATGACAATTATGAGTATTTGACAAATGAATAAATTCATGTATATAGTTCACAAGCACATGGTAATATCATACCCTACATCAATCAAATAGAATCAACCCTAAATGTTAACGAATTCGCCAAAACAACCGAGTTGGACTTCAAATAGCCACACAATTTATCTAGGCAATGCCTTCATGATTTACTTACCTGTCGATTGTCATCACCATTAGCCAATCAAATGGTCAGGATTAGCCAAACTAGTAATAGACACTACACTATATACTCGCAACATGTCTCTTTTCCTCCATACGTGGAGGAGTTGCCGACTGCTAATTAAGTTAGTACTGGTTAAAATACGTTACATGGAAACAGGATATGGCAGTGAACGAGGCGCCGAATATACTGACTAAAATACTTCCTTGTAAATTATTCATATACTGGAAGTGACTGTAAGTGTCCATATGCACTCATTATTCTTTTTATTCGTCGGTCCCTTTAAATTTTTTTATTCTGTTTGTTTGTTTCCAATTCTTGGTTCTGTTTGTACTCATTTCTACTCAACCCCGTTTTGCATGATTCTTTTTCCAAATTATGTGTAAATTATTAAATGTTGGTACTACAAAAATGTAGTTTATTACTTCGATACACTAGTTCCCGTTCCATGTCATAGTGTACTGAAGTATCTGCACAGCCAGATTCAACGGGAACCAGTTTATCACTTTGTCTATGATATCAACAAAAAAACAAAAAACAAAAAAAACACTTAACAATACAATTTTTATTAAGTTTTTATCAAATGACAGAGATATCTATTTTGATCTTGGGTGACTAACATCGTGAAGTCATCCATTTATTAATTGATATAATTGTTCTCCATATCACAAAATTGGTCGAGAAAATTGTCCATACACACTCAGTTAAATTAACATCATTATGCTGGATATGATTGCACTGTATTTCTTGCTACCATGGAAACCAGTCTACAGCTTCTGTGGCGTCTTTATGACGACCTGGAATGGAATATATCGAAAGTAAGTGAGGTTTTGATCATGGTTTCGAAGAGCAGGCCCGTACAAGCAATTTCAGATTGGGGGATAATCTTATACTTTGTCAGACAACGATGGGGGATCTGTTATTGTCCACTTTTTATTACCATGATGGCCGAACTTATGGAGAAGGGGCCATAGTCCCCGGTCCTTACGGCATTGAAGAATACGTCATCTATAATAGTGTTGTCTTCTAAAAATAATTGTTTCCGTTGTAATTGTTTGAATGCTTTTTGCTCCATGACGATTTTGTCTGAGGACCTTCTCCACAAACAATTCGAGTGATACAGGAAGAGAAGTTGGCAATAACTTGTGACTGACACAGAATCCAAGAACAGGTTAGTTACTAGTTATTGTCTGCTGGTATTATATAATATACATGTAACTGAAGATTATACTTCACCTCCCTCCAAAAAAGAAATACATGAACATTTTAATCGAAAATGCGTTAACATGCAACCACACCAGTAACAATTAATAATAATGCAGTGTATCAAACACATTCATTTGATTGGATTATCAAATTCCATACATGATACTTACAGTTTTTACTTCAGTGTAATGTGCAAGTCCATATTCACCACTGAAAGAGAAACATTTTTTTATCATCTCATGAACAAAGCAACACCATTACTAATTTCATGTAATTGTAAATGAAAGAACATTTCTAGGGGTAACATCGAGTAAATTATGTCAGTTTTTGACGAATGTCTATTCACGTTGGCTTTGTTTTGTTTCTCCCCTTAATTTGCTAAAGAGAAGGTGTCGACCGACCGGAATTCTTTGTCTGAAAAAAGCTAATCAACGAACGAACGGACGAACTGTTCAGAACTCTAAAAAACAGCATTGCTCAGCATTGAACACTCACCCTTCTCTACCAACACCGGACATCTTGAATCCACCAAATGCTGTTTGGGACGATGACAAGTTGTATCCATTCACCCTGAGATAATCAAAGAGACATACATGTATAAATTAGACATAAGGAATGAATAGATTAATTGTTAATTCATTTAAAGCTATTCTGACCACTTGTTTAAATGAAACGCAGCATTTTAAACTCTGAATTTACTTTGCACTTCCCACAACAAAATTGAAGCCGAGACTTTGGTTAAAGCTCACAACTGCAGAAAACCAAACATGACAGATACATATTTAAGACACATGATGAAATCAAGTGGATTGGGTATGATGAAACAGTTGTGAGGCTGCAATTTGTCTGTGTTGTAGTTTGATAAATATATGATTAATCCCTGGGCTTACTAATTAAGGGACTAGCCCACTAACAGCGGTATCAGAATTTACGAGCCCTAACAGAAAACGAAGATGACATCTGATGTGATGAAATAGAGAAACTAACAAATTACTAACTAACAAAACAGATTTAGCAATAAATAACCAAAAAGAATGGACCTCTTACCAAACACTTCCAGCTTGGATTCTGCTGCTAAATTCCAAAGCAGTATTCATATCCTTAGTGAAACAAGACGCTGCTAGACCATAGTTGGTATCGTTCGCACGTCTAATTACTTCATCTATATCCTTAAACTTAATCAACTGTTGTACTGGTCCAAATATCTGAAATAGTTGAAAACATATTGAAGTCAAGAAGCATGTCCGATTAGGAGAGCGCCAGGTCTACCTACCGACCCCGTGTTCGTGAGCTTGACTCCGCTGTACGGTACTTTATCTCTGCGATAATTTAGTAAAAGGCTGTCCGACTATAGTCAGGAATCCACCGAACCCACGACCCTCTGTCAGTGAGAGGTTACAGCGATTTGAAGTCACCGACCTTAACCGCTCGACCACGGAGGCGGGTCAGATGTGCATTGTCGTAAATGAATGATTTTTAGAAATTGGCCGGGTTGATCCTTTTGTCATTAACCATTCTTAAGATCTAAATATGTTTACCCAGGTTTAGACAGTGTAATCAAATATACTGTTTCCATGGATATTTACCTCTTCTCGTCCAATTCTCATATCCTCAGTAACATTGCTAAATACAGTTGGTTGTACAAAGTAACCTTCAGTTCCGGCTCTGTCACCACCACATTCCAGAGTAGCTCCGTCCTTCTTACCACTCTCAATTAATTCTAGGACCTTCTCAAACTGCTCTTCGCTGACCTATAGAATACAAACAGAATGGTTTAGTTTGCAACGCTTATTGTAATAATATTTTATTCTATAAATGGAAGAAATGTTAGTGTATAACACATTATCATCTTAGCTTTGATTTATATCGAATATATCTTGGTATTGACCAGGTTTCTTTCAATATAACTTTATGCGTAATGAGCGTTTATTACAGGTTACTATTTTATGGATTCAAAAGTTAGGTGCCACAGCAACTACTGCTACGACAAATACGACAATAGGCAAAACAATAAAAAAGAAAGGTCAAAAGAGAGAGAGAGATTCTTGAAAGTGAGAGGAATTCAACTAGAAGACCACATACCTGAGGGCCATACTCATTCTTTGGATCAAATGGGTCACCAATGACCTTTGCCTTTGCTCTTGCGACAGATCGTTTAACGAATTCATCATAAATATCTTCATGAATGTAAGTTCTGGATGCAGCTACACAGACCTGACCCATGTTGAAGAACAATGCCTGATGGGCGACCTCAACAACTTCATCAACTGTTATATAGTGAAAGAAAACAGATTGAATGATGCATTTTTACATGAAGTTATCCCAGTCTGCTCTCGAGCATAATGTAGAACATTGTCTGTCAGCACTATAAAGCTTCGTAAACTAATTGGCCACTTAACTGATCAATACGAGCAATCCACAAAACCACTTAAAATGAATACGACATCCGATATACTCGCGATCGAACCTTTAAAAGATTTTAGTTCAGCTTTTACTTGTCAGCTGAGCAACCTAACAATGTGAAAAACCTGACTTGCAGAATTGAATTTCTTTCCATCGTATGGAAGTTTTTTTCAACAAATGAAATTAACTTAATCGACTGGAGAAATGGCTTATAATGTATGTAATCCAGGAGTTATGAGGGTGCCACTAAATCTGACTACTTTTAGGTAAAGAACCTCTTGCTATTTGTATATACTCACGATCAGCATCCTTAAAGACTACTAGAGGACTCTTTCCACCAAGTTCCAAGGTAACTCGTTTAAGATTGGATTTCGCTGAAGCTTCCATAATCAGTTTTCCAACCTGCAAATGTTTATATCAGCGTATAAATTTACAACATTCATAATAATATACAATGTAGAATAAATTAAAAAATTCCCCGGCAAGTCCTAGCCTTCATACCACTTTGGACGTATTTCACTAAAGAAAGCATTTCTTTCAAGAATTTCTGATTGCTACACCTCACAAACAAACCTAATAAATAACAGGAAAACAATGCTGTAAGATTCATTATAAATAATATTAAAAAAAAGTAAATTATTTTATATTATTCAGGGAGATAAATACAATCGGAACACAGACGAACTAACTAGATCCTATTTAGAGAAGTTTGAATTACTACACAAAACCTGGCTTTCATTTTATACAATTCAATTACTATAGTAAGTACTCGGACCAAAGAGTGTTTCTGACAAGAAAGGTCCTGCTATACCTCAGTGGATCCAGTAAAAGCAACTTTGTTAACATCTTTATGAGCCGTTAAAGCACCTCCGGCTGTTGGTCCGTAACCAGGAACCACATTAACCACACCTGCTGGGAATCCAGCCTGAAAAAAATATGGATTGAGTGGAATCTTCTCTTGGTTAAATGGTCATTTTAGGTATCATTCAAAGACTTTATAAATAAGCTCAAAATGTTATGAATAGCAGCTGTTTCACAGAGTCCTTGTCGATCTTGATGTCTAGAAACACTTTTAACTGCACTGATTTTATATTTTGTCAGTTTAATATCAACTCCTTCTTTTACTTTCATGCAGCTATACGAATAGTAGGTTTATCCTATCACATACCAAGGACTTTGAAGCAACATGAAAGGTGACAAATAAAGAATTTGTTTGAGTATATATCTAGATATTTATCTATTACCTCCTTCACCAAGGCAGCCAGGTATAAAGCTGAAAGTGGTGTTTGTTCAGCAGGTTTGATAATTACTGTGTTACCACAAGCCAAAGCTGGGGCGATCTTCCAGGCCATCATCATGATTGGGAAGTTCCACTGTAAGTGAATCATCATACATATGAATATCATCATAATTGTTAATCCCAAATTTGATTTAGGCGAATAATATTTAGATATTTCTATGTAATATTATTGTAAATTCCAAAAAATATCTTGCGTGACAGTATTGTGGTAGAGGCATTGTATGTTTTAAAATGACGTTGAGCTACACACATCTCAAGAACATTCGTATCTATAGTGTTGTGTTGTATGACTACCATTTAGCGATGTGTTAGCGCTATCATGACTAAAGACAATGTGCTCATACTGTCGACTAAGTGTTATTTGTTCTGAATGTTGTCTGAGCAAGCCAATCAGCTGTTTTGTTGATATATCTCATAATGTTTGGAATGCTTATTTAGATTCCAATACTTTACATGATGTTTAATGTGTTTAAGTCATGATTATTTAAGCACAAATTTAAAATGCCATGAGCGGGTATATATTATACATGAGCATACTTATTTTTAATATCAAATATTAATCAAAGTACTGAAAGTACTCATGGAAACGGAACTTATATAGACTTGCACTGCAACATGGAACGAGAACTATTTTAACAATTGCATGACGACTGACTTTGATCCACATAAAAATGCATGCCCACCGGGCGAGTGACGGCTATGGAGAGCTATCGTTCAGTTTTCCCCAAAACTACTTACTGGAATAATTTGTCCACACACTCCAACAGGTTCATGTCTAGTGTAACAAAACGAGGAACCATCTAAAATAATAAACATATTTAACATTGTACCACATATCTTCATAATTTGCTGTTAAGTCGGGATGTGTTCAGTCAGTCATGTAGTCTGAAGGATTCTATCTGACATGTATTGCAATAACTATTATTGACATTGGCATTTTGAATGATTCCTGTCTGTGAATTCGACCATATATTGAGACTACGCTGTTGATCGAATCTGTCTAGATGGTATATTTATGTCGCATAAATTTGATAAGATCAACCCGTACGTAAACAATCGTACACAAGAAAGTATACACCGTCCAAAACCCCAAAAAGTTAAGCAGATAAAAAGGGTTTTCTTTGAGAATTTGACAAAGAATTATTCATAAAGTTTATTTTAAGCTCAATATGGAGTGCTCTATGTTTACGTGCAGCGTCAACATGAAGTCTGGGCGAGAAATATTTTTTTTAGACGATTTCTTTTATATACGTAGCGTTTTAAGACATTCGTCCTTCCTTGTGGACTTGGGTGATATAAGGGGACTGTACACCGGTGTGTAAGCCGTTAACAGGTTAAGGCCTTAAGGTTGTAAACCTCGTAAAAGGTAATTATTTACTTACCAACTGGAATTGTTTTTCCTGTTACCTTGTCGGCCCAACCAGCAAAATATCTTAGAGTTCT
The DNA here is from genome assembly GCA_964023205.1 of Lutraria lutraria. Classification (NCBI taxonomy): domain Eukaryota; kingdom Metazoa; phylum Mollusca; class Bivalvia; order Venerida; family Mactridae; genus Lutraria; species Lutraria lutraria. The sequence goes on along the minus strand of OZ026845.1, from coordinate 31,364,126 downwards.
GATACATCCTTCCAAATCTAGATAGAATGCATCCCTGAATGGTTTACCGTTATCTAGTGTCTCCAAACTCTGTTTTAAATAAATGATCACTTATTAATTTGTGCATCGAACAACAGTAAATCACGGTTACATGGGAAGCTGATACAGTGAAGAATTTGATACAGCGAAATATTGAGTATACCTTATTTTACTTTATTGTCATGGATAAACCAATGCGGTGGAATCGTGCCGCTATGTATTCACAATAATTACATGAGCTCCACTCTACCAACTTCCTTAGTAGGTTGACGAAATTCGCTTGAAAGACTGTAGCTTAGAAAACCTTTTACATTGATGTGATCAAAGTAGAGTTGTGAAGAAAGGTCTTTGAAGGTAGAGAACATGTGTATGGAACGCCCAACCTGCCTTTTGTTGAGAGAAACTAATATGTTCGATTAGTTGGAATTTGGTTGAGTCTGTTTTGTCATTATGTTTGGTCACTATTACGATATGTAAAAATACCGGTTATTCAACCCTCAAAACACATAGAATACACTGGAGACAATATCCTTACCACTGGCCAACTTGTTCTATGAAACACAAACTACTACACATAAGGACAATGGGACACTATCATTATATTGACCGAATATTTTATTACCAAAACACAACATTGAACTATAATGAATGAACAAATAGTAACAATCACTCAGCATATCATACGTTTGATATAACTTTATGCCTAATTGACTCAAGTTTTTGCTAAATTGACCCAACATAATGTCAACTTGACCAAACCTAATACCAACTTGACATAACATAGTTAAGTCTGGAATCAATTAAATGCCTCTTTGACTCAATGGTATGTGAACTTAACTCAACGTAATGTCAACACAAGGCCAATTTGATTATCCTAAATTGCCTTTTGATTTGAAGTTTTGAACCAACATTATGTCAACTTGACTCAACATAAGGCGAATCTGAATCACCATAATGCCAGCTTGACTCAACCATATACCATTTAATCAAGCACATCAGTTCCCTTTAACAGCAGTTTTGGCGTTCCATACATTTGCACAAATAGCCTTTCTTTCAGGCACTTCTTGCTCTGCTATTTCAAGTGTTGGCGCTCTCCAAAATTGTTCTAATAGGGGAAATAAGTGTGTTTGACGTTTTTAGTGATGTAGGGATTGTCTTTACTATCGTTTATTTCCCAAAAACATAGAAAAGGAAAGTTCTGCGACCCATCAAATATTTGGTCATGACATCTATACCAACCTATCGCCCTTTCAGTTGATCGTCGCCTACATATATCAAAACGGAAACATATTTGTGTAAACTACAGACAGAACAAAAAACCGTGATGGCAAAACTGGTTCTTAGTAAAGTATAAGGTCAGGAAGTACGATATAAATATCTTACAGCGATGTATACTCTGTCTCTTTGTATCAAATCAACCAGTTTGTTTAACAAGACACCTCGTACACTGGCATCCATTGTTCTCCATTCAGAACCGAACTCAAATGCCTTTTTGGCTGCTGCAACAGCTTTGTCGACATCAGCCTAAGTATAGAATAATAAAATGCGATATTCATTTTGATATGCGGTCAAGCCTATGTAAGAGCCACCTCCAATCTATCCCATGAGTGAAGGCAATTCTTTAAAAATCCGGAATTAAGTATTTAGAAAAAATGACCTCCGAAAAAAGGCCACCTGTCAATAAAGGCCATACTTTCGGTTCTCAGTGATGGTCTTATTCCACAGGTTTTACTGTATATCAGCATACAAATATTGTAGATACGAACATAACAGTCTTTACAGTACAAACCTAATTATCCAGTTATTTAGCCAACAATATTTGTTTCGATTCCGGAAGAGACAAAGGACTTCCCGTTCTTGAGCACATGTAGATTTAAAGTAGAAACCAGTGTCTTTATCACTTTATGACTAAGTATACATGATAACTAAAATTTGACACATGTTAATTAAACGAACAAACATTTACTTTCGGTAATGGGCAAAATATTTCGTTGAAGTCGATTTTACACCTTTATCAACACTATTTCAGTTATGTATACGGCGGCCGGTTAATTCACTTGACCAGTTTTCCTGGAATTTATTCTAACCAGTAATAACTTACCCTTCCACAAGGAATCGACAACTTTTTCCACATGTAGAAAAATCGATTTTTGTCAAATGTTCGTATAAGGTTACGTACGACTTGCCGCGACCGGGAGTCGAACTCGGAGCACGTGACAACGGCCTGCCGCCATATTAAATGTGGGAACGTATGTATAATAATAGTCAGCGCATAAAGATGGTGGGCTAATGAGTGTGTAAGCAACATTATAGACCAATTGTTCTTCCGGACATATCAGTATTTTTGTTACCTTGTCCCCTTCCTGCACATCACAAATCTTCTTACCAGTGGTTGGATTGATTGTAGGGAATGTTTTACCACTTTCTGAGTTCACCCATTCATTGTTTATGAAGATCTGAAAGTATATGATAACAAAATAAAACACTATACATAACCAAATATTGTAAACTTCAAGAAGGTGAATAAATCAGGTGTCGTCGACAGGTGGTTGCTACCGAAGCCGACGGTTGCTTTTTAACTAGCGTGTTTGACTGTACTAAACATGTTGCTGGTGTTTTCAAGTTTAGAATGGTTCATATATACAAATTTAATGTACTATGTTGCCTAATTTTCAATTTATGTATCTTTATTCATCCATAATTATAATATATAGTTTGTACTTTAAGTACCCCACCGTTCAAATGCATGCTGTGTGATTTGAATGAGATTTGCTGAGAGCTCATTCATGTTTCGCAAGATTAGTATGAACTTCAATGTACTAGACTGTTGTCGAAAATCTGAAAGATTATTATACACATGTATAAAGTTGATAAGAAGATACGTAGGTCAAAATGGATTGTGTTATCGTGGCGGGTTTAGTGTCAGCTTAACAGCCAGTATAATATATGGCGTTGCTTTAACAGTGGATAAAGACCTAATTAAGCCATGCACCTGGGTAGTATCACTGACCTTCCGTTGGCTAGCTGGACAGTTTCCTTACATGTGAACCATGGCCCCGGTGGGTGGGATTCGAACTCACAGCAGTGAGGGGCTAGTGATCAGTAGTCAGAGACCATAACTTACATCAGTGAGGGGCTAGTGATCAGTAGTCAGAGACCATAACTTACATCAGTGAGGGGCTAGTGATCAGTAGTCAGAGACCATAACTTACATCAGTGAGGGGCTAGTGATCAGAAGTCAGAGACCATAACTTACATCAGTGAGGGGCTAGTGATCAGTAGTCAGAGACCATAACTTACATCAGTGAGGGGCTAGTGATCAGTAGTCAGAGGCCATAACTTACAGCAGGGAGGGGCTAGTGATCAGTAGTCAGAGACCACTGAGGCCCCAAGGTCAAGATAGAACATAACATTTATGTCCAGTATATACAATCATTACATCTATGATTGTTAAAAATCTAAAATTCTATATGTATATCAAGTACCAAATTCACTAATTATGCTATTCTATATGAAATGTATTTTTTAAAAATAAATTCACGAATTATGTGCAATATGATGCAATAAGATACTTTAACTCCTCACAGGGAGTCGGAGCATAATAAATAATATGTTTTCAAGGAACATGGGGAATTATACGTTCCTATTCCCTGTAAGCCTCCTCTCAACAATTCGAGTACATGTACATTCACGGTGCGAATACCACGTGACTTTTTGCTAAGGATGGGTGCTCCAACAATGGCGGATTCCGTCGATTCAGGTAAGATTTTGCATCCTTGTAGTCTTATATGTACTTTATATTAAAAAAGCTCTTCGCTAGAGCCCGGCCATTTCAAAAACTCACCCTCGGTTGTAGATTATTTAGCATAATATCCCCTAGTTAAATCGTAAAGTGTCACCGCGCATTTTTCATATACACAATGTAAGTGGCTAATGTGGGGTGATTTTTTTATATTTTAAGGAATTATCCCCTTTGGGCGGATTTACATGGTTGTTAATTTTGCGCGTGATAACAAAACGCCTTTCTAACACGTTACAATCAAATAGTGTCGGTTAATTCTCCAATTTGAGATGTTATGGTCAGGGAGATGACAATGCTAATGATGGGTGACAAAAATATTATGCTAATGTTGGGTGAAAATGCTAAGGATGGGTGTCATAAAAATGTAAGAACTTTCACCCTTGTTAACTGGCTCCAGATATGCTTGTTTCACAAATTGTAGTTTTATCGGTCGGCACTTAACCAGAAGCCATTGTCGAAGAATATTGACATCTTGTTTATAACATACAGTGATCTGCGATCATTTGCAATGTATGTTTTCTGATTCCAGGTGTAAAGTGCGTCAAAAAGAGGTTAACTTGTCACTGCACGCTGCGAACAGGCTCCAAAAGAGACTTTCAATGCAAAAATACCGTGATATTTTCACCAACTGACAATGCCAGCAAGAAAAAAAAAACATAAGAAGTACTTATGCGCGCAGTCATTAGCGCACCGGAAAAGACTTAAAATAACATCGCATTTCTCTACACAGTCCAAGGGTATCCAATCCTTGAAACACAACGACTAAGCCATTGAAAAGTAAGAGGATGTGAAAGACTTGCGGAGTTTGCAGTGACAAAGATACAGGAACACACGGTTAAACATGCCGAAAAGCTCGATAGTGACTAAAGATGTATCCATGAGGATGGCGAAACAATGCTGCAGAAATAGTAGCTTAGTGTCAAAGAAAGCAGCATGAACGAAGTATGAAAGAAAACGACGAAGTTCTTGCGTATCAACAATTCGTTCCGTGACACTTGACAATGTGGCTTAATTCATAGCAAGTGGAGATATATATTGTAACACTTAGGTAAACTGATATCTTCACAAAAACGAAGCAACTTCGTTGTTCTATTATTTTGTTGACGTCGTTTTAGAATTTGAGGCCAGAATGACCACAATGTGTTGGAAATCGCACGGGCTGGCTCATTTGTGAATTTTATATATACAGTGACGGAAATATCCGGAACATGTTGCTTCCTGTAGACCGGAAGTAGATTCGAGTGTATTGTATTACCAAAGTAAAGAAGAACTATACAACTCAGTGTTAAGTGGTGGATGAACATTTTCCTCGATAAGAACAATGACTATCACGTTTTACATTCTTCTACATTCGCTATTTCTGTTTGCCTGTTGACGAAATGAATTGCATTTTCATACTTATCATCATTATTTAACTGAGATGTTACTTGCAAACTAAATTTAACAGAGAAGCAATCTGTTCTAATCGCATTTATAAATCAATATATTATTAAGATTTTCAAATTTTATACTGTCAAAAAAGCGTTTTCTTGCTAAATAAAGCATTCCGGGTTCTGGGTATAAGTATAATGTATTCATAGCATTGCTCTATTTTCAGTAATATTCAATGATAAGATCTACCAATGGAAAATTATAACATTTATCTGTATGACATTATTTTAGTCCCCTACTGGTTTCATCGGAGCAAAGGGATTCGGCAAATAAATTTAGACCTTGAATCACCTTACACTGTATATAACCTGTTTGAATCGGAGAGGACTATACGTTTACCTTCCGTCTGTACAGTGTGATTACTCGAACAAATATGTAGGCTAGATTTATGCAACTTAGGGTGTAGTTACTAGTTGAGCAAAAAATATAGATTAGAAATCCTTTTATTTTTTTGATCAGACTAAAAGATGTACACCCGTCGGTCCGACAGCGACTGATGTATTTATTGCAATAACCCGTCACTTGTTACAGAACCCTTATAGTGATATTCGCTTTTCTTTTTTTTTCATGACTAATTCGTCATCCCGAACTGTTAATTCGTTTTAAAACTGTGGTTAACAAAAATGATGAGCAATATTTATTGTACCCGATGTTGTAAATATTCTATTAAATGGTGTATTATATAGGTCTGTTTTTAACTACTCCAAGCCATACATGTGTGTATTTATTCGATTTAATACCACTCGTCTCCAGTGTTTAAAAGTGCATACCGTGCCAGCTGCTATGAAAAGCTAAGGTGATTGGACCATAACGTTTCATTGTCACGAAATGCCAATATAAACAAGACAATTATACATTGGATATGTTCTTTATTGTCATTATGAATAATATCTGATTCTAAACGTGCTTAGATCATTAAAATTACTTCGAATAATATTTACTTGTTTTCAATTTGCATGGTGCACACAACAGATGCGTTACATAAACCAAAGACAATGGTACACAAAATATGAAATTTGAATTAAATAAATAACATGTATACATCTCTTTTGGAGAGTGTGGACACTGTTGCACATATCAGTATTGTCATTGAAGGAACTCAATTAAACCTAGTCTCCCAGTTTTCAATGATCCGTTCATATCAAAACCTGTTTTAACTTTATTATGATAACTTTATATGAAAGTGTCACTAAACGAATTGATCTCGTTTTGTTGACGAGCAATAACTTCATTTTCTTCCATACTTCGTTATGTTCGCTTTCTTGCAGACCAACAGTTGACATTCTGCCATGATAGGGTTTTTTGACTGTATAGATGACGTTGTCAGTTTTCTGTACTGAAAGTCTTTTTCGAGTCGGTTCGCAGCGTGAAGTGACAAGTTTACCTCTTTTTGACACATTTTACTCCTGAAATCAGAAAACATTGCAAATAATCACTGATCACTGTATGTTATAAACAAGATATCCGTATTCTTCGACAATGACTTCTGGTTAATTGCCGACCGATAAAATTAAAATTTGTGAAAAAGGCATATCTGGAGCCAGTTAACAAGGATGAAAGTTCTTACATTTTTATGACACCCATCCTTAGCATTTTCACCCAACATTAGCATAATATTTTTGTCACCCATCATTAGCATTGTCATCTCACTGACCATAACATCTCAAATTGGAGAATTAACCGACAATATTTGATTGTAACGTGTTAGAAAGGCGTTTTGTTATCATGCGCAAAATTAACAACCATGTAAATCCGCCCAAAGGGGATAATTCCTTAAAATATAAAAAAATCACCCCACATTAGCCACTTACATTGTGTATATGAAAAATGCGCGGTGACACTTTACGATTTAACTAGGGGATATTATGCTAAATAATCTACAACCGAGGGTGAGTTTTTGAAATGGCCGGGCTCTAGCGAAGAGCTTTTTTAATATAAAGTACATATAAGACTACAAGGATGCAAAATCTTACCTGAATCGACGGAATCCGCCATTGTTGGAGCACCCATCCTTAGCAAAAAGTCACGTGGTATTCGCACCGTGACATTGTACTTCCTCATTGTCACCTGCATGTTTACATAGTTGGCACTTAACCACTTACATCAATTTTACATGCATTTATAGTCGACGATGATTGGTCATTGTTCGCGAGCATTAATATAGACACTTTGCTCAGAGTGAAATTGGGATGGTCGTTGTTGACGGGTTCTGCTGTTCGGAGGTGGTCGTTAACACAGGTTCCACTGTGTATACAGGAAAACCATACTTAGAGGTCACTTTGATGTGAAGACGACATCATTATTACGACTAACTGTGGTCGATGGTCTAGTGGTAACTCTATGGACTACTAAACGACAGATCGTGTGTTTAATTCTTCGGCTCCGCCTTTCGATATGTCAGTTACGCCTTTCTTCATTGTTACCAAGCCAAGTATACTTGGTTCAGAAAATCACAAGAAACAGGTGAGGTGTACATCGGTGCTTTACACTGGGTATACGATATAGAACCAGGGAGAAAAACGTTCGAAAAAAGTGTAAGGATCTCATCCCCCCCCCCTCTCTCTCTCTCTCTCTCTCTGGGGAGACTCTAAAATGATCATAGCTGTCGAATGATTTGTTAAACAACAGATAAATAAATCAACATTAATAAACTTACTTTCTGACCGATTTTCGGTTTCAATTTATTTCTATCATGTTTTAATTTGATAATCAGTTCATATCAATATTAAAATCAGTTTTTGCCCCAAGGATGGTCTCAACATTGAGATTTAATACTACATGTATGATAATTGTATTGAATATATAATGAAAAATTGAGTTGATTTTGCTGATCTTTAAATTACGTTATGTACAGAGTTTCCTCCCTTGTATTCGCTCATTCTGCGTAAAGTTTTCATTAAACCGAACTAAAGTTGATGAAAGGTTGTTAATGTGAGGTTGTTGCTCAAGAAAGGGCCGCTCTGGAGAGCTTTTATTGTAGTAATAAATAATTAAGATGAATTTACTGATTTTGTATCCCGTTGTGTACAGAGTTTTCTCCCTTGAATTCGCTAACAATGGCGAATTATTCATTACACTGAACTTATAAAGATGATCGTTTATTCTTGAAGTTGCACTCCCGTGTATCTTAAAATGTCCATAAAATACTAGGCCAAGGATACATTGATAAAATTACATGTAGAGTACCTGATAAAATCCATATGTATGTGTACCTGAATGTATCAATACTCATTCACATCAGTAAACAAACAAAGGTTGATATGAATATCAACATAAGATTTATATGAACGTTTAAAATATAGGACATATAAAACTAAGACTTATGTTTTGTCTGTACTCTTGAACACTCGTTTATTTATCACTGTACATGTTATGACTGGTGAATATTTAACTTCGTACCTGATACGACACTTCAACATATTGTTAAGACATGCAAGAAGCGCCTAGCACAACATTTTTTTCTCACATCTAGAGACAAGACATTTTGTATATTTGTCTATTTCTTGACTTATTCATTAATTTGAGTTGAAATTATAGAACATATAACAGTAAGACTTATGTACGTTGTGTCTATATTCATGAACACTCGCTTATTTATGACTATATGTTAATCGTTTGACTCGTATTTGTTCAGTTTCGTGCCTGATTGATCGGTACACTAATTTGACCTTTAGTCATTCACAGTTGACCTCTATTAACATTTCACCTTTATTATGAGTTGACATCTATTAACAGTTGACCTATATTAGCAGTTGACCTTTATTAACAGTTGACCTCTTATCACAGTTGACCTATATTCGCAGTTGACAACTAAGCATGTATTGCAGTTAATTCATGTTATACACTAATAAGGACTACAATTTCAGATTGGTAGCTATTTCACAAGTGAGCAAGCTTTCTATCTAGCTCACAGAAGGTCGGTAGTTCTACCCAGATGTATGTCCATTGTTTAAGATGGAAGCCTCGACAAACGACCCTAGCTTTTGGTGCGTCGTTGAACCCCCAAATAAAGAAATCTTTATTTATTCACGAAGTATAAAAAAGTGAAATGTAAACATGATTCTACTTCTTTAAGATAATAATTTCATGAAAAGCAATAAAATAAAGATTTATGTACGCAGAAGTTAATAATTTAAGCAATTTCATGACGGTAACAAATGAACCAATGATATTAAATCTGTAAGTATGAATTATTAGCTATTTGTTGTTTGACAACCAATCCTGTAATTTAGGACAATCTATGTTCTTATTTAAGTTCTGGTTTGAAAATTCAGAACTGCCTTCGTTCTGCATTATGAACTTTCACGTGAATTTGCCTGTTTTGGCCAGGCATGTTTGAGTTACAGCTTATTCGGATATTTCGTATTGTCTACTTGTACCGGATTCTGGCCTACTAAAGATACAGGCACTTAAATTCTTAAGATCATAATTATAATTCACTATCCCCTAAATTAAAGAGGATGTATCTTTAGGAAACTTTCCCAGCCTTTTTAAAGGCATTATAGATACGATCTTATAAAAAAAATCGATGGCTTGTAACGAAAAAATGACACTTCAAAATTTTAAACAACGCAAGAAAATCCCGATTCTAATCTATTAATGGAAAGAAAAAGTTTGCAATATTCAAAGTACAACACCGAGGTATTCTTTAAACGAAACGAATTAGATTGTACGGAACAAAATCACAATATAATCCGTTGATAGATTATTCAGTATAATAAGTTCCAAGTCTAGCCCTTTTTGGGTATATGTGTTAATTTCTTTACGCATCAAACAGAATTTAAATACAAACGTATAAAGACTTTCGCCCACGTTCTAAATGGTGACCGGTCAATCTAAGACTACTTTATGTAAATCAAGCTGTGAATTCAGTAATAATATAATATAAAACAATTAGTAAATATAAAAATAAATCTTAGATAAAATGATCTTACCTGAGTGTATTTGATCTCAGGATCTTTAATTGCTGGAGGAGGTGGCGGAAGTTGCATGATTGTTGCCGACTGTGAAAGTGAGATGAACTAAATCCTGTCCTATATTTAAGGCCTGCCTTCGATATCTTAAACTTTGTCTGTCGTATTATCTAGTATATCACTCCACGGACAGAAGGTTTACTTAAGCCACTTTTAAAATCTAGTACATCGTATGGTATGACAAAATCGTATCATGCACTCGATGAGGAAATTGTTTGTTTAAGATGGTTTTCCGATACATGATTAATTTATATTGATATTTAAGTGGTGGACAAATGCCTGAACTCGTATTTAATTAGAAATACTGACGACTGTAATAATAATAATAATTATTGACCACTTCAGTGTTAAGTTCACCTCATACTAAGACTAACATTCAATGGTTCTTATTTTGTTTTAACTTGACATTAAAGCCACCTGAACAGGAAGATCATTCTGTCGTCCTAAGGGAGCGTTTAATAGAGGATCTTGAATGAGTGCTCATTCATTAGAGCCTCGTGTCATATTGTTTAGTCAACTCGTTTAATAAAAATGATTCTATTTATCACATAACCGTAAAAAATATCAAAATATGCAAATGTAGTGATTTGGCTAATTTGAGTGTTTATTGCACGGTTTGGCAGTGCCGAACGATATTTCCGGCACGGGTTTACGGCACTCCTGGACCACAGTTTATGTGATAATAGGAGATATTTGATCGTATTGACCTTTCCTGGTTTTTAAAACCATTTAATTAAGTGTATTCTTAACCTTCCGACTTTCATAAGAAGATGTATCAAGTAGAATATACGTTATCATTGATTGACAATAGTAAGTTATATAAATATACTGAGCCTAATTAATATTAAGATAACTATAACACATTTAATTCAAAATGGAGCTATATTGTATATATTTATGTAACGTCAGGTTCTGGTACGCGTTCGTATTTAAATATCATACAATCTTTCCATCAAATAAGAAGACATGCATGTACAAGCAATTTGTATTGAAAAACAGTGTAGATTACAGTTGTAATGCGTACCACATGGCACAAAGTATAAGAAAACATATGTTAGCAGTTTGATTTGAAAAATGTTTTATTTTACGTAATAACTATGTGATGCTGACTAGATACATGTGCATACAATGTAAATCGTTTGCAACATCACGTATATGCGGAGACTTCCGCGTTTATATTATACGAAACAGATCACCGAACTTTATATTGAGAACAGAAACAATAGTTCGTTTTTTGTCATTTCATTCATAAATGTTAATTGCGTTGCCGCGGGATCTCGATGGTCGAGTAGTTACATGGTCCCTGACTAGTAATACGTACTAGCCCTTTACTGTCTCTGACTAGTAATCACTGGTCCCTTATTACTGGATACCCTTGAACCAAACTTCACATGTGAAGAAAGCTATATCCTGCTACGGTGGTTCCACCTAGCTGTTCACTAGAGCACTTCCTTAACCTTTAAAGTCCCATTAGCTTTTTGCTATATAGAAAAATATAGGCAAAAAAAACAACAAGCAATTGCTGATATTATCCCAAGATGATAATTACCAACGAAACGAGCCATTTTTCTTCTAAAAACACTCATTTAGCTGTGAAATTTGCTTTTGTAAACTTGAAATATATAGAGCGCGTGACGTCACTCGCATGACATGACTGCGGGGAAAACACAGCTGTTCTATAAATAGTAAAAAAATACGATAGTGGTTTCGGAAACATTTTTCTTGCAATAAAATATGCGCGGAGGGAAAACGGTGTCAAAACACCCCGGATTCCTCGGTTAGAGAACAAACAGAAACTATTACGACCGATAAATTTATATGCGTATGGGACTTTAAATCTGGAGAGGTAGACAAATGACCCTAATTTTAACAGTTGTTGTGTCGCTTAACACCAAGTTATTGTATTTAATATGAAAATATAGTATACCAAAATTAACACCAAAATTAACATCAAAATTTACACTTAATCACAGAAAATTTCTACTTAAGTTATAATTAACTATTGTATGAAGAACGAAGCAAATGTTGTAGAAAATAAAACACAGTTTTAATATTCTTGCTTTATCTTAACTTTACAAACAGTTTTCGACAGTATCAGAAATGAAACGAATTACCAGTTTTCGAAAAATTAATCCATAACCTGAATTTCGAAACACATAGAGTGCAAGCACGTGTATTTGCAGTGGATTGTAACATGCGTTATATACTACATAATGCTCTTGAAGATCCCCGGAACGTATGTGCACTCTCTTCATGCTCTGATTGTAACATGCGTTATATACTACATAATGCTCTTGAAGATCCCCGGAACGTATGTGCACTCTCTTCAAGCTCTGATTGTAACATGCGTTATATACTACATAATGCTCTTGAAGATCCCCGGAACGTATGTGCACTCTCTTCAAGCTCTGATTGTAACATGCGTTATATACTACATAATGCTCTTGAAGATCCCCGGAACGTATGTGCACTCTCTTCAAGCTCTGATTGTAACATGCGTTATATACTACATAATGCTCTTGAAGATCCCCGGAACGTATGTGCACTCTCTTCAAGCTCTGATTGTAACATGCGTTATATACTACATAATGCTCTTGAAGATCCCCGGAACGTATGTGCACTCTCTTCAAGCTCTGATTGTAACATGCGTTATATACTACATAATGCTCTTGAAGATCCCCGGAACGTATATATGTGCACTCTCTTCACGCTCTGATTTAAACACTGAAATGGTTACAATTGATTACAATTTATGAATTGCTGGAATCACAACGCCATTTATCAGGGTGGGGGAATCGCGTGTCTTTATTACGCTATACTGCAGACAATAGAATCATTTCTGTTAATTTCTATCGCCATTTCTAACCACCGAAACACGCATTAATATACCAGGTAGTGTTCCGTGAAGTTTAGCTTGTCAAATTGTTCTCCATAATATCAATTGAAAAGGTAATCTCTACAGATCAGATATGCAAGCTACAGTGGTCAGAAAGGTACCGATATACGCAGAATTTAACTGGCCATATAATAGGGTATGTTTCGGTGGTCAGAAATGGCATTGGAAACTACGAGTCAACAGAAATGAAAAACTGTCACTTATCGACATCCGTCATTCGCAATTTTCCTTGCAGTATAGTTTAGTAAAATCACGTGATTATCCACCATGATATTTTTCATGTTTGTTCTCAAACTCAAATGACCCTTTAAATTAGGGGACGTTTTAATTAACTGCTTAGTTTGTTCTTTATAATGACATCGTTTTGGGGATTATTTTCCGTTGTTGCCGTTGGAAGTGCCATTTGCATACATATATATTTTGTAAATATATATATAATAGTAACAGATCATAGAGTGATACTATTGATTGTCTCGGTAAACATATTGGCCCCGTTTCATCAAATATCTTACGCCATTTCTTAAGAAAGAAGTGTCTTATCTCCCATTCTTCTTAGCGTTTAAATACGTTTCATTAATATTTTCTCAGCTGCGAATTCTTAAACTTAAGACCGAATCATTTGTAAATTTACGATAAGAAAACTGAACTGCTACCATATCATTACGAGACAGTCGTTGATTTTACGCACGATGAGTGCAATGTACTTGATATTTGTTAATAATGAAAAGAAGTTCTAGTTTATGTTCATGGGCGTCATGAATATCATGAATAGTACATTGTATATTTAAAAGGTGCAGAAAGTAATATGTGTGTTTTTAGAAGAAACATTTAAAGCTGGCCGGACCAAATGGAGTTGTAATCCTAGAATGATGTCAGGGGAGTCTGAAGGTGAGGTATTGACGTAGACCTATAGACCTAGCTTGCACTTATATGTGTTGAGTTACACAGGCCAATGATAAATGGGTCTTAAGTTGTTGATATTGAGAATAGTGTGTTTGAGTTATTCAGACCCTTAGTATAAGTATGTTTCCATTTGATTGGTTAATTTTGAGGACAATCTCCAAACCGACCAATTAAAAGACTTCATTCAGAGGCTGGTTTGTTTTATTACATCTTTGAAATATATGTTTAACTTTTGAAAGTTGATGCTTCGATTTCATATTGATTAATGTCATATAAAACAAAGTACCTCAATGTACTGTCTAACCTGTGTTAGCGGCCACCTCTGAATTAAGGCCATTCTGTGAAATTAGGCCATTCTAAGGCCACCTGTCAATAAAGGCCGCATTTTGTCTTTCCTTTCCCAAGGTTGGCCTTTGTTGACAAGTTTGACTGCATTTGTGATATTGTTTGTGTGCTGCTCAAACAGCCTCATTTACCATAGATTAATGACCTTGTGGTGATACTGCAGTGAGTTCTGTTAACATTGTGAAAATAGTGACTTAAAGACTATCATTCAGAACATTTCGAGGGTTCAACGCAACAGTGTCGTAACTCATATTTAAATAGGAACAAGTTACGACAGTGTTGCGCTTAGCCCTCGAATTTTGTTGTATGGATGATTTTACTGATACTAACAGAAACTCCTGACGATTTTATACTTCTTTTATTGATAATATGATTTATAATTAAAAATTAATATCCCTGATAACTAATCAAAGTAAAATAAATATATCAAATATATTAAATCAATTTTCAACATGGTAAAGATCATTAAAAGATAAAACAATATAAACAACAACAAATCATAAATCACTGGCACCAATAATGGAAGTTCTTTTCACAATCTGGCTTCCAAAGTTATTTCTTTATCAAAATCTTTATACAATCAAATCAGTTAAAGCAACCTATGTATAAAAGGTTACAATGTGAAAGACAGCCACTCTTCAAAACACATCAATTGCTAGAATACACCAAAGAAACCTAAAATTAAAGACTACTTGCATAAAGAAGCCATTTTTCTAACCCTTTTGAGGCCTGTCTTCACAAGTACATGTATTGGTAAAACAAAAAAGAAATCACCTGGCTTTATACATTTATTAAATACACTGTATTATTATTCCTGACCTGCAGTCATTGTGTCACTAAACATGGTCGTGTCCTTAGCCTAACTTCAAAATGGACATGTTTATTGTAACATTGTGTATCAGACGTTTAAAATGATATCTATACTAACATGACCAAAAATGGCATCTTTTATAAAAAAAATTGTATAAAACTGGATAATTTTTTACAGAAATCATTAATGATTTGACAAACATAGTCTGAATATAACCTTTTCTCTCAATAAACAGGAGAATACAAACAATACTTGTATAAATATAAGTTAGCATCATCAATAAGAATGCATGACACTTCCTATAAATGCAGTTTGTAGAAAAGGTATTCAAATACCATCACTGAAAATTCTTTTATAATAAGACCTTTAAATAAACTTTATATGGAGTTAACCTCATCAGTAAGTTGAAACACAAGAAATATAGAAAATGATCTTTATAAGTATGCTATGTGGCCTTTGTCATAAAATGGCCTCTGTACACTGTCTAAAGTGGTCAATTAGACAAATATTAAAATATTACAGCTTTCATCCGTCTACTGGTATTGATGATTTATTTTTTTTAAAAATCACAAAATGCATGTACCATACCGGTAATCAGAAAAATTGAATATTAAATAAATCACCGAATTACTTCATGTGGAGACACATTTCTTAAAGAATTATTGAATCGCTTTGTGTCTATCATATTATTAAATAAACATCATAATCTATAGTTACACAGTTTTGTTATAGATTAGCAGTTCTGCGGACCCATGTTTTGATAAGTTGGTGAGCTATAGCTTGTTCAGGGGGTACAAATAATCCCTGAGGATTCTGATGTGTTAACATTTGTACAACTTCTGGTCTAGTAAACCACCTAGCATCTTCCATTTCTTCCTCATCAACCTTTAAGAAATAAAAATAAACAAGAATACTTAAGCTTCATGCTGTAAAATGAAGTACAGTCAAACCTGCCAACAAAGGCCATCCTCTGGAAAGACAAAATCTAGCCTTTATTGACAGGTGACTTTTATTCAGATGTCAGATTTTAAACAGTTGCCTTTATTCACAGGCTGGCATTTATTCAGAGTTTTCCACTAGCACAGGTTAGACAGAATATTTTCTAACACTCATCTACTGACCAAAATTTGAGGGTTCAACGCAACAGTGTCGTAACTCATATTGAAACAAGAACAAGTTACAACAGTGTTGTGCTGAGCCCTCGGAATGCATCATGTAATTGTTACTGACCAAGTAATTCTTTTACACTTTTCTTGCAATTAATCAGACTGTGCAATAAGAAAATGGAGTCATCAATAATAAAATTACTTAAAAGAAACAGGTAGCAGTATTTTTCATTTATACACCTGATGGTAATATTGACACTCTCTCTTCAATGACTTCCTCACAGACTTGACAGTAATTCTCAGAGGGTTTGAATACCTTGATTTTGTCTGTAGTAGCATATCCAATACAACCCAGCATCAATGAAGCAGGAAAAGGCCAAGGTTGACTAGAATGGTATTCCACTTTATCTACAATCACTCCACTCTCTTCCTCGACTTCGCGACGAACTGTGTTCTCTATTGTCTCCCCTGAATTACACAGGAAATATAGGGTAACAAATTAAATAGCACATTATTGGCTGGATATATGGTGTTTTTGTTCTGAAGAATTTTTCCATCACATAATCATAATGAGATCTGATAACAAATAACAATTTATGTACAGTATATACTCGGCCATAAGTCTACTTCACTCATAAGTCGAGGGCTATACTTTATAAGGCTGTGAATCGTTTGGAAAGTGGCGATCCGATCCAATCCACGATTCAACACTTACAATCCACAAATCAAATCATGAATCTTTTGTTATCAAGTAACCCATCTAAAACTTCAAAATTGCAGTCCTGAAGACGATATAAATTGTTCTATGGCTTAAATCTATATGTACTCCCTTCCAGTTAATTGATTTACCAGCATCATTATTTAAAGAACCAATTGGACATCTTGGCAAACAAAGTAGTCAGTGATGAGACAATATTCATTCAGAGAAAAGGAATTTTTAAGAACAAAGAATACACTTTTAATATGTTTAAAAAACAAGATCGCGAACCATGATCTTAGTAATGACGATTATTCATACTCGATTTTTCAATTTGATTCGTGAATACCCGAGTACACGGATACTCGCCACAGCCCTAATACTTTAGAGCAAAAAAAAAAGGCATTTAAGCTGGAACCGTTCATAAGTCGAGTGCAAATTTTTGCTACAGTTCAAAGCAGAAATTTCATCACTCCCAAGATATGTGTGAAACAGAAAGTAGGATTTAACAAAGGGAAGTAACTTCTACAGACTATTAATTGGAATATCCAATAATTCACCGTAACAAATTATTATTAATCTGTGTTTCTGAAATGCCCTTGGGTGCTGCTAATAAGGATATGTACAAGACCCCTTACCATCATTGTCTGTTTCAGTTGCTTAATCAGTTGCAAGTAGCAAAATTATATCATATAGACTGTGGTTTTGACATGTTAGACAAATACAAACACTAAATTTAACCCAAAACATTTTTTTTTAACTTATCTATATCATACATGAACACATACTAATACAGACAAATTAATATACAAACTGACAGCCATTCTATAGCACAAGAAAAGATTTTAGAATATGGGTAAACATTCAAGTAAGCCCAGAACATTTCTTTACACTCCGATATATATATTTGCAATAACTAATACAGACAAAGTCATTTTGAACAGGTGAACCTCAGAGCCATTCTATACCACACATTTATTGATATAATATAAATATAAAACCAAACTATGAATAAAGGCCATGCATTGGTATACAGTCATCTTAGCTCAAAGGTTCAATGGTCTCAATACTTTTTCTAGAATGAAATAGATGGTCAAGAACATAGGTAATATACCTGGCTCCATGAATCCTGCTAAACAGGAATACATTTTTGCAGGAAATCTTTTCGCTCTACCCAGTAGACATTTTTTACCGTCAGGGGAAACAACTAACATTATAGCAGACGGATCCGTTCTTGGATAACAAGTATTGTGTACACCTGCAAATATTATAAGATAAGACATGAAGTAATACAATAAAACAAGCCCCTACCTACATTCCCTATCTTTAATGAGAATGATTCCAGAAACAAGCCCTTACCTACATTCCCTATCTTTAATGAGAATGTCTCCAGAAACAAGCCCTTACCTACATTCCCTATATTTAATGAGAATGATTCCAGAAACAAGCCCTTACCTACATTCCCTATCTTTAATGAGAATGTCTCCAGAAACAAGCCCTTACCTACATTCCCTATATTTAATGAGAATGTCTCCAGAAACAAGCCCTTACCTACATTCCCTATCTTTAATGAGAATGTCTCCAGAAACAAGCCCCTACCTACATTCCCTATCTTTAATGAGAATGTCTCCAGAAACAAGCCCTTACCTACATTCCCTATCTTTAATGAGAATGATTCCAGAAACAAGCCCTTACCTACATTCCCTATCTTTAATGAGAATGTCTCCAGAAACAAGCCCCAACCTACATTCCCTATATTTAATGAGAATGTCTCCAGAAACAAGCCCCAACCTACATTCCCTATATTTAATGAGCATGTCTCCAGAAAGAGCCCCAACCTACATTCCCTATATTTAATGAGAATGTCTCCAGAAACAAGCCCCAACCTACATTCCCTATCTTTAATGAGAATGTCTCCAGAAACAAGCCCCAACCTACATTCCCTATATTTAATGAGAATGTCTCCAGAAACAAGCCCCAACCTACATTCCCTATCTTTAATGAGCATGTCTCCAGAAAGAGCCCCAACCTACATTCCCTATATTTAATGAGAATGTCTCCAGAAACAAGCCCCAACCTACTTTCCCTATCTTTAATGAGCATGTCTCCAGAAACAAGCCCCAACCTACTTTCCCTATCTTTAATGAGCATGTCTCCAGAAACAAGCCCCAACCTACATTCCCTATCTTTAATGAGCATGTCTCCAGAAACAAGCCCCAACCTACATTCCCTATCTTTAATGAGCATGTCTCCAGAAACAAGCCCCAACCTACATTCCCTATCTTTAATGAGCATGTCTCCAGAAAGAGCCCCAACCTACATTCCCTATCTTTAATGAGAATGTCTCCAGAAAGAGCCCCAACCTACATTCCCTATCTTTAATGAGAATGTCTCCAGAAAGAGCCCCAACCTACATTCCCTATCTTTAATGAGAATGTCTCCAGAAAGAGCCCCAACCTACATTCCCTATATTTAATGAGCATGTCTCCAGAAAGAGCCCCAACCTACATTCCCTATCTTTAATGAGAATGTCTCCAGAAAGAGCCCCAACCTACATTCCCTATATTTAATGAGAATGTCTCCAGAAAGAGCCCCAACCTACATTCCCTATCTTTAATGAGAATGTCTCCAGAAAGAGCCCCAACCTACATTCCCTATCTTTAATGAGAATGTCTCCAGAAAGAGCCCCAACCTACATTCCCTATCTTTAATGAGCATGTCTCCAGAAAGAGCCCCAACCTACATTCCCTATATTTAATGAGAATGTCTCCAGAAACAAGCCCCAACCTACATTCCCTATATTTAATGAGAATGTCTCCAGAAACAAGCCCCAACCTACATTCCCTATCTTTAATGAGCATGTCTCCAGAAAGAGCCCCAACCTACATTCCCTATATTTAATGAGAATGTCTCCAGAAACAAGCCCCAACCTACATTCCCTATCTTTAATGAGAATGTCTCCAGAAACAAGCCCCAACCTACATTCCCTATCTTTAATGAGCATGTCTCCAGAAACAAGCCCCAACCTACATTCCCTTTATTTAATGAGAATGTCTCCAGAAAGAGCCCCAACCTACATTCCCTATATTTAATGAGCATGTCTCCAGAAACAAGCCCCAACCTACATTCCCTATCTTTAATGAGCATGTCTCCAGAAACAAGCCCCAACCTACATTCCCTATATTTAATGAGCATGTCTCCAGAAACAAGCCCCAATCTACATTCCCTATCTTTAATGAGCATGTCTCCAGAAACAAGCCCCAACCTACATTCCCTTTATTTAATGAGCATGTCTCCAGAAACAAGCCCCAACCTACATTCCCTATATTTAATGAGAATGTCTCCAGAAACAAGCCCCAACCTACATTCCCTATCTTTAATGAGCATGTCTCCAGAAACAAGCCACAACCTACATTCCCTATCTTTAATGAGAATGTCTCCAGAAACAAGCCCTTACCTACATTCCCTATCTTTAATGAGAATGATTCCAGAAACAAGCCCCAACCTACATTCCCTATCTTTAATGAGCATGTCTCCAGAAACAAGCCCCAACCTACATTCCCTATCTTTAATGAGCATGTCTCCAGAAAGAGCCCCAACCTACATTCCCTATCTTTAATGAGAATGTCTCCAGAAACAAGCCCCAACCTACATTCCCTATCTTTAATGAGAATGTCTCCAGAAACAAGCCCCAACCTACATTCCCTATATTTAATGAGAATGTCTCCAGAAAGAGCCCCAACCTACATTCCCTATATTTAATGAGAATGTCTCCAGAAAGAGCTCCTACCTACATTCCCCATCTTTAATGAGCATGTCTCCAGAAAGAGCCCCAACCTACATTCCCTATATTTAATGAGAATGTCTCCAGAAAGAGCCCCAACCTACATTCCCTATATTTAATGAGCATGTCTCCAGAAAGAGCTCCTACCTACATTCCCCATCTTTAATGAGCATGTCTCCAGAAAGAGCCCCAACCTACATTCCCCATCTTTAATGAGAATGTCTCCAGAAAGAGTCCCAACCTACATTCCCTATATTTAATGAGAATGTCTCCAGAAATAAGCCCCAACCTACATTCCCCATCTTTAACGAGAATGTCTCCAGAAACAAGCCCCTACCTACATTCCCTATCTTTAATGAGCATGTCTCCAGAAACAAGCCCCAACCTACTTTCCCTATCTTTAATGAGCATGTCCCAGAAAGAGCCCCTACCTACATTCCCTATCTTTAATGAACATGTCCCAGTAAGAGCCCCAACCTACATTCCCCATCTTTAATGAACATGTCCCAGTAAGAGCCCCAACCTACATTCCCCATCTTTAATGAACATGTCCCAGTAAGAGCCCCAACCTACATTCCCTATCTTTAATGAGCATGTCTCCAGAAACAAGCCCCAACCTACATTCCCTATCTTTAATGAGCATGTCTCCAGAAAGAGCCCCAACCTACATTCCCTATCTTTAATGAGAATGTCTCCAGAAAGAGCCCCAACCTACATTCCCTATCTTTAATGAGAATGTCTCCAGAAAGAGCCCCAACCTACATTCCCTATCTTTAATGAGAATGTCTCCAGAAAGAGCCCCAACCTACATTCCCTATATTTAATGAGCATGTCTCCAGAAAGAGCCCCAACCTACATTCCCTATCTTTAATGAGAATGTCTCCAGAAAGAGCCCCAACCTACATTCCCTATATTTAATGAGAATGTCTCCAGAAAGAGCCCCAACCTACATTCCCTATCTTTAATGAGAATGTCTCCAGAAAGAGCCCCAACCTACATTCCCTATCTTTAATGAGCATGTCTCCAGAAAGAGCCCCAACCTACATTCCCTATATTTAATGAGAATGTCTCCAGAAACAAGCCCCAACCTACATTCCCTATATTTAATGAGAATGTCTCCAGAAACAAGCCCCAACCTACATTCCCTATCTTTAATGAGCATGTCTCCAGAAAGAGCCCCAACCTACATTCCCTATATTTAATGAGAATGTCTCCAGAAACAAGCCCCAACCTACATTCCCTATCTTTAATGAGAATGTCTCCAGAAACAAGCCCCAACCTACATTCCCTATCTTTAATGAGCATGTCTCCAGAAACAAGCCCCAACCTACATTCCCTTTATTTAATGAGAATGTCTCCAGAAAGAGCCCCAACCTACATTCCCTATATTTAATGAGCATGTCTCCAGAAACAAGCCCCAACCTACATTCCCTATCTTTAATGAGCATGTCTCCAGAAACAAGCCCCAACCTACATTCCCTATATTTAATGAGCATGTCTCCAGAAACAAGCCCCAATCTACATTCCCTATCTTTAATGAGCATGTCTCCAGAAACAAGCCCCAACCTACATTCCCTTTATTTAATGAGCATGTCTCCAGAAACAAGCCCCAACCTACATTCCCTATATTTAATGAGAATGTCTCCAGAAACAAGCCCCAACCTACATTCCCTATCTTTAATGAGCATGTCTCCAGAAACAAGCCACAACCTACATTCCCTATCTTTAATGAGAATGTCTCCAGAAACAAGCCCTTACCTACATTCCCTATCTTTAATGAGAATGATTCCAGAAACAAGCCCCAACCTACATTCCCTATCTTTAATGAGCATGTCTCCAGAAACAAGCCCCAACCTACATTCCCTATCTTTAATGAGCATGTCTCCAGAAAGAGCCCCAACCTACATTCCCTATCTTTAATGAGAATGTCTCCAGAAACAAGCCCCAACCTACATTCCCTATCTTTAATGAGAATGTCTCCAGAAACAAGCCCCAACCTACATTCCCTATATTTAATGAGAATGTCTCCAGAAAGAGCCCCAACCTACATTCCCTATATTTAATGAGAATGTCTCCAGAAAGAGCTCCTACCTACATTCCCCATCTTTAATGAGCATGTCTCCAGAAAGAGCCCCAACCTACATTCCCTATATTTAATGAGAATGTCTCCAGAAAGAGCCCCAACCTACATTCCCTATATTTAATGAGCATGTCTCCAGAAAGAGCTCCTACCTACATTCCCCATCTTTAATGAGCATGTCTCCAGAAAGAGCCCCAACCTACATTCCCAATCTTTAATGAGAATGTCTCCAGAAAGAGTCCCAACCTACATTCCCTATATTTAATGAGAATGTCTCCAGAAATAAGCCCCAACCTACATTCCCCATCTTTAACGAGAATGTCTCCAGAAACAAGCCCCAACCTACTTTCCCTATCTTTAATGAGCATGTCCCAGAAAGAGCCCCTACCTACATTCCCTATCTTTAATGAACATGTCCCAGTAAGAGCCCCAACCTACATTCCCCATCTTTAATGAACATGTCCCAGTAAGAGCCCCAACCTACATTTCCCATCTTTAATGAACATGTCCCAGTAAGAGCCCCAACCTACATTCCCTATCTTTAATGAACATGTCCCAGTAAGAGCCCCAACCTACATTCCCTATCTTTAATGAGCATGTCTCCAGAAACAAGCCCCAACCTACATTCCCTATCTTTAATGAACATGTCCCAGTAAGAGCCCCAACCTACATTCCCCATCTTTAATGAACATGTCCCAGAAAGAGCCCCTACCTACATTCCCCATCTTTAATGAGAATGTCTCCAGAAAGAGCCCCAACCTACATTCCCTATCTTTAATGAACATGTCCCAGTAAGAGCCCCTACCTACATTCCCCATCTTTAATGAACATGTCCCAGTAAGAGCCCCAACCTACATTCCCCATCTTTAATGAGAATGTCTCCAGAAAGAGCCCCTACCTACATTCCCTATCTTTAATGAACATGTCCCAGTAAGAGCCCCAACCTACATTCCCCATCTTTAATGAACATGTCCCAGTAAGAGCCCCAACCTACATTCCCCATCTTTAATGAGCATGTCTCCAGAAAGAGCCCCAACCTACATTCCCTATCTTTAATGAGCATGTCTCCAGAAAGAGCCACAACCTACATTCCCTATCTTTAATGAGAATGTCTCCAGAAACAAGCCCCAACCTACATTCCCTATATTTAATGAGAATGTCTCCAGAAACAAGCCCCAACCTACATTCCCTATATTTAATGAGCATGTCTCCAGAAAGAGCCCCAACCTACATTCCCTATATTTAATGAGCATGTCTCCAGAAACAAGCCCCAACCTACATTCCCTATCTTTAATGAGAATGTCTCCAGAAATAAGCCCCAACCTACATTCCCCATCTTTAACGAGAATGTCTCCAGAAACAAGCCCCAACCTACTTTCCCTATCTTTAATGAGAATGTCTCCAGAAAGAGCCCCAACCTACATTCCCCATCTTTAATGAGAATGTCTCCAGAAACAAGCCCCAACCTACATTCCCCATCTTTAATGAGAATGTCTCCAGAAACAAGCCCCAACCTACTTTCCCTATCTTTAATGAGAATGTCTCCAGAAAGAGCCCCAACCTACATTCCCCATCTTTAATGAGAATGTCTCCAGAAAGAGCCCCAACCTACATTCCCTATCTTTAATGAGAATGTCTCCAGAAATAAGCCCCAACCTACATTCCCCATCTTTAACGAGAATGTCTCCAGAAACAAGCCCCAACCTACTTTCCCTATCTTTAATGAGAATGTCTCCAGAATCTCATAATAGCCGAGTTTTTCATAATGGCCGAGCTGGACAGCCAATCAGAATGACCGAATCTCATAACAGCTGAGTTTTTTCATAATGGCCGAGTTTTGTGTTCAAAATGTCATGGTGAACTTCATATCGGCCCAGCATTTGAAGTGAAAAAGTGCTTAATATTGAACAATTAATTAATAATGACTAATAATATCAAGTAACTTGTAATTGTATAATAAATAAATAAATCTATACATGATATACCATTATGACTACGACATTCCAAATTACTGCAGGAACGTTTATACCCCCCTTCTTCTAGACGTGACTGTGATCCACATGTAGGGCAAAATTGGTACCGATCATGCCACGCTAACATTGACCTGGCTTCAGCAAATATTCCAGCCTCTGATGGAACCAATTGCATAGCTGCTGGATAACTAGGCAATAGTAGACTACTTGGAACCAATGACAGCAAGTCTGATTCTTCCATGCTACTCATGTCAATGGCATACATTCCAGGCTCTTCAAATGTCAAAGGAACATGTTTGTCTTCTTGGATCAAGCCAAGAAATACACAGACTGGATTACTGGCAAGTACTTTCTCAATGTCCTTCATTTCCACTCTAGCGAGTTCATACTTATACCTTTTTTTAACAGGAACCTGAACACATAAGGCACCGAGATTGTGGAACAATATAAATCTAGTGTTTGCAGCCAACATTTTGTTTCTAAGCCACGTCTTGTCTTTTCTCTTTTCTGAACACCGATTAAGCGTATTCATAGAGAAATAATTGCTTAAATTTTTGTCAGGATTTGTATCTTTGACCTGATCAGTTAATTGTTGAATTATCTCTGAGTGGTTCCAGAATAAAGCAATATCTAGTGCAGTTTGTCCAGTGCTGTTTATCATATTCACATCAACTCTGAAATGTTTATATCAAATTGAATAAAATGAGGACAATGGAATGGATTAATAAATTTGATAATTAATCTAATAAATTACGGCATAGATATATCTTGATCCCCTTCCATAATGTTTACTGACTGACTGAGAACCACATTATTCTTCAATGAATAAAAAATGAAATTTAGACAGAATCATAAAAACAAATTTGTGCAGAATCTTAATGATAAATTGTCTTAAAAAACATATGTTTATAATATAAAAACAGACCATGGAACACAGAATTTAAGCACCTTAGTAATCAATTTACTTTTCTAAAATATCCTGTATGATGCGAACATAAAAAATTTTTAGGAAACAAACAGTTGGGTCATTATGTTAAAATCAGCAGTGGATATCATTTAGGCAGTTTTATATTGACTTCTGAAATATCTTTTTACCCATTTTTCAGGAGTTCTTTCACAATATGAGCGTGCCCATTTCTCGCAGCAAACATTAATGCTGTCCATCCACGTTCATTTTTCATGTTGACATCAACAGTACCTAAAATGAGAACCGTTTAGATACAGTATAATTTCATAACTGATAAGCATTATGTTTAGTGAGTTAAAATGGAATACCAGGAAGATGGAATTCTTCTGAAATTATGCCCAGTAATTTCCAAATTTAAAGACAAAATGAAATGCCTTATCGTTCAAAATTAAGCAAATTTTACACACTGTCATACAGCAAAACATTGAATAACTTTTAAACTAGGCTAATTCAATGTCCTAAAGAAACAATAAATTCAAGTTCCATGCTTTCATTTTATTTGATTCTTATTTCCTTAACATGAGCCTATGAACTTCAAGGTCTGAAAGAATTAAACAAAATATAATTTGTAAGCATTCAATGATGAAGTAAAAAAGAACCAAAATAAAAAATGATGAGTCATGTTTTATAGCTTTATGTTAACTTCTTGTGTGGAGCCTAATGCCTCATGAATTCCTGCCAACAAAGTAATATATCAACACAAATTTATTGAAATGATACAACAGACCAAGTTATCCTCTGACAAAGGGGCGATCTTGATTTAACACCCACACTTCTATTTCTTGATGTGATGTGCTTATAATCAAAGATTTTACTAAAATATACCTTTCAGGAACAGTTTAACATCATCCATCACACCAGAAGCTGCTCCACTGAAATATCTCTCTTGAAATGATTTTTGCACACTCGTAACATCTGTGTCTGTCTTAGAATATGACATGCTGAGAAATCTGGTGCTGAAAATAGAGAGCAGGTTAATTATATAAACTATGTATAGCATTGCTAAATTATTGGCAAAAAATCATTGTAAGCTAAATATGTAACATAAATAGAAAAAAAGAGAAGCTGTCACACAGGCTTTACATGTCTGTATTTGCTGAAAATTAAATGTGACACATTTTTTTTTATTTAATATGTGTTTGTAAGCAATGAGCTATTCGATCAGGTTTAAATTTCTATAAACACTTCTGTACAACTATATATTGCTTAAACAAATTAATCAAATACCAAACAGTTTGGATCATTTAGCAATTCAGTGAAGACACATGATAAAAGGTTTTAAATTGTGTGTTCACATGACAATAATAGCACAATGTATTCTGTATTTCTCATGAAACACAAAAAACACAAAACAATTTTCAAACTTCGAAATTGTCTCTTTAAACTATTCAATAGTATTGTTCAGTTGAATTTTTGTTAGGACAATTTGTATTTTGGGAGTCCCGAAAACTTTTTGCTAAATAATGAGAGTCGACAATATTATGAGTATAAGTTGTAACATATAAAATGACAAAGTATGATCTCTTCTTGAAAACAACGTTTGTGTGTGATTATGTTCTCATCTGCAATAAAAAACACAATTTATAATAACTAATAACATTTGGTCAGGTAATCAAGTGAAACAGTCTGTATTTTCAGGTTAATAAATCACCATTTCTTTAATGTTTAAAGACATTGAACAGCTACTATATAAGTGACCCCCAAAATCCACATGAGGTATAATCTGTTAATTGTTTTATTGCCCCTAATCAGATTAATCCTGGCTGGTCACGTCTGTATACTTGACACATAGTTAGTACAAAAGTAGGGTAATAATTTTATTGATCTATGGAGATGATAAGTTTATGACTAAATTCCTGTTGTTTTTATAAGCAAAGAGTAACTGATCATGTAATGAGAAGCTAGTCTATCAATGACCCTGTCTGTTTTATTACCCCTACTGTGGAAACAGGGGTCTAATTGCTGGTCCATAAAGTCACATCTTAACATTCCTGGTTCAATTTAGTGGACCATTGTCCTGAAAATTATACAATTATGCCAATAACCATGGACATTGCAAATTTATAAAACTGACTAATTTGACAGCCTCTATTTTCAGTTCACAATTTTTCGTTTACTTATGTCTACAGTCCACATACAGAATTTGGAAGAGATATGTCCACAAAAATGAAAACTGATCTTAAAACACTCATAATCAAAAACTGAAAGAAATGATGCTTACGAAACTCTGTAAGTTCGCAGAAATGTTAGCTGTATCCTGCTCATTGAAACAGGAAAGGTTAACAAGTAGAACGTAGTTGTTTTGTTTTAAGCGAAATATTTTATTTTTTAGAAAAAAGTATCTACATGTAAAAAGAAAATATGAATTTTTTAAAAACTTAATATGAAAAATAAATTATTTAATAATATATAAGGTGGATAAAAATATATGGAACTGCTAGTAGATTTTTTTATAATTCGTCTGATAAAATTTCTTAAACTTGTTTTTGCCTCTGGGATAAAGTATCCATTCGATTAGTGATTGATACTTCTGGTTGAAAGAATGACTTAAACGAGTCCTTCATGCCTCTATTGTGCTTTGAAAAGCGAAGGTATACTGTTGATATTATATAAAATTCCATATTTTCTGCATTTTCCGATAACAGTATTCGCTCTTCAACCGATTCGTCTTTATGGTCGAATGATTCGTCTCAAAGACCATTTGGGTGTAATTTTACATAGGAAATAACGAGGTTTTGTTCACTTTTATTATCTTGTATATACAGGTATTATGATGTATATCTAATCATTGTATCAACCATCAGTAGAGCATTGGTATTTTTTTTTATAAATTTGTTCAAAATAGAAAATGAATCTGACATTGACAAATTGATATCTAAGTTCTAATGCTTAAATGATCCAGACTTAACCCAAAACTTACAAGTCTTTGCGTATGATAATAATTTGAAATTTACTAAAATCATCGAAAACAGTGTCCCTATTCAGGCTATTGAAAATGAGTTATTTGTGTATATGCCTTAACCTTTTTGTAATTCACTTTCAGGTCCCCTTTGGGGCATGAAGGGGCAGAAAATGATGATAATGAAATGTTACCATTCACCAGCATATGGCAAGACATGCCAGATTCAATTCTACTGCATGTATTTTCATTCTTAGAAGTTCAAAGCCTTGGTAAGGTTGCTCAAACTTGTAAGGTAAGACCACATCTTTAATATCTGTGTATTCTGTTTTGTGAACACCTGCATTAAACCTCAATGTAATTTATAAAGACCATCCTTGGCTAAAATGGTTGGTCACAATATTGAGGCGCTTTTATTATGAAGGTGACTTGACAATATTGCATACCAATGTGAGCTCTATGTAAGGTTTTCTGTTAATTCTTATGTTCCTTCATTAACTCAGGATCATTCATATTTCAGGGCCTTTTCCAAATATTGAGAAGGTTAGACAACCGAGTTAGAATTGTTGTATTTTGGAATTTCTTGTCTCAAATTGGGAAGAAACAGCCTTTTTGCTATTGGGAAGTCGGGGAATTTTGGCCTCTGTTATAGAAGGAAAAAAAACCTGTATTTGAGTGACTGGTGACCCTGTAATAAACTGAATCAAGTGTTTTTAGTTAATTTGTGATATTATTCTGACATTGACTTGACTAGTAAACAATAACATGCATAAATCATACAATTTCTTGTAATTACTTGTATACTAAGTACTGCTAATTAGTAATGTCAATAGAAAAAAAGATTATATCATAACTATATCTTTATACTACTACTTGTAGACGTGGCATCGAGTTTCATTAGACGAAAGTATATGGAAAGCTATACTATATTCAACTCTTGGTATTTCCAATGTATCTCTTGTCCATGGGAAGCCAACATGGTGGTCAGAAGTGAAGCGAATACATCATCATGTTCCTACACTACTCACCGAGACCTTAACAGAACATACTGATGAAGTCTTGCATGTTAGTTTCTCACATGATGGCAAACTGTTCAGTACAACTTCAAAAGATGCTACACTGAAGGTACCCTATGGCTACTTCTTTTATTTAATTTAATTATATTTTTTGGTAAAAACTTATTAATTCATGTTTATTTGTATTGATATAGTTATATAAAACAAATTATAATGTTTTGACTCGATTATCTTAAAATGTGATCTACATCTGTCTGCTTTAAAATTTATGTACCTAAAAATCTTTTTGCATTTTTTTTTATATTATATTATGTACATTTTTGTATTCTAAAGAAGGCTAGTTGTAGAAGTGCATTTGATCTAAGTAAAATATTCATTTATATTGAACTGAAATGGGTTTTTTATCTGAAAAATAATCATAAATGGTGAATACGTCTAATTTGGTCAAATTTAACAAAAAATTGATAACTTATTGAATAATTCAAAGTGATGAATGAAGTTCTCGCAGTTAATATGTTTTCTTTTGTTGTTGTTGTATAAGTGTTAAGTATTGGTGTTTGTATTATTTATTCAGGTCTGGACTGCAGATTATCCCACAACAATGAAGTATAGTAAAAATTTCCGTGAATTATTAAGCTGGGATTTTACCCAATTTTCTAGTTTCAATGAATCCGACACTATGGTATTAGTTTCCAGTGTAAAGTCTACACACGCTATGGACAGAAGAGGGTACATGGCAATTCTTTCATTGGTACATGGTATGTGTACGTTTGAATTATTTATAAAGTACAGTCAAGCTTTAAATTTATAAATTACTGTCAAGCTTTTGAACAAAGTTCTCCATTGAGGGAGTTATGCCCAGTTGAACTTAAGTTAGAGGTTTATTGGGTCTGGTGTATCAGTAATTCTATGTTGAAGACTGGGAGTAGGTCACATAGTGACCTTTTCTACAGGTCACTGAGGTGGCTGACTATATTTTATTGTCACTGTTTGTCTAATAGACTAAATGGCTACTTAACTCATTCCATGTCGAAGGACAGGATTTTATTTATCAGTTTTACTTCAAAACATTTTATGCCCATAATTTGAAATGGCAGAATGGCATAAACAGTTAACCCTGTTCATACAACCTTCATCCGTCCGTTCAAAGTTTGGTTACCCAGCAATAACTGAAGAAATATTTCATGGATCGGTTTTATATTTTACATGAAGATGTATATAATACCAGGGAAGCTCGATTTCAAAACATTTCCACAGGAGTTATGGCCCCTTTTTTGACTAAGCGCTCAGTGGGGGCATTTGTGTCCTCCGAATACATTTTTAATCATTTTTATTTTTTATAAATATGATAAATATGAAATGCATTGTTCTTCAGTGTTTGTAAATCTATAAATGAACCATAATCGTAAGACAATTGGTACCGTAGATCATGTATAGTTTGGTTAGATTTATTATTATAAAAGTACTGCATGACTTATAGCATATTCAGCAGATACATTGATGTTACTTATGTTTTAGTGTACAAATACAAGTCATGTGTATGTATTTATTCAAAACAGATTTTGAGATTCTGAGAGTTGTAACCATGGATCCATCACAATTATTTGGTGCTTGGTTAGATGATACAACGTTTCTGGGTGGTAGCTTAGAAATAAGTCTGGATAGATTTGCAACAACCGTACAGATACAGGCTCATGAGGTACACATTAATATGTATTATAAGAACTTTTGATATCATGAATGTTTTTATTTATAATATTTGGTTGTGAGTTTAAAAAAGGAATTAATAAATAAGTTTTTCCTGCAGGATGTGAAAAGGACACTGCACAGCTTTGCGAAAGGGGAAGTTTTAACACATTGTTAACAATGAAATGAGCGCTTATATTACAAATGATTGAATCAGATTGTCTCTTGTCTTTTTATATCATAGATGAGGAACATCATCTTGTATTCATCTGATGTTCAGTTATTTGCTTTTCTGATTTCAATTATCTGGTCCAAAATTTCATGTAAAATGTATGTAATCGTATGAATAATGTAGCAGCTTATGAATCTGTGATAAGTCAGTGTATGTTGGGCATAAATGCATAAATTTGTCAGCTAGTTTAGGTCAAGATTTTTCTTAAATATCTTAATATGTTCAGGGGTGTCAGTGGTGCCAAATTAAAAATCCTGAAAAACACATGTGACTGACCTTATTTCCTTTAACAAGAGGCCATTGTATTAAAGAAAGTCCTTCAGAGCAGATTAAATTGACCATAACTTTGCCATTTCTTGAGATATTTTCATCAAATAACTTTTATTTAGCTCAGGAAAGGTAAATCCTGAATTCCGGTTATATCCAGAATATTGTCATCCCTGTTGGTCAACTTACCTCAGTTATAAATTCCATTCCAAGTAGAAGTGTATTAAGCCATCTTTAAATGATATTCTGCTTGCTGTAATGGTACCTACTCACCAATTAGGCCCCTATCCAACATTTTTTTGGTCTCTCGGATAAAAAAATATTTTTGTTACAAAAAATAGCATATTGACAAGTATTTTGGGTTCAGTATAAAAATTAAGTTGTAAAAAAAATATTTCCTACCTACTTCCCACGGAAAATTATCTGGGTAGGGTGAACATGTACTGCAAACAAACATTTTTTTAAAGGACGGCCTTAACATTAAACATATGGTTGTTTTACTCGCAGTAACTGACATTGGTATCTTCTTAAGAAACAAACTGAATTTCATTTTACTTTTTGTATAGATTCCTGAGATATTTTCTCCTCTCCAATTTCCACCTTCATCACCTGATGTTGAAGAGTCAATGGGTCGACCACTGTTCACATTTAGTAGTGACACTGCCAGTCTTATTAAGTTTTTAACAGTGGCTAACATTGATAATAGTCCAAAAGTTAAAATCAGAACTGAAGATAGTCACAAACCATTGGTTGATAATACATCCAATGAAAATCTGGTGAATATAGAAGACGTTGAAGTAAAAAAGGGTACAGATCTCAAGATGTCTGAAAAATGCAAGTTTGACGATGAACTTGACAAAGATGTAAGACTGTCTTCAGAAGCTTCCTGCAGTGAAAGTCCTGAGATGAGTGAATATGATAATTTTGGTGAAAGTTCTTCAGACGACTTTAATATATGTAAACATGGTTCTGAATCAGGAATGTCTTCCACTTGCATATGTTCTGATTGGGGTAGTTCAAAAAGAGATGTAAAAAGACCTGAAGCATTACAATTTATTAAACCTGAGGAGAATGCATGTGATGGTGCACTAAGTTCAAGAATTTCTACCCAGTGTTTGGAGAAGAATCTCATACTTGTGACAGGAGAATTTGCTGTTGCTCTTCATCAAATTGTATTTAAAAATGTACCTCCTTATACTAAAGAGTCTGTGTTGGCAAGGGGGACAACTCCAATGGATGCTGATAATCCCGAAGCAGTTATGGTAGTAAACTACAGCAATAATGACATACATATTGTTAATGGTCAGCAACAACTGGACACTCCTGACCATCTCATTGACCTATTCGGTCATGTGACTGGACTGTGTTTAACCCCTGATCAAAGGTAAGAATTACAAATTATAGTAATATAAATGTGAATCAAAATAAAAATCTAGAAGGAATTATTTTAAGATAAGTTGCACATACATTAGCACATTAAGATGTTTGACAATTTGTGTACATTCAATGTACCAGAATTTAACATAAAGTTTATGAAATAAAGTTTAGGTGAATTATTCTTAAATGCTTGTAGAAAATTATCTATTTCATGAACATATATAGATTTCACTCAACATTATGAATTTATTCAGATCATAGAGCTGGTGTCATCCTCTTCCTTTATGTCACTTTCAGCCAATGTCTAGCTTCCGTCAACTTTCTTATTTTTGCTTTTATACAACAGTGTAGCCTGATGAAATGAATGACTCTATAATTCAGGTTCGCAAGCAGTCATTATGACATTATGGACCTGTAATGATAAAGTTACAATCAGAATGATCTAAAAAGCCTAACTCAATCCCAAGATTACGTTAAATGAAAACAAAACGTCACCTAATGCAACTGTTATTTTAGGTTACTTATGAATGCTATGAATTAGGGTGCTTTAGTATTTGAAGTCTCTCTTACAAGAAATACAAGCTTTAAGGAATATTTATATTAAGCTAATACAATGTATAAGACTTAGTTTTGATATAATTCATTACTTCAACTGATTTAAGAAGGTTTGATGTAGGCTGATAATGTCTTAATTTGATTATTTCAGGTATTTGTTTATCAACTGTCGACCATGGGTTGGTAATATTGACCGTAGTGATCCATGGGCCACTCCAGATTTATCGTCCGATATTGAAATTCGTATCATTGATCTACATACATTGAAGGATTTAGGGATTCGTTATAAGGGACATAAAGGATTTTCCCCTCCAAATATGTGTTGTTTTGTGTTTCTCGATGTCAGCCAAGATTATGTAGCTAGGTAATTTACTAATTGTTTCAAGGTTTTTTTCTTGTATTTTGAGAAGTACTGGTAAATTATGACACTAAATTAGTCACTAAAGATATGGACATTTTTAAATGCATTACTTTAATGATACAAATATGCATCTGAACTGATATATAGCTTATTACCATAATGTATTGTATGTCCGTCTGATTAAAAGCATTGTATAATGAGGGAAACAGATATTTTGCTTTTCTGTATTTTTATTTAAGTGTCTGGTAAGGTAAAAATGTGAGGAAGTAGATGTACCATTCCCCGTGCCTAATAAAAAGTCAATGGTCATGGAGAAAAATTAGGGTCGGGTATAAACCGGAAACAAAAATTTGTTTACGTTTAAACAATTTCCACATGAATGGTATTATGAGTATTATTTTGTTTCTCATAAAATTTAATACAAACATGTTTATTTACAGTGGAAGTGAGGATGCTAATGGTTACCTATGGGACAGACACTATAACTCACAGCTTACTAAATACGAACACGAGGAAGGAGTGGTTAATGCTGTAGGTTTTAGTCCTTCCAATCAGGAATACCTGGTTACCGTTAGTGATGATAAAACAATTAAGGTCTGGAGGTCAAGGTCAGAGGTCAAACGGTTAAATATCAAAAGGGAGCCCAGCCAAGACCTGCAACCATCATAACAACTGAAATTATATTAGGAAGAAACCGATAGGAAGTTAAATTTCTTAGCATTTGTATTTCTTGTAATTGTTGGACCATATCATGATCACATGTGGTTAGTGAGAATAACGCATTGCAAATGGTCAAGGTGATTTATTGTCATAGCTACAGCTTATACACAAGTAGCTGTGATCCAGTGCTTGAGCACTGGATTTATAAATCGGCAATCGTGAGTTTGATTCCCGGTTGCACCAAGTCATACCCTCCACGAAAATTTGACAAGGTCAATTTCCTCCACATGTGGAGTAGTTGCCAGTTCCTAGTGGATGGGTAAGTTAGTACTGGTTAGAATATAGTCCAGGAAAACTGGTTAGGTGAATTGGTCGTCGTATATAACTGAAAAATTGTTGAAAAACGACATTAAATCCTAGTAAATATTTATAATTAATATTGTTAATCAGTATTTAAATTTCAATGTGAGTGTTAATTAAATGATTTTTAGGATTCATTTTTTGCAAAAAATGAGGAAATTTTGTTGATGTCTGATATTGATATGTATAAGGTTGACATTTTAATGGTATTTAAAACTTTCACTGGATGTGTAAAATTCCAGTAAAAGCCCATGTGTCATCTAAAAAAGTGCTGGAAAAAAGATTGGAATATATTTACTCTACATATGGAAAAGACTACTGAATGAAAGGCTGTGGACTTGAATCTAGGCTCTGCCTTCATTGCTTTATTTTTACTTGCTTTGTTTAAGTTGTTAATAGTGAGAATGACATAATCTTTTTTTTAGGTTTCATACCAGTAAAGAAATTTTTAAGAATCAAGTTTAGAAACTAATCTATGATGCAAGCTAGCCATTGATTAAATTTTATACTGAATGATCCCATCATATTCATTGCTCAAGTTTTGTAATAAGTCTGTAATCTCATTTTTCTACCTTCTTGTGCAAGAAAGCATATATTAATATCACATTATCCACAATTCGTAAGACTTTCTGTACATTGTTTGGTACTCACATTTTATTTGTTGATTGTAATATTCAATGTACATGTATTTAAGCACTTGTTAATATTATTCTCATTAGCATGTTTTGAGCGTTACACAGGTTTACCTTATTATCATTTTGCTTTATTTATATCTGTGATATAATAATTTGTGTGGTCATTTTATTCAATAAAGAATAGAGTATTTATAGTTTTCAGGTTTTTGATAAATCAGTTTTTAACATATTCCGAGCTTAATTCCTGAAAACCGACCCAGTTTTATTGAATATGTTCAGATCAACTCTGAATACTTAATTATACCCCCACTAGAAATAGTCTCTTAGTCTGCCTGTCTGTTGGTCTGTCCAAATCATGTCCGCTCTGTAACATTATCATTGACTTGGATGATTCTTGAAGACAGATCAGCATTGAAGGCAGATGAGCAGACTAAATGATAATTCCTGAAGACAGAGCAGTCTGAGAGATTATTGTCTAAGACAAACAACAAGTCAACAAAGTAAAAATAAAAACAAAGAAAATATCCTGTAAAATTTATTCTCCCACATTGCATGTTATGTTAGTAAAAAAGTACAAGTGATAAAACAATAGAATACAATTAATAATCACACATGACTAATCACTATGGAAATATTATAATTTCGAGGGCTCAGCGCAACACTGTCGTAACTTGTTCTTATTTCAATATGAGTTACAACACTGTTGCGCTGTACCCTCGAAACATGGTACATTTTGTAGTTTGTTCACACAGTAAGACCTGAGACAAGACCACTTCTAAAGAATCACTGCCATTCTACAGCATCCATTTAATACCATAGACAAAACCCTTAGAATAAAGTCTGCCTGTGTATAAAGGTCACATCTCTTCTGCCCCTTTGCTGGTCCATTTTCTTAGGTCAAACTGTTTTAAGTGGCCTGTTGTTCATGTATTGGCAAGAAAGTATTTTAAACATTTCATTCAATTCCATTTTAGTAATTTTATTATACCAAGAAGAACAAAGTTTATTAAGTGAAATGACCCAATATACAACAATAACAAACTACAAGTACCAAATATTATCTAATAAAAACCCCTTCCCTTTTACTTTAAGAAAAAAGAAAGACCATGACTCATTTTTAATGTTAAAACTATCTCAAAAATTAAACCCAAAGCAACCAAGGCCATACAAACACAATACAAAGTTTATCACTGAAATCAAAATCATAAATAATGTCATACCATGAGGGGCATTTATTAGGTAATGTTTGTTATTCAATAATACTACTCTGAGCATCTGTAAGTTAAAAGCACAGAAAACCTATGAGATTTTGACACACTAACTGCACAAGATTGGATTTCAATAAGTGGTACCAAATATCTCCTTGTATCTGACAAGACAAAAACTTCATTCTATAGAAATAATGTTAAGCATACTAGATTTTTTGAAATGGTAAACGTACAGGCATACAGATCATGTCAAAATATCTTAAAGCAGA
Source organism: Lutraria lutraria (assembly GCA_964023205.1). NCBI lineage: Eukaryota > Metazoa > Mollusca > Bivalvia > Venerida > Mactridae > Lutraria > Lutraria lutraria. Next base: position 31,326,815 of record OZ026845.1, on the reverse strand, counting down.
AAAATCACTAATGGTGAAAACAATTCACAATAAAAAAGTTTTTTGAAAATTTCAAATAAAATCATAGAAACAAGTAGAACTGTGTACCAGTAATCCATTGCACCGATGAAGCATTGCAAGTTTTCTAGGATATATATTACTACATGCATGATAATTTAACACCTGATCAACTAATTAAATTGTAATTAATTAATCAATCAATTGATCCATCAACCGACAGACTGACAAATTAATTTGACAAATTAATCAATAAAGCATAATTGTAATATCCAAAATTGCTTGAAAACGTAAGTGAAAAATATCAAAGGTAATTTGTTCAGTTATGTGTAGAATATAGGATACATAATTAAATGCAACCAACTTATAAAAAACAAGCGCATAAATAGATTATCATAAGTTAATTCCAAAGGGAAAATATAAAGTAGGTATACAAATCAGCACTCAAATTTATTTAATATTTCGGCCTAAACAACTTTCTCCTTTAGTTAGATTTTATGCCATTTTTCACCAATTTTCAGTTATATACAGCGGCTAATTTACCTTACCGGTACCTGTTTTCCTAGACTATATTCTAACCAGTACTAACTTACCCTTCCAAAATGAACTGGTATCCTCTCCACATGAAGAGGAATATCAACATTTTTGTCAAATTTTCCATGGAAAGCTATGACCTGCCATGACCAGGAATCAAACCTAGGTCACCAAGTAGCAAATCCAGCACAATTAACCACTGGACCACGACTACGGCTAATGCTTTCTCAACAAATAAGATGAAAACCAAATTGTTAATATCATAACCTGTGCAAACACACCAGTTGGCAACTTTCACTAATGGCATAGTACCTTTACATTAATACAATAGTTTTCACTTTAGTTTATAAGTGGCCTGTTTAAGGTTGAACTATTGAATAAGTGAGGTGATATGGATTTTCCCCATTATTAGAGTGGAGGGGAATTCTGGATGATAATTTTACATCACACAAATAATAACATAGGATCATGGAATGTTTCAAAATAATTTTCAACGCAAGTAAATATGAAAACATGTAATAACATAACAAAATAATACATGAGCTAGGATTCGGCAAATTTAAAATATCTTAAACTGTGGAAACCTTTTTTGAAAATGCACACAGAACATAAAATTGTATAAGTCACATAAAAATTATATTCGATGAATACAAATCACATGTACTATAATTATCATCCACAACACTGGTTCTTATAAACTTTTCAAAACATTAAAAGTTTTATTTACTTCAATAATTTTCTTATCTTGTCTTAAATTTTATTTTTTACGAGCAGTAAGTTGTCATATGTTGTAAATAAGATGCAAATTTTGAAACAAATCAATCCAACGATTCAACAAATATCATACAAGTTTATAGAACCTGCTGTATCATAAGATACATATATATACATATAATAATAGGGGTGTATGTTTACATGGGGTGCGGTCACATATGAATAAATAAACCAGTCTGTTAGACCACCTGAGAATAGAGACTGCATGGTGGCATTTTTCATTTCCAAAGGTAATTCTGTTCTTTAAAAAAATGTTATTTGTTCAAACTTCAGAAGAAAAAACTGTACTAATTTAATAAGACCAATATATTTCTCTCCCAAGGTGGTCTTTACAGACAGCATTTTCTGAATCTCATTAGAGAACATAACATGAATTAATGGCATAATAAATATATATATATAAAAAATGTTTTTTACAAAAACAAAAATTAAACCAAAAAAATTAACCCTCAAATATGATTTTTCGACCCACAAATCTCAAGACATGAGACATCAATTTAAATGATATTTGTTCAACTATTCGTACCTAAATGTTTGAGCAACAAAGACAACAGAAAACAATGGACAGAAGTTCACAGAAAAAAAAACACAAGACAAATTTCAACATTTCGATAAAAAGTTCTTTTCTATAACAAAGAGATTCTATACTCAGCACATTTAAGTACGCACAGACTTTTAGCCAGCCAGAACTCATAGCCAAGTTTTCATAAGACTCGTGCTATCTATTTTAGATTCACATAAGTTTTGTAAATTAAATAGTGAAATTAATGGAAGAGTATGAAATCAACGGTCTACTTACAATTTATCTACAATTCTAATTGGTTCATAGAAAAAATTATATACCATACATACTCAACTATAAGATGCACTCGCTTAGAAGACGGTAAAGTGATAGTGGTTGAATCCAAAAATTCTATCAAAATGCATTTTTTATGAAGGTTGGTTACCATGGTAGTTGTATCAATTAGTAAAATCTCAAATGTAATGAATATGGTTATACATTTGAGTCATCAGTATTTTCTTTGAGAGATTTGAGATCCAGATTGTGTGTTTTTAAATGTACTGAGTACAAATGCATAAAACATGTGTTAACATAGATATAACAGTTCTTCAACAGGGATCCATATAAATACAAGCAATTAAAAGCAGAGAAATAATAGACAAAAATATGTTTTTTTGTATAATATTAGATAAAATCTAGCTATTAGGAAAAATATTTGAAAATAGATTTCAAGTTCAGCACAATAAAGTTAATTAATTATGGACGTATTTTACATTGACTGTGAAATTCTTTTCTTCAACTTATTTTTACTAATCTTGATGTTTCATGTATTACAAAACTGGTGATTTTATCAAATACAAAAAATTATGAAGATTCTGTACAAAATCCCTCCATCCCTCAGAACCAGAAAAATCAGCAATCTTCCATGTCACCACAAAACCACTCAGATGGCACATTCAATGCATATTTAGTTACACAAATACTAATCACAAAATCAAACCAAACTGATACATAGACATTGAAAACTATAAGATTTAATCTTAGAAATTCATAGCAATAAACAAAATCATAATTTCTCATTTTTCAAATGCCAGTAACAATGTATTTATATTCAGTTTGGCAAAAAATTTCAAAAAATGCATGTTTTTTTCCTTCAAGGCAAATAGATATCACTAATTTCATGTTTTAGGAATACAGAAACTCAACCTGACCCATTAAAAACTCTTTACCAAGGAGATAAAAAATTAGCTGTTTTCTTTTCAATGGTCAATAAAATATACAAAAATAGTAAGAAAATAACAGATCATAATGTGATCAAAATGCCAGAAATCGTAGAATCTTTTTTTCAAGCAAAATGAACATCTTACTGAATGATTCAACAGTTAGAGTAACAGTTATAATTTACATATATGTATAAGTGTTTCAAAAAACAGAAGCAAACTAACAATTAATAATGAGCATTATAGCCACATAAATATACAATTAACAATGATATAATTATGTGTTACATACATTAAAAACTTATCAAACTCAGAATTAAATACAGGAGCTTTCATAGAGATCTATAGTCCTATGTTACTCGGTATCTCCTCTCATACAATTAAGAAACAATAGTTAACTACTGAGTTCCACACTTGTTGAAATAAGAGTAAATAATGATAGAGATAGACATTATGCCTTTGAAAACCAAGAAATCACA